>BMAU01005363.1:0-365525 GCA_019973935.1 Trichonephila clavipes | reverse complement strand
AGCATGGTCTTGGCTTTAGAATGTTATGTAATACATGAATATATCAAAAATGTCTTATTAGCAAAATTATCTCAAAAACGCACTGGCAGAAATTGGACATTTCATATGTTAGAACCTAATATTTCCGGACATATTCTCCAAATATCTGGGAATTTCGAGCTTTATACCAGCTGGCAACAGTTGCAAGACTGCATTATTATGTGGTGACCGTCTTCCATGTCAGGCTTAGACTTACCACCATTCACATAATTACTCATTTAGTCGAAAGGCGACAGTTAGTCTAGACGTTTGTGCTTAGGTTAGTGAGATTGTAAGTCATGCACATTTCTTTCTTTCGGGTTACTGTTTGTAGGAGTATTTGACAATATATGCTATATTCTGTCTACTTTTAAGGGTTATGGGTGGGGCTTGATTTTTATAGGGGCTCAGGGTGCAAGAAGTCTTAAGTTATCCGACAACCTTCGGAACCGTGATTTTGAAAAGGAGCATAAATGGATAATTTTCATGATATTTAGTGTCACTTAGATTAGAATACTTGTATAAAATTATTTGAAGGATATTTTGACAAAACATATTATTTAAATACAATATTTTGGCAAAAATTTAACTTAGAATAACCTTTCTTCAAAATGTTCCCATTTTGTGAAAAATGCTTCTATTATAATAATATTTTACCTGTATATAGCTCAGATCTCTCTACAGAGGCTTCAACTATGAGTTTTAATAAATTCACATTATTTTCAGAGATACAACCCTTTGAAATAATTATCAGCGTTTTTTTTTCTTAAAATTTCTCCCCTGTGTTATCGTAAAACATGGATAAACCCACTTCTAAGTTATATATTTCAAAATTCTAGTTGAGCCTCTAACAGAGATCTGAGATATATGCAGGCAAAATATTATTATAATGGAAGTATTTTTCACAAAAGCAGAATATTTTGAAAATGGGTCATTCTATGTTCATTTTTTGTCAAAATATTGTACTTAAATAATTTTTTATTGTAATACTATTCTTAAAACAATTTCATATATATTTTCTAATTTAAGTGACACTAAATATCTTAAATATTATCCATTTATACGCTTTTGAAAAATCACGGTTCCTAACGCAGTCGGACACCTTAAGGTGTCCTCAATGTGGTACTGCATGATTAGAACGAAATTTTCATAAAATCGCCTTTCGTTAAGATGTTGTATAACAATTGTTGAATGTTATTAATAATTAAAATTTAATTTCACACTATATATGAGGTTTAAAGAATCGGAAACAGTTCAGAAGTCGAGTATTTGTTTTACGGTTCTAATGAGAAAAATAATTAAAAAAAAAATGTGTGTGCTTATGACCCCACGATAGACGGGTAAACTTCTGGTTTATTGTGAGCAAGAGAATCCAATTATCCCGATGTACTATGTTTTCTTTTTCGACATTTTATTCACAAGGGCGTTAACTAGTGCTCTTTTTCATGCCAATTCACCGGTAGAATTGTTTATTTCATCCATTTTCTGTAAAGGGCAATTTTTAAACAATTATGCATTTTTATATATTTATATATGAGTATACGCGATTTAAATGTCAATTAGTCTAATTATTTAAAAATATTTGTATACATTATATTTTTAAAATATATATATGGTTATATAGTGCTTACGTATTATTGCAATAATGCCAACATTCAAATCGCCAAGTTAGCAACCCTGATTTCTCATGTGTTGTACGTGCTGAATTGCGAACCATGTGCTTCCTTTCATGTAATGTCGCCAATACTGTTGCGATAGTACTTAAGTATCGTTTATATAACTTCTATAACGGCGTATACTATGTAAGACTAGGAAAATTTATGACTTGAGAGCCATTTATATTTTTAAAAAAATTTAAGCAAACAAATGGAGAAAATAAATTGCATTTTTTCACAATTATTGCATTTATTTTCTCGTAATCCCTTAGTTGTCAGAACTAATATAAAACAAAATGATGGCAACTTTCTCGCCAATTAACTTCATTAAAATTTCTGATTTTAATTATTTTAACACAGTTTTGCACTTAAATGCTCTTTCTACTGGATCAAAAAATAGAGATCCCATGTTTCAGTACTTTTTCGATCTATTACATATGAATAATCTTTTTTTCCCGATAATTTTCACTTGCATCGTTCTCTCTCTGGAGTTAAGCGGAAGTGGGTAGCCTGATATTAATATTTAAATAAAGAAAATAAACTTCACTGGAAAAAGATCGCATGAAATTTTTACTTGAAAAAAAAAACTCACGCCTAAAAATTTTATTTATTTCGAAACTAAAAGAGTGTCGCCAACACGAGCACGATTGCCGACTGGAGCCGAGTAAATCCGACTGACCGTAATGCACGCAAACCTAACTCTTCATTTAGGTTCACTCTTCAGAAAAATACGCCTAACGAAGTTATCACTTCAAAAAATTCAGTGGGATTTTTGTGCATGCCCATATGAAAAAAAAAATAAAATTAACTATTTACTTTGAAGGGTGTTTATTTTTAAAAAGAAAATGTGTATTTTGTATATTTAATCTTTATAGGTGTATCTGATTATCTATCATATTGTATATATCAGAGGTGGATAAACTTTTCCAGAGTACGGGCTACTTCTAATTTTTCAAGGTGTTGTGGTCCATTCAATATCAGTGGCGAACATAAAGGGGGGGGAGGTTAAAGGGATCCACACCCTCCCCCATAGCCCTTGATTTTTCTCCGATTGATTATAATCCCATGTATATAGTACGTAGAATTTAATTATTTGTTAGTAATAACTTTTTTTATTAATTAATACTAATTATATTTCACTAATTTATGTTTTACTGTTCCCCCCCCGATATAATCAAGAGAATCAAATATATATATATATATATATATATATGTATACGTTTGGTTGCGTATTGTGCTTTCGTCCCCCCTGAAAATATTTGTGTGAGCCACTGCCCAGTGTCATAGGCTGTTGTGAGGTAAGGAAAAAATCAACAATATTTATTATAACTAAATTATAAATACGAAATGTGTGTATTTACCTCAGAACTAAAAAAACTGTAAAAAAAAAAACTAACACTTTGAAACCACTTTTAAAGCAAAATGCAAGATACGAACATAATAATAATAGCCACAAAAAATAATATCAAATGATTCATTTATTATCAAACAATTCAAAGTACATTCAAAATAAAACATTTTTTCCTGAAATTAGTTTTCCTTGTTATAGTCAGTTACAGTCTGCATACTGTCAGCTAATATTGAATATTTCGGTTTACAATTACCGACGGCTAATCTTCAGGTGCTCATCCCAAAATGTCTTGGCGGTCTACCGGTCGATCGCGACGACGTAATGCCCACCCCGGATATATATCATTGATTTATTTCTGCTTAAATTTTCTCCAAACATTTTTAAATTGATAAAAATTTTCAAAGTTTTATATGGAAAATGTTATAAATAGTATTACTATTAAATATATATTTATGAATATTTAGAGTGAATTGAAGATCAATACAGTGAGCATGAAATTTAAATTAAATACAGTTTTTATGTTAAATTTGAAGAGGCACCTTAAGTATTTTATTCGCTTTAATGTGTTTTAAATGTTCAGAAAACAGAAATAATGAAACTAATGAAGTATATAATAGTTGTTAGATGCCATATATTGAACGGAAGCTCTTCCAGCTAACAATTAACAAATCAAATTATATTATACGAGTATGCAATTATTATTCATATATTCCATCCAAATAATTTTGTATGCATGGAAGAGGGGCTTCTGGAATAGAGCCATAATGATAAACGCCTAAATGTATAAATTAAATTTCTTTATATATAGCAAACTGTATGGATATCTTCTTCTATTTCTTCTTTTCATAATTATAACTTTGCTTAAAATAGTTATAGCAACTACAATAAGTAACATAAAATTTTTTTAAAGTCAATTTTTACTTAGGTCAATCTAGAAATTTTTTATTTTGGTTACTTTTTATCAAATAATTACAATTAATATATATATACATATGCCATAATCACAATATTAAGTGGCAATTCATTTTTATTAATTATCATTAAAGTATCGTATTGTCATCCAAAACAATTGTGTATACAAGATTTGAGTTAAACTGAATGCTTTATGGTGAGGGAAAAAAATCTGTATAAGTTTTAACTCAAGTCGTTGAAAATTAAACCAACATGACTGTATATGTAATTCTTTAAATAATTAGTTTATGTCAATTAATTTTAATTTATTATCATTAAATTATCACATTGTCACCCAAAATAGTCGTGTATGGAAAATTTCAGCTGAAATGAGTGCTTTAAAATGTGAGAAAAAAAACCTCGTAAAATTTTGACACAAGTCGCCAAAATGGTTACTAAGTCACCAAACATGATGCCAACTTGGCTGTATCTGTAATTCTTTGAATAATTATTTAATCAATTAATTTTTACCAATTATAATTAAATTAACGTATTGTCATCCAAAATAATCGTATACATAAAATATCAGCTCAATTGAGCGCTTTAAGATGTATTTGATTTACGATTGAAAACTTGAACAAGATATAGGGAGATTGTGAGCTAATAGTAGGAATTGAAAAATAGTTATAAAAAGCATTTAAAAGTATATTTAAATAAAAAAGTATGTGTATAAAAAAGTATTAATGTATTTGAATAAAAATTGATAAGGAGTAAATAGTTTGTGTATTATTATGTGCTATAATTTGACATTACAGTTTAAAAGTAATGTTCATTTTTACAATAAATAAAGGTAAACTCCACATAAAATTTTAGATTTAAAATCGTTCAAAATATGTGAAATTATAAGAAAAAATACGGTATAAAATAGTTTGAAATTTTATACCATTCTGCGTGTCATTTTAATACATGTTAAGAAATATTATCTTTCATTGTGTGTTTTAAATTTTGACAAATTACTTTACTATTGAAATTGTTTGAAATAGTTATACCATTTTTCATGTCATTTTACTTGAAAAATGGCCGAGAAATATACATGTTTTTTGTGAGTGCTTTCAAATTTTTCACAAAATATTTCATTCATTCGCATTACAGGTAATAAATAAAAAGTGCACATTTTTTAAACCAAATCCCAATTTCCACTTAAAAGTGATTTTGTTTTTATTCCTTTTTGGTCAACAACTATCATTATAAATAATGACCTTGCACAGAAAATAATCACCTTTTCATATAAAACATTTTCCAATATTCAGAACAATTTCAGAGAGAAAAATTTGAAATCCTTTATCTTTTTGAGCTCATATGTAGTTTTCCTAATACTTTCATTGAATGATAGAACAATATCATTAAATATAAAAAAACCATGACAAATAAGTAAATAAAATTTGTATGCTTTTTAATATATATACATATATATATCTCAGTAAATTTGTTTTCAGGACTTTTTGTTTTATAGAGACTTTTAATTGCCTAGGACAAATTAATTAATTTCTAGTAATTTATTGTTTAAAAAATTTTCCAATGTGAAAAAGTGTGATTATTTTTTAAATGGATAGTGGCATAAGCAAAAAATCTAATGAGAAATGAGTGAAAAAAAAATAGATAATCAATTTTTATTTGCATAAAAATTCAGATTTTGTATTGTTTTCTCTATGAGTCAAGTGGATTTATATAAGATAATTATTCACGAGACGTTTAAACCAGATTTTAAAAAAAGGAAGCTGAATTATTTCAGGGCTTTTTTCGCTTAAGTCCTTCCTTCCTCAGTGGCTCGACAGCCCAGGGTGAGCCTTGGCCTTCTCAAGAAGCCTTTTTTAGGCTAGACTTCTTCCTGCAAGTGTTCTCCAAATCTTAGTTCTAAAAACTAGGAGATCTTTTTCTAGGCCATCAATCTATATAAGATTTGGCCTACCCTTTCTTCGTGTGTCAATTGGTTGAGCATTGAAGACTTTTTTAGTGGTGCAGTTTTCGTCCATTCTGACAATGTTACCTGCCCATTAAATTCGTTGTATTTTGATAAAGTTAACATTGCCAGATTCTTTATATGATTGATAGAGCTCGACAATTTGATGTTCTTCGTCACAATCCATTTTCCTGAATTCCTCTAAAAATAAAATATTCCTTTCGTAGATACTTATCATGTTCTCATCTTTTTTCTCTAAAGTACCGTGAACAAAAGCATCCATCTTTGCTTTAAGAGCGGATTACGTTGGTCTGATTCGAATAAACATTTCAATAGATATTACATGCAGGCTTTCGATAACATACCACTTAATTTGGATAATAAAGTGTCTAAGATGACACCGGAGGTATTTTGTTATCTTTTCTGCCTCCTCATGGTGCAGGACGCCATTGAAATTCCTTTTTAATTAAGTAACAGCAAGATATATTATTCTACAAAAACAGATTTAGTGGAAATCGGAAGCCACGTCCAAATAAATCACGAATTTTACAATTGACTGATTGGCAATCAATGATTATTACTATGCATAGAATTTTGAATTATTTGAAAATATATTACAAATAAATGTTGCATGTATTTGGATATTAAAATTCTTAAATTCATTATATTGTTTCACACATTTTTTGATATTTACATGCTTTTATTTTGAATGTGGTGTTTAAATGATGTTTCTGGTTTTATTTACAGAGTGATTTTTTTAAAACTGATACTATTCTGAGCTACCTGTATATCTATCTAACAATCGCAAAGGCACCGAATTTTTTATGGAGACTAATGATGATATGGAAAGTAAGATTCCTTGAGAAAAAATAAGTTTGTTCCAAAATAACCGCAAAGGTGCTTTTGTAGCTTATCAAATCGAGAATCAGCGTAAAACACGGATTTTAAAGCAAAATTCAAATTAATATTTTTCACATTCCAGTAATTCATTTCCAGCACTAATCCATTAACTGAATGCCTTAGCACATTCATGCCGAACTAAAATTTCTAAGCTATTCTCAAATGGCTGAACTAGGGCCTTACATTGGGTCCAAAGTCATGTTGGGATCCCTGAAAATGTGAGAAAGCCGACCAAAAAACCAAGCAGGGAACCGAGTCTTTTCAACCGGAAGTCCCCTTAACTTCCAGACGAGCAAAGAGCATTATTTCCACATTCATTGACAAATATACTACCATGACCCAAATAACCAAGAGCCTTGGAAAGCCATGGGCAACTCTGTCCACTGTGGCTTCAATTCCAAGGCACCTAGAGAGAGCCAAAGGTACTGTCCGCTTTTGGCTAACCATTGGACATGACTTTTTGGGAGTATACCTCCACTGGCGTGACTTAGTTGATAACCAGAGGAGCCCAATCTGCGGCCATGCCACCGACTTCACTGCACTGGACTCGATGAATACTCGACTGACGACATCGTTAGGTGGTACTGGATGGCTCGGCGTCAAATGGTCAAGAAGCTAAGCACGAGCATTGGATAAATAAAATAAAAAAATATTCCGGTAATTTTGACTGTAAAACACGTAGACAGGTCTGAAGCACAGTATTTTTAGCTGAAGTAAGACAGCTCAAGTGTGAATATTCACCTCACATTACCAAAACACACATATTTGGTAAAGATGTATTATTTTAATAATGCATGGCTCCTTGTGATCTTAGGACAGATAGAAGCAACGTAAGAGGCAAATCGTACTTCTGTTTAATCCGAAGACTGGTGTAATAATCAGAGACTCAGGAGAAACAGTCCCTTCAGCCAAATGGTCTCTTTTAATCTTATCTATGGTGCTGAGGAATTACATCCCCTGTCACAGTTTTGACCCAACGGACGATCTTGACGGTGTATTTTTCCATCCAGGACTGCCAGTACATGTGAATAAACAAACGGATCTTCCTGCCTATCTAAAGCAACTGGCTCTAGAGTGAATTGGAGCGATACCAACTGACGCTGTTGAAGTTTATACGGATGGCAGTAGAGACGATTATTATCGATCTGGCAGCGGAATTAACATCAAATCGCAAGACCATAACTTAAGAATCTAGAGGAGAAATCCAGACGGTTGCTCAATTTTTTTGCAGTGAGCTAATAGCCATTGATGAGGCCTTAGTTCTCTTGCATCACTTTCAATTGGAAAAGAGATTTGGATGCTGTCTGATAGTAGAAGTGCAATACAGCATTTGTCTAATTGGCAATGTGTGAGTGATAATATTGGAATGTAAATATTCAACAAGTTTAAACGACTTTCCACATCGCATCAGATTCATCTGCAGTAGATTCCCTCCCACTTAGATCTAGAGGGAAATGAGATTGAGGACGCTTTGACCAAGACTGGCGCTTGTTAGGCCCTAGAGCCGTCAACTCCCTTCACCATTGTGGAGATTTTCTCAAAAATTAAACACCAAAATATGACCACACAAAATTCCCCCAGAGCACCATTAGTATCACTGTTCTCGACCAGGAGTCTCCCTGGCTCACGGTTTTAATAGACAAGAACAAACTATTCTAGCCCCCTTTCGAAGTGGTCACCTTATGAAATTTTTCAATGGATCCAAGAGCTTTGAAATGTGTACTAACTGTTTTTCTGAGCCTGTCTCGTCTGCTCACATCCTCGAATGCCCAGGGCTCACCAAGATGGATTTAGCTGACGATCCCTTGCTGGTGTTGGATTTTTTGATAGTGTATGACGTCATGGACTTGATCTAGCACTACTGACCAGTGGGGCGTGCAACAGCAACAACAATGTAAGGGGCTTGTATTGCTTAATGCTTTGAAAAAAATGAAGAAGTTTGAACAAACTGAGTCACTGACAATTCACCCAGGCAGATGACATAAATCTGTGTCAGAAGAGGTGGTAACAGACGAATCACAGGGAATCGTTGTTGGGACACATATCACAGACAGTATGGAATATTCCTTGTGGCATGTTACATAGGTCCGTAGGAAAGGTGCAGAGAATGTTTGGTGTAGTCTCTGAGAACTACGGTCAAATTGAATGTGGTCAAATTTCTCACCGAAAAAATGAACGTAGAGAATAAAACTCTATATTTCACTTTTATTTTGTATGCGCTATTATTAATTTCTTTTTTTGTAACACTTTCTGCATTACCCTCCTTCTTTTAGCTTCTTTTCCACCTTTTTCGAACTAATTTTTTTCCACTTAAGGGGACTTGGTACCCTTTGAGCAAACTTCTTTATTTACGTATTTAAAAATTATATTTTAGCATTTTATACAATGTTTCTATTCAAGAAAATGTTACCAGATGAAAATTTTCATGTATTTTACACACAATTTTAAAAATTAAAATTTTTTGAAGAAAATTGGGAAAATTTTAAAATTCTACTCCTTTTGTAAAAGTTAATTTTTTGACCTGAAATTTTTTTATAATACTCTTATGGATGTTCTAAACAACTTTAGGGATCGATTTTAGAATAACTATATTCATTTTCGAGAAAAAAAAATAAAATGTTGATATACAGGCTAAAAATCAGTGAAAAAGCCAACATGTCGTACATTTTTTTTTTTAAAAAAGTATTCAGTTTATAGCAAAACGGATCCCTAATTTTATTACAAGCCTTATTTTTAACACGCAGGGAAAAAATGAAAGTGATTGGTAAATAATTGTCGAAGGAGTAGCATTTTGAATGCACTAAGGTTTCGAAAAACACAAACTGAGAAAAACCAGTTTAAAGTTTATAATTCTGAAAAAATAATTATTATAAGCTTAATTAAACTTAAAAAACCTTTTTAAGATATTAATTATACGTTTTTCTTTAAAATAATTGCATTTTCATATGTTTTCAACCAACACATTTTTATAAATGATCATTTTTAGAGAGTACTAATTGCACAAGAAAACTCAAGAAAAACTTAAAAAAATTTTTTTTTGTCACGACAGAAATTTTAGCTGTTTTTCTTCTTATAATATTAAAGTATTACATTTGTATGAAAAATATATCAGGAATAAGAACTGAAATTATATATAAAATTATTAATATAAAATACCTTAATTTAAAAATTTTACATGCACACATTTCATAAGGAAGAAAAATTACATTATTGTATTGCCTCGGAAATATTCTGCTTTTAATACTAAACATTCTTTTTTATAGTTATTATTTCTATTTCTAAAATAGATTTTTTTTATCATAACGCATTTTTTAGCTTTTTTTTCTAAAAAGGGGGTGTGGCTGAATTGCCTAATTTGTTTTCAAATGAAGTTTTATTCAACTTCTAACTTTCCGACATGCACAAGTGATATATCAATCGAAAGATAATAATGCAAATAATAAGATTAAATGAAAATAAAAAAAAAACGATAGGTTTGTGATTTTTAGGGTACCAAGTCCTCTTAATACAATTTTTTATGTTATCATTCGTCTCAATGCCAAGTTTGGTGCAATTGCTTTTGTTAGATATAACTACTGGTAGATATGAATTGTATCAGTTTCAAAAAATTCTCATTGTATACAAACCATAATTGGAAAAAATCGAGAAAGGTGATGAATATACAAATTTCAGTTAAAGTACAAAGGGCTTCATTCAATTTGATTGTTTAGCCTAGAAAACACAATTCTTTCAACCACTTAACTTCCAATGAAAAAGTTACAGAATTCTCTCCCCAGCGCCACCATTTTTCACACAGGCGCGCGAACTTGGTATATTGGGGGGAGGTACAAATAAGGAAATTGTTTTCTAAAATGAATAAATCCTTTGTAAACACTACCAAGGTCATTTTGTTGTATTCTAAAGACTTCGGAATAGTTTTACTGATAACAGCGTAAAGCAACGGATCGTATTTTCGGAAAGATGGATATATACTTCCGGGCACACTTAACGCCCTGATTGAGCGAGACGCATATATACGCCGTCTGCAGTTAAAGCATTGATTACAATGTTTCACTGGAATCAATAATTCTTATTTCTACCCAGTCAGATATTTATCACGAATGAAATTCACTTCAGAAGCTTGTAAAATATTAACAAATGGGAGCAGTAACTAATGGTATACGGTAAGGAACTTGTCATGAAAGGAAATGGTAAAACATTGACTCTCTGTCGTCTTTTCATTTTATCGTAAAGGTTCTTGGGGGCCGTTAGTAGTTTATTGAAGAAGCATTTTGAGAGAAACTTATTTTAAATTTCAGGAATTCTAACATATAGATGGAAAATTGAGGAATGTAATTTATTTTATTTCTCTCAGAAATATATATATATATATACATACATAAATAAATAAACTAAAAAGGAGTTTCAAAAACAAAGCATAGTTACATTTAGAAATTTTCGATGAAGATTATATATTTCATTGTGAAGTTGTAACATTTTATTAGATTTATGGAAATGTTACACAGACATTTTCTTTTATTATTTAAGTCAAGAATACGCAGATGGTCTTTTTTAAAGAATAAAGACAATTATTCAAAATGGTTAATATCACCTACAATTATCTTAGGCGTTAAATGTGATGTAAATTTCTATTTTTCTAATAAATTATGTTTAACGTGTTTTTAGTTTTTATAAAGGAATTAAAGATATACTTTTAGACACGATAAAATTCTCATTTTAATTTATTTATTCCTGATAAAGTTATTGATTTTTTTCGTGAATGGAGATAAATACAAACTACTAAATAATTAACAAATTCTCACTACTGCAGAAATTTACTTTCGGTATTATTTGAGAGAGAAGGTTATACGATTAAGAAGAAGAGACGTAAAAAAGATCCTGTAAAAACAAAACAACTGCATCTCTTTAAAATACACATATAATATTACAATATCATATTCATATTTATATATATAATATCATAATCATAATATTTTAATTAAACTTAAAATAATTTTTTTATGAATTTAAAATTTTAAGGTTGACTGATTGTTTATTAACGTTACATTTTGAAGCAATATGAGGAGGTTTGAAAACATACGTCATAATTAATTCTAAATCCTAATTAACGTTAATTTTGCGTTTTACAGTATTGAATCTGGGCTTTTCCAGTTTTCCATTAAAATATAAGATGTCACCAAATTCTTATAATAAACTGAACTGCTGTTCTTCTCAATCGAAGTCACTCAACGTCAAAAAGTCCTTTTAATTTTCCTCGAGTTATTCTTGTTCTTACCTTGTATCTCTAAAAGCCATCTCGATCATCATTTTTGAAGGAACAGATTGCATTTTCTTCTATAGTTGTCTAGCAGGCTGTGCTTATTCATTTCGGAATTAACTGGATTCGATGAGAGAAATTGCACTTTATAACTTTATTGCCAATTATCGAAACTTCCTTTACGTCTCGAATATCTGGATTGAGAGCACTCATTTGCTTCGATGAATTAGCTTCAATAAAGTAATCTGTTGCAACCAACAAAATGAAATCTGATTCAGTCGATAATGTGTTTGGAAATGTTTCTAATGTTTCTGCATTCCCACAATCTATGACGGCATCAGTGGCTCGGAAAAAGGCCCATCAAAATATTATTTGATGACTGCATTGCGGAAATACTAAAAATTCAAATGTTTTCACAATTCCATTCGAGTTTAGTTCTAATACAAAAACAGCGTAAAGGCGACTGTGATTGTCGGTGGTTGCGGGAAGGTAAACGGTGTAGTTAATTGCTTTTGCAATTGAAGGAAGTCAGCTATGCGTAGTCTTTGTTTGCGTCTCGTTGGGAATTGAAGGTTCTTGAGGGTCTTGCATCAGCAAATACATTGCGTCTCTCTCTACAGTACATCAAAACGTATCCTGTGTGTCTACAGTGATAGCAGAGAGGTACGTTGCTGTCGGTTCTCCAAAAAGTCTGTTTTACGTATTGGTACGGTAGTATTTCTTACTTAATGTCTTGGTAGAAACCTAGCTGTGACTGAGCGTAGAGAAGCGGTGTTATGTTGAGGAACAGTGTTGTGGTCGTTTTGAGGCAGAAAGGGGCGGCATATATAGCTTCCACAACCTCTTCTCGTTCCGTAGATGCAAAGTCAGGCAATGACTCGTATTCTCCGTATTTGTTGCATTGTATTTCGGGTAAAATATTTCAGAGTGCTTTTATCACAATTTCACGAGTTAAAGTTCATATATCTCTAAAGTCGGTTACAGCCGACACTGTCGAAGCATTAGGTAGCCTTTGGAATCGTGTTCATGTGATACGTCTTCTTCGAAGATTTACTATAAGACAGAACCTTTTAATAAATTCATCTATTGTCCCAATGTCCTGAACTAGAAGTATCTGGTACAAATCCTCTGCAATGCTTTTCATGAGGGGTGGGCTACTTTCTTGTCTTCCAACATAGAAGGGCTAGCTTTCCAGCACAGTGAGAGTATGTCTTGAATGTACGATTCAGACGTCTCTCCCATCAACTGTGCTCGCGTAAGTAACACTCTCAGCTTCACGTCGTAAGTCGTCGATTCAACAAAACGCATTATTTAGTAAGTTTTTGAACGCGGTCGAATTGGTGAATATGTCCTCATTGTTATCGAACCACTGTTGAGATATTCATATGAGATAGAAAATGACGTTTGCCAAGCAACTGATCATCCCAACAGTTATAGCTAGTTATTCGTTCAAAGTCCTTCAGCAATTTATTAGCTTCTTGTTGGTGGTCTCCCGAGAATATACAAGGGCTTCTTGGTAGTTGTTAGGTCAATATCGGTATTAGTGTAACGTTGACAAGAGTGGACCTGGCATTCACAGGCGTGGTTTCTCTTGCATCATACAGTTTCCTTTTCCCTCCATTTCAATGATTCCCAAAGTGGTCCACATCAAGCCTCAGAGGTCTATGATGATCTGTAAGGGATACACGTCAGCGGAAAAACAATTTGTGGGTGCATGATGTATAACTGTGCGTCTGAGATAGATTAAACCAGATCTTGACTTTAATTTGAAAAGAAAATTTAATCAAGTGGAAACCAAATTTACCTATTTAACATATTTATTTACTAAATTAACTTATGTTACTTTGCATACATTTCATTAAAAAAGGAACATCATTTCAGTGTTTCTTGCCTAACTAGGTATGAGAATGTTTTGGCTATGACAATACTACAGTAAGCAACGCATTCATGCGTGGTCACATTGAAAAAAAAATGTTAGATTATATAAGAGGAACTGATTGGAATAGAGAGAGAGAGAGTCACTAATGAAAATCAAAAAGAAAAGTTAAGAAACCTTGAACTCGTAGTAGAATTAGTCCCTGAATTCGTAGACTTCTTCGTAGCTGTTCAGTGGTATTTCTTTTACCCGGCACCTCCACCAAACTGTCACGTAGATTAAAATAATGTGGTAACTGGACACTGAAGTGAAATGATAACAACTTTCGCTAGTCACAACTCAAGACTTTATTTCACGAAATGAATATTTCTTTAGCTAAAAAACAGCCATGGAAAGTTGCAGGACTTTCCGTAGCTAAAATAACAGTTAACTTTTATACATACAATTACAATTAATAATAATAAGCAAGAGATACAGAAATTAAAGTCAATACAACAGCGTTTTCCAAACCGTGGGGCACGCCCCCAAGGGGAGGAGGGCGCGAGGGAGGACTCTAGGAGGAGGGCGCGAGCATATTGAAAAGTCGAAAACAAGAGATTATTTTAAAATAAATTATTAATTCTTAGCAAACGAAATACATTCTTACATAATAAAAAATGAAATACAAATTTATACTGATATAAGACATTTATAAAATACATTATGCAGTACTGATTCATTTATAATTAATTTAACGATACTAAGTTAAGATCAAGTTTAATAATCACCAGTGACCCATGAGCTTGTCACATATAAAATTATATACAAAAATTAACACTTATCTTGATAATTTGTGCGGTTTAAAATTTATCCCTTAACTGCCGATTAAAAGTCACGTGATTCGCTCCCCAATGCCACCGTTTTTTAACACGTTGGCGAGTACATGTGGTGTGTATTGAGGGAGAGAGAAGTAATAAATTATAAAAATCCTTTGAAATAAGTAAATCCTTCGCAAACACTGCCAAGGTCTTATTATTGCATTTCAAAGCCTTCGGAATAATTTTATGGATAGCAGTACAGAGAAGAGATCATACTTCGGAAAGACGTATATATACGTCCGGGACAATAACGTTTTGGCTCAGTGAGACGTTTATATACGCCGGTGGCACATACGAAGTTAAAGTCGTACTGCAGCTTTAGCATCAAAGTGTAGTATTTTTGAATTCAATACATTATACTTATGTGTAGGGGGGCGTGACGAAAATTATGATTGGATATTGTGTCGCAAGTATTAAAACTTTGAGAAGCACTGCAATATAAAGAAAATAAAAGTTATTTTCGCAAGTCACCCACAGCCGGGCTTGTGAGTCCGAACAGTAGATATGAACTGAACCGAACCATGGCAACGGAAGTGAACTATTTTTTTCTATAATACTTAGTCGCATTTTAGAAAAGGTTCGAGTTCTATTGAATTTTCATAAAACATTAAATATTAAAATCGTTTAGTTACTCTTAAATTCGAATTTCATTAAATGATAAATATAGTGTTCTAAATATAATAAAGGTAGACAAAAACTAGAGTGTTCAACAGTTTAATTCAAGAACTCTGAAATGGCATGTAAATGAGAAAACATAATAAATTTAAAACAAAGGAATATAGAAAACGAGAAATTTAGATATATTTTAATAATAAATCAATTTGTAATCATTTTCATTGATTCGATGAAAAATTACACAGGATTATTTTCTAAGAAATAGCGGATTTTAGTTTAAACTACAATCAACGTAACGTCGTTCGAAGGAATAATGTTATCTGTCTCCTCACTTCTTTTTTCGAGAATTTAATTTAAATCTAGAAGTAATTAATTTCTCTCTTCTCCGATTCTACATTTACAGTCCCTCAGGGAATAATTTTCTTATACGAGCTTAGTTTTGTAATCTTTACATAATTGAATAATTTTCCAATTTCTGATTTGATGGAATCTCATATCAGCGAAATTCATTTAAGAACTTAAGACCAAAAATGCTTCAGTTAGTGGAAAAATTATGAAAATTCATAAACAAAAACAAGAAATTCGTAACAAAATTATTTAGATAAACAAATCAAAAAAAATATTTTTTAACAAAAAAAAGTAAATTAAATTTGCTAAATATATGCAAAATGAGCCTCATTGTTTTATTTTGATTTTTAGTAAGAAAGGTAGACGTGTAACGGTTCTCTTACGTCATTACTGGGTAAACCAAAGTAATCGACAAAATCTCGGGGTAATTAAAAATAGTTTTAATGACATAAAATAACACAGTTCCAATGGACAGACATTTAGACACAATACAGGTGAAACATTTAGAGAAAATAAGGTGAAATTAAATATATTACATAGTCCAGGATTGGACAGCGAAACGAGTAAAGTTCACGCATTCATTTCCCAACTCTCTCTGGCGGTAATACAGAGCTTCTCTCTCTCGGTAATGCTTCCGTTACAAGTACCGACATCTACATTTCGGTCTTAATATTAAACCGTGTGTTCCAGACTCCCCCTCTGGTTCCGTTGACGTCTCGGCTCGGAACCAGCAGATAATTCCTTTTTTTGGGCGCCGTCTTTTGCTTAGAAGAGCAACAAATCCGGTGTTTCTTTCTGTTTCAGGTTCTTGATAGTCCTTTAAGGCAGAAACATGGTAAGTTTCAAGGGTTTGGTCTGGGTTGGCCGTTTCGGCAATCTCACAAGTTACTGGTGATCTCATGGTGAGTATGAGGTAAGGACCTTCTCTCTTGGGCATAAATTTCCTGCTCTTGTTGTTACGATTTATGGGATGAATGGTCACCCAAACTTTGTCACCAGGTTTATAATATTTTCTTCTTTGTTTATCGAAGTTTTCTTTCTGACAATCCTGTTTCTTTACGGGATTCATCCTGTAGGAATACGTTGCTATTAAGGGTTGATCACTCGAGTCAAAACGGTGTTCAATGAAAGGCGTGTGCTCTCCCCCCTGGTTGGAAACATGCTTCATTTCTGTCCAGGAGTATATTGATTTTTCTTGCATGTTCTGGAGATAGATTTTTACCCTCATCCTTTCGAAGTTCGAATGCGCTGAGTGTTATATCTTCTAATGTCTTCTTGAACAATTTGTACTGTTTCCGAGGATTTCCGGAAAAGTGCCATTTTCCACCCTGGACGTCAAGGACGATACCAGCTGCATTGAGGAAATCAAGTCCTAGCAAAGTCTTATTTCCTTTGGCATCAGGCAATACTAGAAATTCTGTAGGAATAACTTTGCCTTCAATGTACAGGTCGACGACAGTACTCAGAGCCATAATAGTCTGTCGAATTCCATCTGCCATCATAAATGAAATCCTTTTGCTCTCCATCCTCCATCATGCTCTTGTTGGCATTTAAACATCTTTTCACCTGCAATGGTATGGGAAGCACCGGTATCAGCACATAGAGCAATCTTTTCTCCAAAAATTTTGAGAACAATTACACTTGTGGGATACAAGTTTGAATTCAAGTTGAATAACGTCATACAGTTCACTGCTGTTTCTATTTCATTAGCTTTCGTGAAGGTAGGACACTTTGACTTGACGACTCCAGGAGTCCCACATCCGTAACACTGTATGGGGTTTCTTCCTTCATTTTTGAAGCTTGGGGATCCAGGTACAGTTCTAGAGGGTCCAGATGAGTGGTTATCATGGGATCCTCCAACAGATTGACTTTTCTTTATTGGAAAGGGTTTCCTGAATTCTTTCTTCTTGAAAGTCTGATTTGAATTATTTTTCATTCCAGGCCTTAGGCTATCATATGCGTCCAACTTCTCAGCCAATTCCAAAGGATCGTTCAAATCCACCCAAATATCCAGAAAATGTTCTTTGATATTTGCTGGAGTTTTTCTTTTTATCTGATCAGCAATTATCAGATTTTTAAGTTGGTCAAACGTGGTTATCTTCAACTCTTTGATCCAACCTTCAAAATAAGAACTCAATTCGAAATAAAAGTCTCGCCATGTTGAATCTGGGTTTTTCTTCTGTTGGGAAAAGTACTGCCTAAACCTATCACGTGAAACTCGAAATCTTTTGAGAAGCATTTCTTTTACCTTTTCATAGTTATGAGCATCCTCTTCATCCTCTCTTGCGATGAGCTGAGCTATATCAGGTGGTAATGAGCCAATCAGGTATGCTGTCCAAGTTTTTTCAGGGATGTTCCAGAACTTCACTTGACGTTCGAAAATTGTCGAGTATAGACCCATTTCATTTTCCTTTGAATTGAATCTCGGAATAATTCTATTTAACTCAAGCTTTGGGTTTTCTAGCTGTTGGCTTGTAACAGGTGCTTGTGACAACTTCTGCATTTCAAGTTGAATTTTCATTTTTTCCAGTTCGAATTCTCTTTCTCGTTGCTGAGCCAAAACCATGGCTTTCTGTTTCTCCTCCAGTTCCGCAGCTTTTTGTTTTTCTGTTGCAGTACGTTCTTCCACAATGACGCTGAGCACATCTTTGACGAATTCCTCATCATACCTATCGCTGTTGGTTATGAGATCTTTTAGTTCAATAATTTTGAGATTGTCCGACGGAGCCAGACACAATTCTGTTGCCAACATTCGTAAATTCTCTTTTCTGGACCTTCCCAAAAAAGCCATTTTTCGTCACTTTTAGACTAATTCAAAGTTAATTTAGTAAAGTTCAATTAGATTTAATGAATTAAAGTTCACTCATAACTGTTAATTCTGTGATCTGAAAATATTATAGTCAAACAATACTTATGCACTTAAAGTTTCCGATACATAAAAAAAAACTCTATACTATAATACACTCTTCCTGAATGACAATATAATTCTCTAATTTCAAAATGTGCTAATTAATTTTCACATCAATATTAAGGAGATTAAATAAATGAAACAAATTCTTCAATATCAACCATCTTCTAATTTCGTACTTCTAAATCAAAGTAATAATATTTCAATAATATTCATTATTAATCAAAAGAGTATCAGCAATTAACATGAAATCATTTAAATTAAATCAAAAAAAAATTTCGTTTTCGTTAACTTAAATCAATTAAATTGTTTTTAATCAAAAGCAATTCAAATACGTTTAAATAGAAATACCATTCATAAATTATTTCATCCGCTCCGAAATTAACACTATTACAAACTTGTTTACACTTAGTAGTACTTGAAATTATTTTCCAAAATTTTTTAAATAAAAAGCAAAAATGTTTATACTTTATCAAAACATACAAGTTTTCAAATGTTATGGTAATACTTTCATAATAAATCATGTACTTCACGAAATAATTATTTTTATATTAGACATAAAGAGTAAAAAAAATTATTATGATAAGAATTGCATTCAACTTAAAATTTAATTAAAAGTTTAGTAATCAAACAAGAATCAAAGTGAAATTATTTGAATAAATACAAATCGCAATAATTTCTTGATAATGAAAGTATATACATATGTTAATGGCATTAAATTCTTAATTAGTAAGAAAATATACATTCATAAATAACCTTCAATTAGCTTTGATGAGTACAAACAATAGAATGCGAGTTTCGTTTTCAAAAAAAAGTATTAAGAATACTGACAAATAAATAAGTGAAAATATCACTTAAAATTCAATTACGTGACTATATACTGTAACACACAATACATACTAAGAGCAATAATATATAATCACTGTTCTTATACAGAATAACAGAGTAAGATTATTTAGAATAAACAACACTTATCTGTTCACAGGTTTTCTGGGTGAAAATATTTATTTAATCGCAGGCTTGCGAATTCTCTATTTGTTGTCGGGTGACAACGCCTCAACCTAAGTGGAAAAAGGGAGAGAAAGTTGGGAATTGTGTTCGGATCGGCCCGACGTTTTGGCGCCAATTTGTAACGGTTCTCTTACGTCATTACTGGGTAAACCAAAGTAATCGACAGAATCTCGGGGTAATTAAAAATAGTTTTAATGACATAAAATAACACAGTTCCAATGGACAGACATTTAGACACAACACAGGTTAAACATTTAGAGAAAATAAGGGGAAATTAAATATATTACATAGTCCAGGATTGGACAGCGAAACGAGTAAAGTTCACTCATTCATTTCCCAACTCTCTCTGGCGGTAATACAGAGCTTCTCTCTCTCGGTCTGTAATGCTTCCGTTATAAGCACCGCCATCTACATTTCGGTCTTAGTATTAAACCGTGTGTTGCAGACGTTTTTTTTGTGAAATTTTAAATTGAGAAGACAGTTTTCTTTGTTATGTAAAATAAAAACCAGGATAATCTAGAGCTTTTGTAATTATTTCGGTGAGAAATATATTTTATTACATTGGTAAATATGTTTACATTTCTGAATGTATTTATAACTGTCAGGGATAATATTTTATGTATTTAAAACAAAATCTGAAGATTTTCATCGAGGCGAAAACTGAAAAATTGTTACAAATAAATAAATTTTTACTCGAATTATATGTAATATATATAACTCTTTACAATACCCAAATTATAAAAAGAAAATCACATACTGATTACATAAAGCTGATTATACTAATTACACTCAGGCACATTGAAAATAGTGATCCAAGAAGGAAGTTAAGTACAATCAGGAAACTTTGCAAATAAGTACAGCGTAATGTGATATGCAAATGATCCAAGTTTTGTGCCAATACGCATGCTCATACACGCCGAGGTGGGGCTACAATCAGGAAGAGGGTGCTATATAAGCCAGCGCAAATTCGAAGATTCTTAAACGTGACGATTACCCGCCGATTGAAGGAAGACTTTGATAAGCGAAACATACCAGGTAAACAAGCTAGAAGACATTTCTCACAGTTAAGCGAGTTTGAGAGAGGCCTGATCATCAGGAGGAAAACTGCAGGTTGGTTGACGCGCCGTGTTGCTGGCCAGGTGGATCGTTCGGAGTGTGCCGTTAGAAATTGTTGGGAGCAGTGGACACGAGAAAGTACCCACGCCCGGAAAACCGGGCCTGGAGCGACCAGGAAGACCACGAGGAGAGAGGATCGCAGGATCGTGCGGCAAGCACTTGTGGACCCCACAGTGAG
The DNA here is from genome assembly GCA_019973935.1 of Trichonephila clavipes. NCBI lineage: Eukaryota > Metazoa > Arthropoda > Arachnida > Araneae > Nephilidae > Trichonephila > Trichonephila clavipes. Next base: position 344,584 of record BMAU01005363.1, on the reverse strand, counting down.
TCATTCAACGATACGAGCAGACGTAAGCGTAGCAACTGTTCCACAAACAATTTCCAGACACCTTGCAGAAGCAAATCTTAAATCCGAGCGCCCTTTCCGTGCACTCCCTTTAACACCGGAACATCGGCAACTGCGTCTACAGTGGTGTCAAACCAGATCAATGTGGAATGTCACAGATTGGCAAAAGGTTGTGTTCAGTGATGAATCCCGGTTTGTTTTGGGGACAGATGATAACCGTGTACGGCTGTGGAGGCGCCCTGGTGAGCGGTACATTTCTCCCCACTCTGTTCTACGACACACTGCCCGCACAGCTGGTGTAATGGTCTGGGGGGGCATAGCCGATGATAGCCGGTCCATTTTAATTGTGAGATGCTTGGTTCCTTCAGGGCCAACGTTACGTTGATGATATTCTTCGACCCCATGTAGGACCTTTCCTAAATGGTCTCCCAGGGGCAATTTTCCAGCAAGATAATGCTCGTCCGCATACAGCAGAAAGAGTTGCTCAAAACTTCCTACGTTATTTTCAGACTCTTTCATGGTCAGCCCGCTGCCTCGACTTGACCCCTGCAGAACACGTGTGGGATCAGCTGAAACTGCAGATGCCATCGTGTCACTCTGTACATGATTTAGAGTTGGCTGTTCAAGATTTTGGGGCCTATCTGCCTCAGGACACCATAAGGTCAATCAACTAAATGCCGGACCGTGTGACGGCATGTATTGCAGCTGGAGGTGGTCCAACTGGCTATTGAAGGTGCCCAGTATTTGTGTCGTTGCACACCCTGTATTCGTTGAATTGTCTTGTTTTTTAGATGAAGTGAATCGCTCACCTGTGTCATTATTTGTATTAAAATTTCATTTCAATCCGATGCTTTCTTCTTGGGTCGCTATTTTCAATGTTCCTGAGTGTATTATTATTTACAGGTTCGCATCATCAGAGTTCAGGTGCCTCCATCTAGGGAGGAAACTTGGCGTCAAAATTACCTGCGACGATTGGTATCCGCCTGTATGGTGCCGCACTAAAAAGAGATACCAGCTTCCGAGATTGTTCTAGGTCTGCAATGTTAAAAACACCAATCCGCATAATCAATTTAAGAAAAGTTAATTTAAAAGTTACGTAACTTACACACAAATTTTGATATAACTATATTTTTTGAAATATACTAAATATTTCATTACTGTATAAGAGTATCTTAGATATGAATGGGAAGATGAAGAAAATAAGTTGTACTTATATGCATATAAATTAAATTAAGGCTGTTTCATTTACTAGTTTTATAGGAACGTCAGATAAATTTAAGAAAAACAACTTTCATAGCTATGTGGGAACGAAGAACATAAAAGAATACATAATGACTACAACTAGTTGAATTGAAGAAACGCAAATTTTTACTATTTGCTTATTCTAAATATATATATATATATATATATATATATATATATATATATATATATATATAAATCATATTTCATTTCCAAACGCTTTATTTCCTTAAAAGTTCGCTCGTTAAAAAGAAAAGAAAAAGCTTTTTTTTGTACGTATATCAACTCAATAGAGACATTTATTCAAATATTAAGTAAAGGAAAAACGATGGATAAGGAAAACTACTTTTATCTAGTAAGCAGTTGTTCATACAGAAAAAAAAATCGATTTGAGAAACAGAATCGCGAATTCTTACATTTGCATCTTGTTTTTTTAAAAAATACGTTTAGAAGGGACTTTATTTATGCATAATTTATGAAGCGAGTGACGCGTTGAAAATTCTTGCATATGTTTTACTGAATACTAATTCTTTCACTATGTCTATTTCGTCTCGTAATTCCCGTAAAAATATAGATATTCTGTGTGAACTATTGAATCAGCGCATCAGATTCAATAATGCAGTCTGGTTGAATAGATTTAATAACTGGATAATACGTAACCCATATTTGTATAGGGTCAGAATTATTTCTGAGATTTCTGTATCATTAATATCATGTAAAGATACAGGATTCAAGAGTATTAGTTTGAAGATATTAAAATTTTACTTTCATTTTGAAGGGAAGTATGTTTCTGAAAACTTCCCCACATTAAGAAGTTGACGAAAGTCTACTTAATGGAACAAGTTTAAATAAATTCTAACTGATGCACCGGGAGTCTGAAAAGTGTAACTACACTTAAAAATATTAATAACAAATGAACAAGCAACGCTATTCACTTACGGGGATTTGCATTCCATGAAGAAAGTGCCAAAAACTTTTTAGAATGTTTTATCACATGATTTCAACTTGCACTCTAATAGTTGCGAGCAAAGCATCGTTTCCACACGAGATTTCTGAGCATGTTCTATGAAGCATTGCAGGATCAACATTCTGAATGATAATAATAATTCGACTTTTCAAGTAATGGGGAGTAAAGTTACAGTGCTGAACTAAAATTACGGAACTCATCTCATATGGCTGGACAGCGGCTTAACAATGGGTCCCAAGTCATGTTGGGGTCCCCGACAATGAAAGCGCCGACCAAAAAGCCAAGCAGGAAGCCGAGTCAACTCAACCGGAAGTCCCCTTGACCATCAGAAAAGCAAAGAGCATTATCTCCACATACATTGACAAATATACTGCCATGACCCAGAAAACGAAGAATTTTGGAAAGCCATGGGAAACTCTAGCCACTGTGGGCCCAATCCCGAGGCACCTGGAGAGAGTCGAGGTTATTGCCCGCTTTTGCCTAACTACCGGACATGACTTTTTGGGAGTATTGTTGAAGTTTGGGAGACCACTGGCTTAGCATGGCTGCTAGCGAGGCCTGCCCAATCTGTGGCCATACCAGACTGACCATCGCCAGTCGATACTGGGAGGCTCAGAGTAAAATGATCAAGAAACCATGAACGGGCGTTGGATAAATAAATAATAAATACTTTTCAATTAATGAGTGTTGCTAGTCGGTGATTGGTGAACTATATTTTCCACGTATCCCTATAGGAAAGAGTCAAAGGTGTATTATGTTTATAGATCTATGTGGCCATCGTAATAGATTTTCTTTTTTCATCCATCGCAGGGGGAACTTTTTCACTTCTAAACTTCAACATTGTGGTTCCCCATTCACATCGTACTTGTATTGTAGTTTTAAATTCGATAAACCCTTCTACAATTTGAGGTCTTTCTTGAAATGAAGCCATTATGACACAAGAATTTTGCAAAACGTGGACATTGTAGCATCTACTTTGTATTTCAGTAAACATAAACTTTAATCTTTTGTTCATTGAGCTCAAAAAAACTTCAAGGAAAAAACTTCTTTGGTTGTTTATTTTTTATTCATGCTTGAAAGTGAAGTCATACTTTTTGGGCACCCTATAGATCAGGGGTGGTGAACCTTTACGGATCACCGTGCCATTTTTTCTAAGGAAGTATTTAATGAGGTATAGACGGGCCATCAAGTGATTTTGACTTTTATTATTGGAAAAATAATAAATCTATAAATACTAACAACACAAAACTCTATTACGAGAAAATACCTTTTGCACTGTATAGTTATAAATGTTTTAGTTATATGTGTAATTCAAATTAAAGTCACTTTAGTGCGACTTTTGTTGTTGCAGATTGTGTGTGGATGACAAATAACTTCATTTGTCAAACAATTTAAGCAATTAGTTAGTTTTGCAGAAGTTGGCTAGTTTTGACAAGAGGGTTTGTGATTTGTTTCAAAAACCGTTTTACAGACAATGATCTCCATACCACTATTCCAGAACATAAAACACACACTACTTTGTATCCTTTACTAATCATGCCATGTTTCTCGGTCCATCAAATTTGAAGTTCTCTGTTACACTTACAATCTTGCACTTTTTGTTTTTTTGCTGAACTAACATTGCTAAATAACAGTTAAAAATGTTAATATAACACAGATAAACTTTAAAATACAGTTGTGTCAATGAAATTGACTATGCTATGTGTAGACAAACTTTACATTATATAAGCAATTGTAGTCAATGACGTAAGTAAGGCAAGACAATAACAAACGAGTGTGCTCTCGCCGCCCCGCGACAAATCACTCGCGGTTGTTCATAATACTTCATAGTGAACTTTAAAATTTTGAAATGAAATGCAAACCATTTTGATCACTAGCGTGTCAAAAATAGTGTGCAGCGTGACCTCAATGGCACACGTGCCACTGGTTCGCCATCCCTGCTGTAGATTATAGATAAATAAAGCTCTATCTAAAAAAATAACTTCACAAAAAAACTGTTTACATAATTTTCCTCTTCAAAGCTGAAATTTAGAAGCCTGTAAAATATTGCTCAAATAAGGGGAAAAAGAGCTTAATTACACGTAATAGTTTTATGAAATGCAAGAAAATGTATTTAGCTGGTGGTTTTTGTGTTGGGTAAATATTCTAGTTAACATGCTCAAGAATGCACATATGTATTGAGTAGATTAAAAAAACTTCTTTTACAGAAATTCAAAACCTACCTCTGCGGAAAAGATGCTTTCTGATATATGGATGAAGCGGAAAATTTTTTTAAAATTTCTTTTTATGTTAAGTTCTGCTTTTGTTTAATTAATTTTTATGTTAAGTATGAGGGGTTTAATTATCAAAGTTTTTTTATGGTAAAAGTCAAAGAAATTTTGTTAAAGAAAAACAGGTATTCTAGTACTACTCTTAACATTCATTGTGAGAAGAGGACACATATGAAATAGTTACAAGAAAAAACATCTACATTTAACAGCTTATTTTGTATTAATGTTTAAAAAATATTACTTATTTGATATAGTACTATTTTTAGTACTTATTAATCAATAATCCTCACTTTTGATTATTTGGAATGTGAAAAAATCTTATTTTTACTTTCAAATAGTCTAACCAAAATTAAATCGTTCCGTTTTTTTTTAAAACTTTGATCTTTACACTATGGAACATCTTTTTTGCGTGTGTATAGGTACCGATTAACAATAACTCTTTTTTTTCTCACTATAATCGTAATCCACCCTTATACTTATAATCTTACACGTATAAAGTATTTTCCATTCAGTTTATTTTGTTGCTTGTTGCCTCTCCTGTCTCGGTCTATTTTTTAAATAAGTAAATGACATTACTTTCCTTTAAATTGGGGTTTGGTTTAGTTAAAAAATGTCTTTCGTGTTGATATTAAATAGAATATCATACATTCAGAAAAGAACCTATTTATAAATTACTGCCACAAATTAGGGTTTTTTGATAATAACTGACTGGGGATTTTAAGAGATACTGACGATTTAAAGTAATCACATTTATTTATATTATTGAAGAAATTCTTCTTAACCCTTTATCTACTGACGGTACTTAAAAGTACCACTCACTTTAATATTACATAGAATAAACGTTTTTACGAATACTCTGACGATACTTAGCAGGAATATTCTTTTAAATCCACTCTTTAGAGATACATGGCAGCACGGGTTATATGAGGAGTATTTTAGCGGGGAAGGCGAATAATTTTAGAGCAGAAATTGCGTTTTCAGCGCATTGCGAAGATTGCCATTTTTGTTCCGAAAAAAAATTAATATCAAAAGGTATAAGTATCTTATTTTTTGTATGTTAATGGAAATCTTGGAAAACGATTTGACTATTTATTTTAAGTGAATAGTGTATATAATTAATTTTACAATTGAATATCTTTAATTAATTAATTAGCTCTAACGAATTAAATTTCCCAAAGTTGAGTGTTTTGTTTATATCTATCCCTTAATTTTCAATGCAGTGATTCAAAAAAAAATGCATAAAAAAACTGCATTAAATCATAATGTGGTAGATAAAGGGTTAGTGAACAATTTTCAATCGAATTAAGACGGCTTGGGATGGAATAACTTTGTTTCATGGTTACCGGAGGAAACACGTTACTTCTTTAAAATCATATTTATTTTGTTACGCAGAAAAAAAAAATACTCCCAAACATAATACAAGTAGCAATATACAAAATAAGACAAGAACACGCATGGTTTATATGACACTGACAAAAGCAGCATTTGTTCTATCCAGAAATCTCATCTATTTATGCCGATGGACACACAACCGGAGACTTTTAAGGTCATATGATTTCCGGTGAAAACTTTCTTTGATTGGTCCACATACTCGGGTGACGCTAGATTGTAAACGCTGAACTTTTAGTTCTTGGGAGATAAGGTAATGTGGGGATTTATTCCGTTAAGCGGGTCAACTAGAAATTGATTATCACGCTAAGTCTTGGAGGGCTCAAGACCATTTTGGATTAAATCCCTCAAGAGAAATTAGGAATTATTACATATATATTTTATTGTTTAACAGTACAAGGCCTTTCTGATTGCATCAGCATAAATCCGGAAAGTTAATATGAAACAATGTTAAAATTTTCTTAATAAGTTATGTAATATTTCCCGCGACGAATTTGAGTTTCGTAAGATTATTCATTCAATTCCTACAATTAGTTCCCTCCCTCCCTATATATGATTATTTATATATATCTTGTTCAAATTTTCAATCGTTAATAAAATACTTTCTAATAATTCACTCAAGATCAAATAAATTTTTTTGCACTTGTAGTGGATGACACTTGATGTTAATGCAGTTTTATTTCAAATATTAATTCATTAATTAAATTTAAGTAATCAATTAATTCTAGTTTAAGAGATATACACTGGTGTGCAAAAATTAAGGACGAGACGGTTTCTTCAATATAACTTTGTACAAAAGCTTTCCAAATCAACACATTTAATACCGTAAGATTCCCAATACGTAAGGACATGTGTAATATGTAAGCAACACTTACTAAAAGAGAAATCAGAGGGATAAAAAGAAGCTTTATTGAAAAAGTAGCATGGAGCTCAATGCGACTGAAGGCCGAAACATCCCTGTGATGGGTGTCCAGCAAGAAACATCCGGTCTTTAGCAGGGGATATGATCTCCCCTGACTGCTAGGCAGGTTTCACAGCGTCTGCCCATGATGAGAATGAGGGTGTCAATGAGTTGTTGAGGCATTGCTGCCCATTCGTCTTGCAGTGCCAATCGAAGCTCCCGAATCGTTACTGGTGGTAAGGTACGAGCTGCCAAGCATCTGCCTAGAAAATCCCATACATGCTCGATGGGATTGAGATCCGGAGATTGTGCAGGCCAATCCATACATTCAATATCCTCACTCTCTAAGAGCTGTTCGGCAGCTACTGTGCGATGACATGGTGCATTGTCGTCCATGAAAAGGAACTGAAGACCCATAGCGCCTCTAAAAAGACGCACATATGGAAGAAGAATCTCGTTACAATAACGGGTCCCGTTGACTGAACCTGCGTCGAAGATATGAAGGTCTGTACGACTACCAAGCATGATGCCTCCCCAAACGAGAACACCGCGACCTCCATACCTGTCCCTTTCAATGACGTTCGAGGGATGATTGCGGCTTCCCCGCTCTCTCCAGATGAGTATGCGATGAGAATCGCTACTCAAACTGAATCTGCTCTCATCTGTAAAGAGTACTCGTCCCCATTCATTGTCTCTCCAATTCCGGTGTTCCTGGCATTACAGAGAACGCCTTCTCCGATGGGCAGGCGTTAAAGGTACACACCGTACAGGGCGTCGTGCAAACAGACCACCACTGTGCAGTCTTCTGGCCACGGTAAAACGCGATATCGGTCGTCCAGTCGCCTGTGTCGTGTGTCTAGCGATTTCTCCCGCTGTCTGCCGCCTGTTTCTTTTGGCCTGTAAGACAATGTACCGGTCATCTGCGGGTGTGGTTCCTCGAGGACGACCACTACTGAACCCCCGGATAGCTGTTCCTGTAGTTTGAAATTGTCTCCAAAGTCGTAAAACGTTGCTGTGAGCAATTCCGAACTCTGCAGCCACACTTGTCACACTGCGACCTTCCTCCAATTTCCCAATGATTCGACCTCGGGTAAAAGCATCCAGATGTCGTCTAACAGATTGATTATTCGCCATTTCTCGCTGAGGCAGCAACTCGGTGTGATTTTAACTGCTATACGGCGTGCAATCTTTTTGCCAGAAATACTGATCTTACACCGACAACATGCTTTATACTACTTAGACACTCCCCATGTGCTACCGTACATCACCTTACTTAATCTCCTGATTGGTCTTTCTGTCCGCTCTGCCTCTTCGTTCAGCTGATATGCTAATTTTTCGACTTCGTTCTTAATTTTTGCACACCAGTGTATTTCAACCAATATTACTCCTCTAGATGGCAGAATTATTGTATAAAACCGCTTTTGTTGAATTTGTGATGAAGATTTAATTTAACTTGAATAAAATCGTATGCTAGTTAGACGTCAGTGTTCCTTTTACATTGGTTTTAAGATAAATTATTTCTTTTTTTTATTCAATTTTTATTAAAAATGTAATTACAAATTTAATGTGGTGAAAAAGATTGTAATGTTAATGTGATTCTGTCATATGTGTATACATATTTATATTAATTGTAATTAGTTAATAAAAAGTAATTAAAACAAAATTTTTCTTTGTTGACCTAAGTATTAATTGATTTTATTACTTGTTATTTTGTTAACACATGCAAGAAGAAGAAAATTTAAGATTTCATTTGTTAATGCATATATGAAGCAGGTATAATCAACTCAATTCCACAAATAAGCTGTAAGAGATACAGCGTTAACTCAACCATTAAAGGAAATAGAAAGAAAGAGAAAGAACTGCATTTCAAAGTCCCTATATATATTCATTGAGCAACGAAATTGGAGGCAATTTGTATTAATGTGAATTTATATTTATTTATTAATGAGAGAGAGAGAGAGAGAGAGAGAGAGAATAACGAAGAAATATTGATCGAGAAAAAGTGCTTTTACCTTTGAATTATTACTAACGTTACATATATATTTCTTTAGAGAAACCCATTTGCCTGAAAACTGCATCCGTACTAATTAGGAATCTCTCGATGTTCGTTACAATCATGAGCTTAATGTGTTGTTATAATTCAACGGGAAAGAACTGCTTTTACTAAGAATGTGACGCTTTGCTCAAAAATTTATGCAAATTTCTTATAAAATATGCATAAGGAAATTATACAAGTAGTCTAATGAATCAGCTCTTTTAAAAAATACTATGAATAGTCCTTTTTTAAACTCTTACATATATTACTTCTTCCTATTAAAGTAATTATATGAAGTATTATTTCCCATCTTAAATTTCTAAGTAATAATTTTCTGTTTCGTAGTTAAGTTAGATTTTCGCACCTTTTTTTAATAATGAATTACTTTTTACCATATGTTTTCTATGAGTAATTTGCAATGATAAATATATCAACTTATGAAAAAATATTCATAAGAACTGATTTTTTAATCAGCAGAAAGTCCTAGGAATAACAATTATACAAAAGTTTTAGAAGTCTGAACATATACAGACAAAGATTGGGCTTATTGGAATTAAATTTGCTTTTATTTCTTTAAATGAAAGTTTACAACTTTAGATAAAAAGTAATGGAGCCCATATCTTCGGATAGAGTCCAGGATTTATTTATAATGGTGGAAAATAAATCACGAACAAAGCAATATTACTCTTGCTTGATATTGTATAAATACCAGTACAAGAGCAAAAATAAAAAAAGAAAACAATGCTTTGGCCTACTTTATGTCCTGATGCAAGCTATTATAATGACTTCGCCTTTCTTGGTTGATGTGATGGATGTTCTCCAGCAAAATTGCTTGTCATACACGTTTCAAGCAACTAAATAGATTTGACGCAATCGAGAGACGACTGCTCACGAAAGCTCATTAAACAATGCTGACGGATCTGTTAATTGTGCTAACCAAGGAAGGTCAACAGAAAGGTGTTCCACGAGAAGCTGGGTATTTTCTTAGGAAAATATAAGTCAATGGTTTCATAAATGTAATTGTAACACTAAGTAGTATAGAATATCATAGACAAACTCTCTCGTGCTGTAAGAGTGTTACTGATGACTACCAAAAAGTCTGGTTATCAATTGAGAGGGCACTTCATGTCATTAATCCTTGTTTTTGGACTGTATTGTGGATGATAATCCAATGAATATCCCACCAGTGTCCTGGATGTCACCCGACGCATCTTCTCTGGTTATCGGGGCTCAATTAGAAGCGGATCTCATTGCTAAAAATAATTCCATTCCAGTCTCTGTGAAATTCTAGGTTAGATGCGCTCGTCATCACTAAAAATACAATAAGTAGCATGCAATGGTAATCGATGACTTTCATGAATCGATTACTGACTCGTTTACTAATCCACCTATCGAGGGTCATTGCAGTAACTGGTGATCGGTTACGTGACGGATTCTTAATCAGGAAGCATCAGGGGGTGAGTGCCAAGAGGACATTCACTTTGTTCTTGTGTGTATTATAAGCACTCTAGATAGACCACTACTTTCTTAGCGTTCATGATAGTTCCCCAATATCGTCAAGCCTAGCCTTACACCAACCGAATGTTGAACGATCCTAAGATTATATAATCTTGATTCTATTAGTCTGATTGTATGTGTTCTATCAAATGGTGACTTTTGTTTGCTTTATTCCCGAATCCGTTTACGAGTCATTTTTATTTGTATTATCCACATGGGTCAAATGAGTCAAATTTGCATGACACACACAGTTATCCTTTAATAGTAAAATTTCCTCTTTTTTCATCCCCTGGATGCTTTACAGCAATGCGCTTGAGCTCAGAAATAAATCCTTCACATCTTTTATCATTCGGTATGAGCGCACTCAATTTCGTCTCATTCGGATTATTAGATAATATTATTTAGTGTGTCGCTTTTTATGCTATAGAAAGCTCACATACACACACTTCAACAATATGCCTTAAACAATACGCCGTGGGTAGCCTAGTGGTTAGAGCATCGAACTCCAGACCGGAAGGCTAGGGTTCGATATCCGATGCCACCAAATACTCCCCGAGTACACACGGAGTACGGGCTCGTTAAATCAGGCCGAGTTACGAGCGCAGGGACTGGAGAATATTTCCCACCTCTTCAGTTCCATGCAGAAATTGTAGAGGTGGAGATAGGTGGTGTTGTCATCTATATCGTCCCTTCAGGGGAATTTTGCCGAGCTAAATCGTACTGTGACCCCTGTATGGTGCTCCAGGTCAACGACAAGCGTACTTCTAGCCCCTTGCGACGATGAATTTCATGGGCTTTGATCTGACTACGTCAAACAGGTGGCATTAGAAACAACAACAACACAATATGCAAATAGCAATCATTGGGATTGAACCAATTTCACTTATCTTCCTCATATAAAACACACATTTGGGATTACAAACATTTAAGACTCAGTAGTAGAGTAGAAAATAAAGAGTAGAGATTAAATACATCAAATACCATTTCCTTCTTATCTCCGTTTCAAAACAAGCAAATTTAAGCTTAAAAAATAACATGGATATTTAATTTTCATTATAGGATTCAGTATATAGGTAATCAGCACGAAAATACTCGATTGATTGAATATTAACGTCACACTGTTCAGCTACACGAGGGATTTGCCGATGGACCACGTAATTTTGAACCGTGGTCAAGTGACGTGGACGACACCTGAGCTGGAACCCCCTCTCCTAACTACCACACCACACCAACGGGAGGGCGTTTCAGCTCTCGACAGATTTAACGTGCATCGCTGCCCTACATGGCGGGTCTTTAGTGGTACTGGGCTCGAACTTGTGACAAGGCAAGCCACAGTCCGATAACCACTCGGCTACCGTGGCCTACGAAAATACTCGAAGACTTTCAGTATACAGAAAAGAATTTAAGGAATATCTAAGAATTGACTATTGGCCAGAGTAATACCTGACGATTGCCATGGGCCAAAAGAATATCAGATAATAGGCCAAAGAAGCCCATTCGAGGGCTAGTCTTTTGATCTTTCACTTATCTAATGGGTTTTTTTGTTGGTCAGTTATTATTTAATGTAGATTATTTTATGTGAGTTGGTTGATTCTATTGGGTAAAAGAGCATACGAAAACTGCATTAACTTATGAACTTAGGGGTAATTTTCTTAATGTGAATTTATGAATACTTAATTATACGTCGCAAAAAGTAATATTCTCTAGGTAAAAGTGCCAACACATAAATGAAAAGCCATAAAATGAGTTTCTCTAATTACACATAAATTATTAATCAAACAATTTTTATTAAAGAAATATTCCGTGATAATTTTTAGTAAGTAACAACTGCTTAATGAATATTTCATAAATTTATGTGTGACTTATTTTAAAAAGATTATATATTCGGAAATGAAATTTTTCGTTTTAGGTACCACGTGACTCCTTTTTTTCACGTATTGAAAACAAACAAACTAATTTTTCTTTCGCAGTTAAAATTCTACTTCATGCTGAATGAATATTCGAGTATTAAGGAATAAATAACAAGTCTATTTTTTATTCTTTAATATTCAATTAAGAAAATAATTAATTTGGATGGTATAATGTTAAATTAATTTTCTACCTTAATTACAGTAGAGGATCATGAGAGCAGCTAATTTAATTACAGATTAATTGAGCCCTTTTAAAGTATTTTTGCAATTTTTAACTTAAAAAAAGGTATTTTGAAAAAAAAAATAAATAAATAGAAATCTTTATCTGCATCGACTAATTCAGAAAAGAACTCGACTTTGGACAAGTTAGTTTTTGCTTTTGTTACAATTATTGGAATCTGTAAAATAAATTAGCATTCATGTAAGTTTTCTTTTTTCTCGAAAGTCTTTATTTTTTAGTTTAAATTAACTTCGATGAAAAGTGCTTTGTTCTTGAAGTACATAAATGAAAACTAATTTTACAATAAGAATATAAAAGCTACTATTCTAAACTAACTCCTCTATCAGTCAACAACACATTTAAATAAAAATGAAAAGACGGTAATACCTATCTATCTGTCTAAAGAAGAAACGAGCGATTCTCACTCACTCGTCAAATATCTCCGGAACTATTAGACCTACAGACTTGAAATTTGGTAGGCATGTGCCTTTTATGGAGTAAAGGTCCTCTATAAAAAAGGTTTTGTAAAAATCTAAACCCGAGAGGCCTTGCGAGGGCTTAATTGGCGTTATAGATCAATATTCCTGTTTTTGGATTATTAGGCCTAAACATTTGAAATTTGGCAGGCACGTTCCTTTTATGGCAGTGCTTCTCAAAGTTTCAATATTCTTGACTCAATATTCAATCAAAATTTTCATCGCACCCCCCTCTCCTCATACAATAACAACGTATTGAATTCAATAGTACTATACTTTGATGCCAAAACTATAATACGGCCGGTGTATATAAACGCTTCGCTCAGCCAAAGCATTAATTCCCCCCACGTATTTATTTATTTATTTATCTTGGTGGAATATTCAATCATTAATAAAATACATTTTAAAGCGCTCAATTGATCTGAAATTTTATACGGGATTATTTTGGATGACAATACAATAAATTAATTATAATTAATAAAAATTAATTGATTAAAACTAATTATTTAAAGAGTTACAAATACAGCCACGTGGGCATCATTTTTGGCGAATTAGCGACCATTTTGGCATCTTGTGTTAAAACTTGAAAAGGTTTTTTTTCTCACGCTTTAAAGCATTCGGTTGAACTGAAATTTTATATACCCGATTAGTTTGGATGACAATACGATACTTTAATGATGATTAATAAAAATTAATTGCCACTTAATGTTGTGATTCTATCATGTGTATATACATATTTATATTAATTGTAACTATTTAATAAAAAGTAGCTAAAATAAAATTTTTCTTTGTTGATCTAACAAGGGGAGGGCATGACTATGGAAATTCATTTGAGATCGAGACTTAGTGTAATAGTAGTACTCCCCCTTAGGGTGTTCACTCCTTAATGTAATTCCGCCGAATGTGTAGTCAATTCGGAGAAATCAGCCTTCGAAATTGATGCTTAGCTTTCATACAATTAAGTTTTAATTTTCTGCAACGAGTTCCTAGCTTGATTGGTAAATCGTCTGCTTACTATTCGCGAGGTCAGGGTTCGATTCCACGTGATCAAGTTTTTTTCTTCAATTCATTTGACTATTTTTTTGAATTAAATAAATTTATTTAAGAAAGGTTTAATAAATATATTAAATGAGAATTTTTGTAATTATTTTGTATATTATAAAGTAAAAAAAAATTAAAAATCTATAACTTAACTTACTTATGAGTAAAATTATTTAAAATTATTATTAATTAAAATACTTAAAATTATTATTAATTATAAATATTTAAAATAATTATTAAATAAAAAATATTTAAAATAATTATTAATGAAAATTATTAATAAAAAATTAGTAAATTAATTATTATTTTTATTAAAATTAACTAATTAATTACTATTTATTATAATTAATTAATTATTATTACGTATTAGTATTAATATGAAATATTATTAAGTTATTGTTAAAATTATTATTAATTTATTATTAAAATTATTATTAATTTGTTATTAAAATATTATTAATTTATTATTAAAATTACTGTTTTTTATTAAAATTATTAATTTATTATTAAAATTATTGTTTATTATTAAAATTATGATTTATTATTGAAATTATGATTAATTTATTATAGAAAATATTTAAATAAATTTATTAAAATTATTTAAGTAAGTTTGTAAAATTATTTAAATAAACTTTTTGAAATTAAATAAATTTATTTGAAAAGGAATTATTAAATATTTTATAAAATATTTAAATTAATAAAAATAAAAATAAGACTGATTTTTTATTATATTAATCACAAAATAATTAATTGAATAATAATAATAATATATTCTATAAATTATTTTATATTACATATAATATTTTATTTATGGTATATTGTGTTTCACATTATAAAACTATTTGTAACTAATTTTTTTGTAAAATATCATTTAATATTTACTTTATATATTTTATTATAAATATTATTTATTAATATAAAATATATTTATAAAATTTAATATAATTACAGTAATTTTTTTACTTTATAAAATACAAAATAATTACAAAAAATATCATTTAATAAACCTTTCATAAATAATTTATTTAATTAAAAAGAATAATTAAATGAATTGAAGGAAAAAAAGTTGATCGCGTTGAATCAAACCCTGACCTCGCGAATAGTAAGCAGACGATTTACCAATCAAGCTACGAACTCGTTGCGGAAAATTAAAATTTAATTGCATAAAAGCTAAGCAGGAATTTCGAAGGCTGATTTCTCCGAATTGACTGGCCATTCGGCGGAATTACATTGAGGGGTGAAAACCCCAAGCGAGTACTACTATTACACCACGTCTCGATCCCAAATGAATTTCCTTAGTCGTGCCCTCTCCTTTTAAGTAGGAATTGACTAATTTTTTTATATTACTTGTTAAATACAAAAATTGAAAGATTTTTCAGTAAAATATTATTAAAGGAACTATCAATCACACCGAAAAAATGTGTTTTTATTTTTTAGAGGGAATAAAAATGTAACTGGACTTTTTTATAATATGGTAAATTTAATTCATTTTTTAAAAATTTAAATTTTAACATGGTATTATATTTGGGAAATGTTACTATCGCTTTAATATTTCTCAAAGAGCATAAAATAAATATGCATTGTTAACATAAGGCGATTACACTTATTAGTAGCCCACTGCCTTCATCTTAGAATCACTCACCTGGGAGAACTTAAGCACAACACAGATAAAAGTTTTGTGAAAATAAATTTGCGGACTTTCCCTCTAGCGTGCAATTAATTTAGATTGAGTGCGAGAAGCTCTTTGAAAATACTCAACAACAAGTCACATGCTAAAAATTTTAGCAAATATTAATACATGTTAAATTTCTGCAAGCTATTAAAAAGCTTTTTGAACGTTCTAAGAACTTGTATTTCTTATTTTTAATAGAGTATTAAGGCAACACTAATATATTAGACGTTAAAATCACATGGTTGATGTAAAAAATGATTTGACGAACACAAATTTGTATCGTAATGCTTTCTTCCGAAGCATTTCGTTTAAAAGTTATAATATTTAAGCGATTAGGCGATTTAAGGTAAAGAAACAGTGTAACTTTCTTGGTTGCCTTTTTTTCCTGCTCTATCTTCTATTATCTCGAACAGATGAGAACATAAGTATCTACGAAAGGAAGATTTTGAGATTTATTTTTGGAGGAATTCGAGAAAATGGAGCGTGGTGAAGAAGATCAAATTTTCAGCTCTATCACTCATATAAAGAATCTGACATCGTTGACTTCATCAAAATACAACCGATTAAATTGTCAGAATGGGCGAAGACCACCCCACTGAAAAAGTCTTCAATTTCCAACCAATTGGCACACGGAGAAAAGACATTCCAAATCTAAGATGAATTGATGGCTTAGAAAAAAATAATCTAGTTTTGAGAATTAAAAAGTGGAGAACACCAGCAGGAAGAAGGCTGGTATGTAAAAGGTTTCTTGAGAAGGCCAAGACCCAACCCCTGGGCTGTCGAGCCACTGAGGAAAGAAGGAAAAAGCTTTTATTATTACTCTTTCAATATTTTTGTTATTTCTACGAAGATAATGTTGATAGTGATAAAAATAAGTTATAAACAGAAAAAAATGGTGATAAACTGAAAACATATTCAAACACAATGGAATTTTTACAGGTTGTTGAATAGAAGAGGTTATGCTATGCAAAGTAACAGAGGAAAACTGCAATTAGTCTTCATATAAGCAGTGTTCGAGTATGCGCAGTGGGCGCTGCCCGGTGGTGATTAAGTCCATTAAGCGAAACGAGAGTTGAAGTTTTCAGTATGTGTGGGGAGATCAGACGAGCGAGTGCATGGAATTACGGTGCCCATTGCAGTGTTCCGGCATACGTCCCGAGCAACAGAGAGAAAATAAAAGGGGGTTTGTCAATACAATTTCGTCTGGTTTCCTGAGAGAAACACATAGGAATCACTCCCCAACAAGCAGTATACATAATATTCTTCCTAACTTGTACGGGAAACCTTTTTTTGTTGCAAACATTCGTCCGTACGGTGTGTGACCACCCTGCTAGAGATGCAGGTTCGATAGCGACGATTCATACCAGTAAGCCTTTCGTCAATCACACTTGTTTGGGACCTGGGCCCATTTTAAAGAAAGACATGTTGCTAAGTCATTAAAGGGGGGAGGATTGCACAGTACAGAAGGACGTCTCATGAGCATGATCAAAGCAAGCTTTATTGGATTCAAGTCGCTTTGGCCATTCCATTTGAAACAGTGTTTACCGCTCCACAAATTGGTCGACAATGTGAGCTCTATGTTATTTTGTGTTATCTTCCATAAACATGGCATCAGGACTCATGGCTGTCAGATATGAACGAAAATATGGGTCAAGGATTACATACCGATGAGTAAGTAAAGTCATTGATCCAGAAGGAAAAACGAGGAAATCAGTTCAACCACCGACTAATTGTCATTGCTCAAACCCTGACGCCACCAGGATTGTAGCTGTGTATTTCAATGGTATTGTGAATTTAAGATCGAGTTCATGGGATTCTCCAGATTCACATTGGTATGGAATCATTGTTTCTACAGAATAGAGACTTATTAAAGAACAATACATTAACCCATATCTTTGGTGTCCAATAGATGTGATCCAGAGCTTACTGAAACCAAGAACTTCTGTAAGATGATGTCAATGGCACTCAGACTGATGGTCGTTTGAGATACAGATAACTTTCATGCAGCTATTTACAAACAGTTTGTCGGGGTATTGCTATTCCTGATGACGTCACAACGCTCACAGAACAATTACTCCTCGGACAATGCCAAGCTTGCAAATACAGATAACGGTCCACGCAGGTGGTTGTGATTCTAGGATTCCTCTACCAGGTCTTCGTGACGCGGGATGTTCATTTTGGAAGTGATTTCACAAGCAGCTGATGATCGCATGGTTGATGTTTAAGGATCGGGCTAGCTCCGATTATCGTTCCCTAGCATGGATCCTTCCAATCGCATACCAACTATGTTTTCACTCAAATGCCGTCAACGACTCATTTACAGAAATTTTGAACTAAAAAAATGAAAAAATAAGGTTACGAAACAAACGTAACATCCAATACTACGAAAGAAGTAGCATTTGCTGAACTGAGCCTGATTTTATATGTATCTCTTTACATTGCCCTATGTGTAGTTATATAAATATTTTACTGCCGAGTGTTGCGTTCACATTTCACTGCAAGGAACATGTGCAAAATTTGTTGCTTTAACCTGTTTTTTTCTAGCGTTATGCTAATATGACGGTTGCTTATTTTTCTGAGACAAAAGGTGAATAGAATAAAGAGTATTTGCAAGTTAACTTTCAAATTTTAATTTTTTCTTGATTTTCTTAAAAAATACCATTAATCACAAAAGTTAATAAGTCTTAAAAAGTCTTTGCTTTAAGTTTGATAAGAATAAACTACTTCACCTTATTAGTTGTGAATATTAATATTTTTTAGTCATTAAAAAGCATTGTAAGAGTGTTATTTGAATAATAATTATTACAATGAAAAGTTCTGCAAAATTTTGACGAACTCTTTATAAATTACTAATACTATATAAAGTATAGTTAAGATGTATTGTATATATATATATATATATATACATATATAAAATGAGAAATAAAACTTTTAGGGGACAACAAGACGAGACTTTGCGGAAATGCTTTCCTAAGGCTCCACGCGCCGACAAAATTTAGGTGCAAAACTTCAACTGGTCTTAAAAACGGAAAAATTATCGAAATGCTTTGGGTTTTGGTCAAAATTATTATTATTATTTATTATTTCATAAAAAAATTCTGAATATTGCTGCTAAGAGCCGCTTTAGAAACGCTTTTTTTTTCATATTTTTTAAAGTATGGCTTTCATATTGAAACTTTACAATTTTGATACCAGATTTGGTATCCTCCGGGGAAAATTGATGTAAAAATCGAACATTGTTCAGAGCACTTAAAAAGCACAAACGGTGCTAAAAACGATAAAAATGTTGGATTTCTTTACGAAAAGTTAACTGATAAATAATCAAAGCCAGAGGGCGCTTTTAGACATTGCAACTTGGAAACTCATTTGATAATTTTTGTGGTTGGTTGTAAGAATATTATACTAGCAATTTTTCCTCCTAAAAGATTCATTGAAAACAAAAAATTTTAGTAAAAGAGGGTAAAAAACACAAGTACCAAATTACAAGAAGTAAAACACAAGGAAAGATTCAAAATAGGAGGAAAAAAGCTATGTATGCATAATCATAAAAAGAAAAAAGTAAAGAAAAGAAGGAAAAACTGCTGTCAACAACTGACGCCCGTCGCATGTGATGCAACATTTTTTCATGGAGCGTCGAACATTCGATAACATTTCTGCACTGATGCGTGCTACAAGTTCCTTGGCGCTGTTTACGGGTGTTTCGTACACCAACGATTTCATTTGCCCCCAGAAGAAAATACATCCAGACAGGAAAGGTCTGGCGATCGGAGAAATCAATGCACTGACCTCCACGGCCAATCCATCGTTTACTGCATCCAAGTGATTCCGAACAGAAATACTAAATGTGCTCCATCTTGCTGGAACCACATGGAAGTACGAGTCGCAGCGGTAACGTGTGCTCTGTCCAATAACTTTGGCAAAACTTGTTCCAAATATTTGGACCAGTCAGGTGACCAGGCAGAATGTAGGGTCCTATTAGATGATCCCCTATAGAATGGCTGAAAAATATTTTTTCTGTGAACAACACGGATGCTTCAAAAAGGGATTAATTCGTTCACTGTGGAAAGTAAGGTGCAAAGTCACAATTTTTTTAGTGACTGGACGTAAGTGAAATGGATGCAGGGCACTATCATCGATTTAAAAATCCCGATAAGCGATTTAAGTTTATTAAAAATATGCTGCCTTCTGAATGAACCGGTCCCAAATTGCAGGCGAGCAAACATGGTATGAAGGAGTCCGCCTGATGCTTTTTTTACAACCTCTGAGTGGCTCGACTGTTGCAATCTGTGGCCCCGTGCGCCAGAATCATATCTGCTTTCTCTGCGTTCGTGTACTCTGTCATCGAACAGCCAGTCTGTGTGCGATGGAAATAAAGCTTCCTTCCAGCGGACTCCTTATCGTTCTGTCCCTCTGGCGGCTAATATTGAATTTTTGCATATTCTGCCTTTAACACTCTCTCGCTAAAATAGAACCCTTCTCCACGACACTTGCAATTCCTGATATCAGGCGTTCGATGGTATTAATTTCCGACAGTCGTTCAGGTGTACTGAAAAGTACACCCTAGATGACTCGCATAGGAAAGGTCGATCAGAAATGCCTTTTTACTTGTCTGAAGCACCTCTGGTTTTAAATTTGGAAAATGTCAAAATTTGTTTTGAACAAATTAGTCAGCAAGGGAATGCTTTTCGCGCAAACCACACCGAAATAACATTTTGCTCGTTTTTTAGCACCATTTGTGCTTTAAGTGTCCTGAACAATGTTCGATTTTTTACATCATTTTCCCCGAAAATCAAAATTCAAGTTAAAGTTTTAACTTATGAAAGCCATCAAAAAACTTAAAAAATATTGAAATTTTTTAGAAAGTCTAAAGCGCCCTGCGATGTTTTAGCAGCAATATTGCTCAGAATTTTTTTTTATGAAATAATAAATAATAACAATAATTTTGACCAAATCCCAAAGCGTTTCGACAATTTTTCCGTTTTTAAGACCAAATTTTGCACCCTAAATTTTGTCGGCGCGTGGATAAAAGCATTTCCGACCCAGCATTGCCTATATACTTCGAGTCGTCTTGTTGTCCCCTACTGAAGTTTGTAACATCTTAGATGAAACATTGTATATATATATATACATATATAAAATGAGAAATAAACTTTTCATTTGCATATCGGCGAGGATAACTGTTTAAGTTTTAATATAAGAGCCTCTTAAATTTTATAATATACATTGTTTACACATAAGGAAAAAACATTCTCTTATCGATAACTTTAAAGTTAATGGATTGCCCTTAATCCATTAATTTTATAATTAGAATACCTTAAAATTCATTGAAAACAAATTGAAATGTACTCTATATGTATAATAAGTGAATTAACAATAATACAAATTTTTTTATTGCATTATAAATGTTATAAGTCTTCCTTCTGAGAAATTTTCATAGTTGAAATATTTTTTTCTATTAATATTCATTAGTAACAAATAATTAGAATCCAATTTAAATTATAATTTAAGTTTATTAAAAATATAGTAAATTGAAAAGGGAATATTTTTTTAAAGAAAACTATTTAAAGTTCCCAGCAGTGAATATTGACAATAAAAATATTCTCAATGATACTTGAATTAAACATAAGAAAACTAACTGCACATGAAATTCAAAAGGAAATATTTCTTTACTGATAAATTACTTGAATTGTTAATATGAAAACGAATAATTTACTTAAAAAATTATATGTTTGGAATTGGTTTTCCAGTTTATTCCCCCCCCCCACATAGCAAATCTATTGATAAAAGTTTCAAGGACTGTTGTAAATCCATTGCATATTTCAAATTTTCTTTCTATTCGTTTGCAACACATTTCACCCTCAGACAAATTTAGTTTTCTCCTATTTCCAGATTAGTGTGACTTAACACGCTATAAAATTTGCCAGTTAATAGAAATAATCTAAATTCGGTCGAACTGCCAAGCGAAGCAAAACTGATCACATTCAACTATTTTTACCAAGATGGGGAAATATATAAACGACGTACTGGTTTAGCAAATATGTCATTTCTGTCAGGAACTAGGATACATTTTTCTGTACCTAATGAACTTTTGCTTTAGGGTTTATCACTCGAGTAATCTTCATCTAATTACTTTGAAACTAAATTTTAGAAAAGGTTAATACTTTTCTGGCTATTTAAAGATCGAGAAATGAATAAATGAACTCACGAAACCAACCTCATTTACTGCATAATCATGATTAGGATCGAAATTATGTTTTAAAATTTTGTTTTTCATAAAAAGAAATATAATAGAAAATGTCTACCAGCTCCGCCGGGTATTTTATGATGTTCTATGACTATATACTTTTTTTAAGACATTGATATCTAAGTCCTAGCATTAAGTTTGCGATTGAATTGAAAACTTTTTTTTAAAGCATCTTGATTTCAAAAGAACAGGTATTGAATTTCTAAAATGGAAGTAAAATTATCTTTTACGTCCCCATAACCTCCAACCCCCAGAAAAGATTTCTGAAAGACCTAATTGTAGTGGATCTTCTCTCAACTAATAAACATGATTGCAAATTTTCAAGCCTCTGAGACTAGAATTTCAAAACCCGGATTTTTTTTATCTATAACGCCCTTGAAACTTGTTTAGAAGTCAGTTTTCTAAAAACTCGTTTTTTGTTTATCTCTAATCAACAAAATAAACGTCCTTACTAAATTCCAAGTCTGTAGTCTCATTGTTCCGAAGGTATCATGAGTCAGTCATATTTTTATATTTTAAACTCTATTATATATATATAACTAATTTCTCATATATCATTTCTAAAATCTTATGTCTGGTTATCTTGCAATTAAAATTTTTTTCAGTTTTGATTATTGATTATTCATCTCTCTTTAGTAGAGAATTTCGACTGCATAAATATATGTATGTATTGAGAAAATCTTAATAACTTAATGAATCTTTTAAGGTATCCGACTACGTTCGGAACCGTGATTTTTCAAAATCGTATAAATGGATATTTTATGATAATCAGTGTCACTTAGATTAGAAAATGTATATAAAATTGTTTTAAGAATATTATTACAATAAAAAGTACAGTATTTTGACAAAAATGAACATAAAATGACCCATTTTCAAAATATTCCCCTTTTGTGAAAAATGCTTCTATTATAAAAATATTTTGCCAATAAAAAGCTCGGATCTCTGTACAGAGGCTCAACTAGAATTTTTGAAATATATAACTTAAAAGTGGGTTTATTTCGTATTTTACGACAACAGAGGGGATCAATTTTTAGAAAAAAAAGCTGATAATTATTTCAATTGGTGGTAACTCTGAAAATAATGTGAATTTTTCAAAAATCGCTGTTCAGACTCTTTGGAGAAGTCTTTACTTTAAATAAGTGAAATATTATTATTTTAGAAGCATTTTTTATAAAAGGAGAACATTTGGAAAAAAAGATTATTCCAAGTTAATGTTTTGCCAAAATATTGTATTTAAATAATTTTTTTTGCCAAAATATCCTTAAAACAATTTTATACATAACAAATATTTAATAATGACAATTTTATAGGTTTTCACTAAATAACATATTTTTACCCATTTATGCGCTTTTTTAAAATCACAGTTCCGAACGTAGTAGGATACCTTATCTATTTTCTTTTAGAAAGTCATTCACAATACATAAATTTAAAAAAAGAAACTGATCTTTAAAAAAAAAAAATCCCCCCCTACCCTCCACACATAATAATAATATTTATGAGAATAAATACATCACAGGGATTTTTTGTTACGAATACGATACGAAATCTGGATTCTAAGCTTGTTTTATTACCTATAAATAAGAATTGATTGCGTAGATAACTCGATGTGTCTTCCTCCCATATTATAATTTATAACTTTCATGCCTAAAACTATTTTAGAAATTAAATTTATGCAAAAAATGCCTTTTTAAACTACAAAGTCTTCAAGGGTATCAAGTTTTGTTTTCGATTCTAATTAGTCGAGAATTTTTTATCGCTATATTTTAAACAGAAATAATATATATAATCATGAAACCTTAAAACTTTCTTTATACTAAGAAACAATTTTTAGTAAATCTAATTTTTGTCCTTATGTAGCCAAAGTAGTCTTGTGTTCATGGTCGCAGAACCATACCAACGTGTCTTGATTTCGATTCTTAGTCCCTATGAAGACCCACCATATACAGGGGTTGGAGCACGTTAAAACTGTCAAGGTTCAAAGTCCTGCCGATGGTGTGAATTTTCGAAGAGGGTGCCAGCTCATTTGTCGTATTTATCACTTGACCGCCGTTCAAAACTACAAGGTCCGTCACCAAAAGCTCTCGTGCTGCTTTACAATGTGACGTTAATAAACAATCACTTGTGTGTTTATACAGAAATGGTTTGTAATAAAGTATCCTTTATAAAATCATTTTTTAATTAAAAAATACTTTTTTTAGATTTCTAAAATGCTAAACAAGCATTCAATTAACATTGTGTTCTTAATAATTTTTTTTATGCATTGCACCTTCTAACTTTCAAATATACTTTACATATGCCTATTCACGAATTGACGACAATACTCTTAAGTGGTTTGAATTTAATAATAATAATAATAATAATAATAATATATATATAGTTAATTATTCCCTGCTATAGAGACCAAACTCATTGGAAAACCAGAGATAGAGGAAACATTCATAAACAGTTATAAGAATTTAAAAATATGTGAATGCTGCAATATTATATACCTTGATGACTTAGGACAGCTCTTACGTATGATGCAAATTATATAAAAGTGGGTTTTTATATCATATAATATATATATATATATGTGTGTGTGTGTGTACATTTTTTATTATTTAATATTTTTCTTGTTCCCTAGTTACTCATTGATCTTACAAGTAAGGAATTATTTAAAACTGTAATTTTTAATGTTTACACAAATAACTGTGTCAATAATCTATTCCGTTTCTATAGCTGCAATAAGTCTTCAATTCATAACTATTCAAATAAATTATGGGAAAATACTGAGAAAATGAGATTATTTAAATCTAATTTATCTCACTGTCACTCTACACTCACTTAATCCCTACAGTTTTGTGTTTTTTTAACAGATTACCACTGTCACTAATAGCATTATTGACTAATGTACTGTTTAACTTCACTATGCCAATCTCCGCATATTGGCAATATAGATTTTATAAATTAACTGCAATCATTATGATGACAGAAACTATCGTTAATGCACTTCCCGGTGAATGCATCGCAACTACTTTTATTGGTGAATTTCAGATCAAACAAAGTACACGTTTATTGGCGCATGCCTGTTAATTAGGGTTTCTGAAAGATGATACGAATTCGGCTCTTCGAACAACATGCAAGAGTTGTTAAAATTAGTACAATGATTTCCATTAGGAAATATTTATCTAAATTGTTGTTCAAAAGTTAAGCATTACGTATGAATCAGGAAGTATTTTGAGAGATAATGGATGTGGAATAAAATTTTGTTTGCCTGTATAAGGAATTAATTATTAATGGTTGCACAGGGAGGAATAGTTAAGTC
The DNA here is from genome assembly GCA_019973935.1 of Trichonephila clavipes. Classification (NCBI taxonomy): domain Eukaryota; kingdom Metazoa; phylum Arthropoda; class Arachnida; order Araneae; family Nephilidae; genus Trichonephila; species Trichonephila clavipes. The sequence continues at coordinate 319,398 of BMAU01005363.1, read as the reverse complement.
GCGCATAACGATGAATTGGATTTCTAAAGTTGCGTGTATATGTAGTTTTATGGAGTGCAAAGTAGAAGCGATTAATATATTTTGTTTGCAAGTCATTTTAAGGGAAAATACAGAATATTAAAATAAGTAATTATGAAATCATATAATGAATTACTTTCTGCGTATAAAATCAATCTTAGTTTAAGTCGCATAAAATTCTTTTAATTTTTGAAAAATAATCTTATTAAACATTGTAATGCTAAATACTCGAGTATCGATTAGATTAAAATTGTTCATTATAGTGCAACAATAACAATAATCTATCGTTAATGTATTCGTTATCAGATTATGATAACCAATTTCGTTTATATTACAAACACATTTAATGCAGCACTAATTGTAAGTGAAAAGTTTTTTAAAATTAAACATGTTCTTTTGAAGAAAGAAATTTATAAAATAATTTATACATACAAAATAATTATTCTTACTTTTCTCTCTTTGGGAATGATAGATATACGGTTATATTTATTCAAAATTTTCATCTATGCTCTATTTTCATAATAGCGGCATGCAAAGACAGTATAAAAAGCCGGTAGAAAATGCTTTTATATAAATTTTTCTTGCATAAAGATTAGCAAGAGTAAATATGTTCGCATGTTTGCTGACATTAACTGGCAGTCTGATATAAGATTGTCAACGAGCAGTCTCTATCCTGATTTTAAAAAAATAAAGGTGTGATGGGATATATATATATTTGTCTTATTAAACTGATTCTAAAATTAAATATACTTGCAGTTATAGATAATATGTCACATACAAAATAAAGACACAGTTTTTGAAATTATGTCCCCTCCCCTACTCTGGAAACATGATTTAAGTTTCTTGCAATGTTTTCAATACTGTGTATAAACATGAATGCACATGTTTAAACTTAAATGAAAATTTCGATTAAAATTTTCCAAAGAAGCATAAAAACATTTTTAAAACTCGAGAAATGCTTTTTAAGCTTAATAAATAATGTAGAAAAAGTAACATACCAATTAAGAAAGGGAAAAAATGCTGCCATTTGTTTCTTATAATGTTCCTTTTTCATCTTCTTTCAGTTTTGGATTTATGAGGCTTTGTGACAGTTTTCCGGATAGTAAACTCCAATTCTAATTTGTTCTCGAAATTCATGCCTTTAATAAGTCTTTGTTGCGACTCTTTTATGATAATGTTATTCGTGTTTTTTAAAAATTACTATTGGAACAATTTCTACTTTTAACAACAGTTTTCTTTTTCGTCAACACCCCGTTCTTTCCATCCAGAATCTTTTTATGGTTCCATATGATTTTTGGCTTTTCTGGTAAGAAATCTTTTTCTATCTAATTGATGCTTTGCGAGAAAATTTATTTTTTAAAACATTTCTCGTGGTTTAAATGTTTATAACTAAGAAGGTATTTAACGTAAGTAAATTCGATTGCATTTTCTTTATAAGACATTTGTTATTACCATGTATTTCTGCAGAGAGCAAAAACAAAAAATATTTAGGTAGGATATTTTGCATAAAATGTTTTTGAATAATATAATAAAATTAGTAACCTTTTAAGATATTGAGAGAAAATTTTCCATGAAATTATTAAAAAGTAATGTTTTGGTACTGTTAAAGTTTGATACTGAACCTTCGATAAGCTGAACGAGAAAATACTTTAACCCAAAGTAATAATTAAACACACAAGCTTATTTAGTCAAAATATTCTCCATTTGTTTCGATACACCTTTATCAATTATATTTTAATGCATACATATCTGTTTTAAAGAAATTCTGATTCTTAGAGTCAGTAAACTCTGTGAAATAGAATTTTTTAGACGATCTTCACTTTCATACTGATTAGACCGTAAAAGTTGCCCTAAATGTTTAAAAAATGAAAGGATGTTGGCAAAAAATTAAGCTGAGTGTTGTAAACTTTCATATATTGTAATTCATTTAATTTCGCTATTATTTTGTACGTCATATGCGGCTGAGCGTAGTCGGGGAAAAGTACAGAGTGTTTTTTTCCAGGTATAGAAGTTTAAGTTGGCATTACTTTTCAAGATGGCGACCGATTTAACAGCTGTCAAGTGATTTATTCTCAGTTTGGTTTGGCAATTCATCATGAATAGACTCACGCCTGAACAACGCTTTCAAATTGTGCAATTTTATTTCGAAAATAATAGTCGATTTTCATAAGCGAATTTTGTTTAGCGATGAAGCGCACTTCTGGTTCAATGGCTACGTCAACAAACAAAACTGCCGCATTTGGAGTGAAGCTAATCCACAAGTGTATGTCGAAACACCATTACATCCAGAAAAACTGACTGTTTGGTGCGCTTTATGGGCTGGTGGAATCCTTCTTCAAAAACGATGAAGGCCACAACGTTACAGTCAATGGTGATCGGTATAGAGCCATGATTACTAACTTTTTCATTCCTGAATTGAACAATCATCATGTCCAGGAGCTGTGGTTCCAACAAGACGGCGCAACATGTCACACAGCTCGTGCCACAATAGATTTATTGAAAGACACGTTGGGTGACCGCCTAATTTCACGTTTTGGACCTGTGAATTGGCCTCCAAGATCTTGTGATTTAACACCGCTAGACTATTTTCTGTGGGCTATGTAAAGTCATTGGTCTATGCGGATAAGCCACAAATGCTTGACCATTTGGAAGACAACATTCGCCGTGTTATTGATGATATACGGCCACAAATGTTGGAAAAAGTCATCGAAAATTGGACGTCCAGATTGGACTACATCCGAGCCAGCCGTGGCAGTCCTATGCCAGAAATCATATTTAAAATGTAATGCCACAAGATTATCTTTCAAATAAAAAAATTCATGTCAATCGAATAATACATCGTTGTTTTATTGCAATTTAAAGTTCTATACCTCTAAAAAAAACCACCCTTTATATTGCCCCTGCAAATTAACAAGTTCTGGGCTAGTGATTTTCAATTGTTTAGTGATTTCATAAATGTAGTATAATATATACATATATATAGTTGGATTCATTTCCATCAATGAATCTGAGAAAGCTTTTCACAAAAGGTTTTGGTCTTCTATACTGTTCATTTTGAGGGGGAAAATTACCAGACCGATCTTTTTCAAATCAACGCTGCGCTTTTTGAACGTTAACAGCGCGGCCGATCCTAGCAGGTGTGCAGCGCATGCACCACTCACCGGCGGCCTAAACAAGGGGAGGCCGGCAGCCACATTTTTATCAATCAAGCAAAATTTATTACGAATGTCTCAAAATAAAACTTATAGTAAGTTGAATAAATATACAGAATTTTAAATAGTTTTTAAGTGAACGAATGAGTGAATATTAACGTCGCACTGTTCAGTTACAAGAGGCCTTTGGCGACGGACCTCATAGTTTTGAACCATGGTCAAGTGACGAGGACGATGCCTGAGCTGGCTACCCCCTCTCCTAACTGCCATATCTCACCAACGGAAAGACGTTTGAGCTCTCGACAGATTTAACATGAATCTCTGCCCTACACAGTGGGTCTTTGGTGGTACTGGGCTCGAACTCATGAAATGCCTGCCATGATCCAATACCTTGACCACAAGGCTACCGCAGCCCCTAAATATTTATTGAAAAATCAAAGAAGCCCCGATTTCTGATAGCATAGTTTAAGAATAATAGAATGTTAGTGCACAGTGTGTTGATCCTCATTGTCCATTAGTGTCTACTCTTTTTGCACATTCTTCAATTGATAGCAAACTCGTGGCAGATTTGGCAATAGCGCAATAGAAAAGGTTTTCTTGCTTATCATCGACTCTGACGGCGTCACTGATGATTGATACTTAACAAAGGTGTCTCAAAAATGATTTTTGTAGAATTTGTTTTACGAAAATATCTAATATGGTTCATATTACCTAAGACATAAAAGTGTTTAAATTCAATATGTGTTTGGGAAAATTAAAAGTTTTCAATTTTATAATACCCTTACAATTTAGAGAAATAAAATAGAGAAAAGAAGTGAGACTTTTGTTTCTATTTTTATTTTTATTAATGTTTTACTTTTTATTCTTATACAGGTAGATGAGTTCATAATGTTAATGTTGAGTATTAGACAAAATATGAACATTCTCTAGAGGAGTGGCACATTAGGTCTAGGAACACGGGTGGCCGACACCCTAGGATCGGTCCTGGTGAACAGTGTTCTCCATAAATGCCTAGTTCATGTTGCGTGGAGTTTAGACTTATAAAGAATGTTTTTTTCCAGGTATAGAAGTTTAAGTTGGCATTACTTTCCAAGATGGCGACCGATTTAACAGCTGTCAAGTGATTTATTCTCAGTTTGGTTTGGCAATTCATCAAAACGATCATCAAGCAAGGCGTAGATTCGTCGAATGGGCCCAAAACGAGATTGCCGTTGTTCCCGATTTTCATAAGCGAACTTTGTTTAGCGATGAAGTGCACTTCTGGTTGAATGACTACGTCAACAAACAAAACTGCCGCATTTGGAGTGAAGCTAATCCACAAGTGTATGTCGAAACACCCTTACATCCAGAAAAACTGACTGTTTGGTGCGCTTTATAGGCTGGGGGAATCCTTCTTCAAAAACGATGAAGGCCACAAAGTTACAGTCAATGGTGATCGGTATAGAGCCATGATTACTAACTTTTTCATTCCTGAATTGAACAATCATGATGTCCAGGAGCTGTTGTTCCAAGAAGACGGCGCAACATGTCACACAGCTCGTGCCACAATCGATTTATTGAAAGACACGTTTGGTGACCGCCTAATTTCACGTTTTGGACCTGTGAATTGGCCTCCTAGATCTTGTGATTTAACACCGCTAGACTATTTTCTGTGGGCTATGTAAAGTCATTGGTCTATGCGGATAAGCCACAAACGCTTGACCATTTGGAAGACAACATTCGCCGTGTTATTGCCGATATACGGCCACAAATGTTGGAAAAAGTAATCGAAAATTGGACTTCCGGATTGGACTACATCCGAGCCAGCCGTGGCAGTCCTATGCCAGAAATCATATTTAAAATGTAATGCCACAAGATTATCTTTCGAATAAAAAAAATTATGTCAATCGAATAATACATCGTTGTTTTATTGCAATTTAAAGTTCTATACCTCTAAAAAAACACCCTTTATAAAAATTACACGGATATGTGTAGAAGTTAAACTTATGAATTTCAAAACAAATAACAAAATGGAAAACTTTAGAAAAAATCTTCTCTGTTCAAATGTGACTCTAGTAATGGACAAAGCGAATAAACCGATGTGAAGCCATAATAAAAGCATAATGAAAACAGGGAGATAAAAGTTCCCATGTAAAGAAAATCTGACATTTCATATGCACTAACCCAGTGGTTCTCAAACTTTCACTACTGGCGCCCCCCTTTTCAATTACAATTTTTATCGCGCCCCCCTTTTCAATTACAATTTTTATCGCGCCCCCTTTTCAATTACAATTTTTATCGCGCCCCCCTTATACATTAACAATGTACTGAATGCAATAATAATGCACTTTGACGCTAAAGCTACAATACGATCATAATTATAAACCGTACAAATTAACAAGATAAGTATTAAATTTTGTATATCTTACTTTTAAGTATTATATTTATTTTTTTTGAAGTGAAACTTCTTTAAGCGCATGAGGGTAAAATTTTTACAGATGAAACGTCACGCCGGTATGCAACGGAAGTGTCGGAAAAGAGAGAGAGAGTGATCGAGACCGATTGAGAGAGAGTAAGACAGGGCGAGGTGAGAAAGATTGAACAAGAGAGAGAGAAATACGGGATATCGAGAAAGAATACACGCCTATTGGTTGTGTATTCGTTTACTAGTTAATTATTAGAACTTTAGATGGCATTTCTGTCGCATAGCGTAATATTTACAATATTATTAGACACTTCTACAGTATATAAACAGTAAGTGAATTTTTATAAATAAAAACTTTGTGAAAAACTTTGTGAAAAACTTTGTGAATAAATTTGTAAGTTGTCCTGTATCAAGCAATTATTCGAAGTAAGTAATATATCTGTTATCTTTTGTTTATTTACAATTTTTTATGATAATTGGTTTGAAGGTTAGGTAGTTTTAATATTTACAAATAACATGTGGTATTTCAACTTGCCACTCGTCATTTGATAATTTAATAAATCATTTACCATAAAATAAAAATATTTCATAAATTCGCTTTTCTAAATTTTGAATTCAAAAACAAAACTTAATTAATAATTTCTAATATTGACAAAAAAACGTTGCATTTTTATTTACAATTCGTCATTTGAGATTTCAATAAATCATTGTACATAAAATACTAATAACAATATTTCATAAATTCTTTTGACGAAATTTTAATTTAAAAATTGGAATTTCTAGAGTTACACAAAATGTCGATAATTGATACAGGAGGTTTACCATATGAAACAGTTTTTGTAAAAGATATATATTATATGATAACAACCAATATTGACGTCTCCGATGGTTTGGCGAATGGTGCCGATGGAAAATTAGTTCATATCGAACGAGATGATTCAGGCCAAGTTAACTTTGTATGGCTTGAGTTTTCAGATTCACCAAAAACTGGTCAAAAATTCGAAAAAGTTGCTGGACATGTTGCGGCAAATAATATAAGTCGAACTGCAGTACCAATCGGTAGACGATCATCAACAATACCACTAAATAACAATAAAAACAATAAATGTGAAAAGGTCCCATTTGCCATTAGTTTGTGCTTGTGCAACAACAATTCACAAGTCTCAAGGAAGTACGTACTCCGAAATTGTCTACGAATATGATAAAAAACAGTCACAATCATTGGTATATGTTGCATTGTCTCGTGTCACAACTATCGAAGGACTACGGATTACTACAAGCAACAATGATTTGACCTTTTACCATGGACGAAGACCATCAACAACAATGATGCATTTACGAGATGAATTTAGAAGACTTTCATTAAATTGTGTAAAAGCGGTTGATAGTGACATGCTATATTTCATACGACAAGAACAGGGATTAACTGTATATACTCATAATTGTCAAAGTCTTCGAAGTCATTCTCAAGACTTATTAAAAATCAAATTATACAAGAATCTAACATCATACTTTTATCTGAAACTTGGATAAATAACTCTGAAGAAATAAGTCTAATTAATTTTGACTGTATTGTTAACTTTAAACGACCGAACGTTCGAGCAGGTGGAGTGGGTATTTATTTCAATAAAAAAACAATACGACAAATATTGTTACGCCAAACGTTACAATGACAGCAATTAATTCATCATCACAGCAACTAGTATCAACATCAATTGGTGACATTTGCATGGTGGAATGTCAAACTCTTCATGGAAGAAAAATAATGTTCGCTGCTGTATACATATCAATTAATCAAAAAATTGAAGATATAATTAGTTTCTTGCATCACCAATTACTTCCATACAGCCACGGAGGTGCTGCTATTCTCGGTAATGAGAATGATAAAATACCACTTGTTTTGGGTGGTGACTTTAACATTAATTTTGCAGTTGATGATTCCAAACCATTAATTAACTTTCTAGAAGAAAAATTTAGTCTACAGCTAAATAATAATCCAAACACACCAACTACAAATTCAGGAACGACAATAGATGCTATTTTTTTACAAGATATTTAGATAATGTTGAAACACGAACTTATGTTGCATATTTTACCTATCATAATGCTTTAGTCACAATAATACCAATACAAACAACGTCAAACAATGTAAATATTGAAGAAATAAATTGAAAAAATTAAATTTATAATTTACATTAATTTTCAACACTTTTTTATTTTAATGACAATTAAATTCCTAACCTATCTTCCTTTTTCCCTTCCTCTTAATCTTGGAAATTTAAAGTTTTAGATTTGTATAAATATAAACAAGATTTATAAATTAGTTCGCCAAAGAAGTTTCACTTCTGACATGTGTGTACTTTGTACGCACGCATGTTTTTTTTTTGCTTTTTAGTTCGATTCACTATAAAAAGCGTGTTTTTAGTTTGTTTTAAAACTATAATTTATTTTATAGTTATTTTTACTATACACTATAAAAATCACAATTCCAGTGAATAATTTAATTAAGAGAAAATATATACTTACCTACTTTCATGACTTTTCAATTTTTCTTAGAAAATTTGAGAAAAAAATCCAATAAAACTAAAGAAAATGTTCCAAATAAATAATGCTCTTAATAAAGGACATAAATCACAGACACTTTTCGCTAACAACACAGGAACGTTATTTTCCAGCTAAACTCAAATCAACTCAAATGTTTCATGTCTCACGCTTTTCTGATATTTACCTTCGCTATCTTGATTAATATGTATTATTTCAGTATGTTCTTCAATTGCTTGATCAGTTTCAACTTCCTTTAATAGGGATCACAGATGCCCATTTTTTTAATATTCTGCTTATTTACATTTATAAACCATAATAAGTCGTACAACACAGCAATCGAAACTACAAAATTGTTCATGGGGAAAGTGTAGCATGTTCTAAAATATAACTGTGTAAAACGTTTTTTATTATGCATTATGTGTTTCAGAATACTCATGCTTATACATATATCATAAAACTCTTTCACATGGAAAAAAGATGAAACAGAAATATATTACATATATTTACAACTTCCCTAAATAAAAGACGGAGATAACCATACCAGTGAGTTCGAAGGTCAGCTAAAGTAATATTTTAGGTTAAAAGAAACGTAATAAAAAATCTCTCATCGTTTGATATCGTTAAAAGAAACTTAAAAAAAAAACTCTCATCGCGTTCTCATATTCACCGGAAAGCAAACAAAATACTTGTTTAATTTGGTTGTAGGATCAAAGATGGCTAATGAGCGTTTAAAGTGGAATCTTTTATTTTTGATGATCACCAGATAATATAAAAATAAATTATATCAGTGTAAATGTGTATTTTTTATTATGTCAGAAAGCATCTTGTTTTACTTCATTCCAAAAAATTATTTTTAAACCTTTTATTTTCAATATGCTCGCGCCCCCCTCGCAGGGTTAACGCGCCCCCAGGGGGGCGCGCCCCACAGTTTGAGAAACACTGCACGAACCCATCGTTTCTCAGACTGTGGGACGCGCCCCCTGGGGGCGCGTTAACCCTGCGAGGGGGCGCGAGCATATTAAAAAGTCAAATACAAAATATTATTTAAAAAAATTATTAATTTACTGTAAGTAACAAAAAATGCATTCTGATGTAATAAAAAAATACACATTTACACTGATACAATACACTTATAAATGTATCAGTCTACACCAGTGTTTCTCAAACTGTGGGGCGCGTCCTCCTAGGGGGTGTGATAACTCTATGAGGGGGGCACGAATCTGTTGAAAACTCGAAAACAAAAGGCTATTTAAAAAATTATTAATTGACTTAAGGTAAACAAAATACTTTCTAATATAATAAAATACAAATTACGCTTTTACACTGATGTAATACACGCATAAATGTATCAGTACTATACAATGTATTTTATAATTAATTTAACAGTACAAAGTTAAAAGCAAATTTGATGATTAACAGTGACCGCATGGGCTCGTATTGACACTTATCTTGATAATTTGTACGGTTTATAGCTAATCCCTTACCTGCTGATTAAAAGTTATACGAGTCGCTTCCCAGTGCTACCATTTTCCACGTAGACGTGCGTATATCGATGCTTTTTTTCGGGGGATGGAGGTGAAAAGGAATAATATTAAGCCAATCCTCTGAATTAAGAAAATACTTCGCAAGTACTGCCATGGTCCTTTTATTGCATTCCAAAGCCTTCGGAATAATTTTATGGATAGCAGTGCACAGAAAAGTCGTACTTTGGACAGACGTATATATACGTCCTGAAAATTAATGCTTTGGCTGAGAGAGACGCTTATATACGTCGGTAGCATGTAAGAGGTTAAATTCGTATTGCAGCTTTAGTGTCACAGTATAGTATTATTGAATTCAAATTATGTTATTGTATGGTAGGGGGCGATGAAAATGATGATTGAATATTGGGTCACGAATATTGAAAGTTTGAGAAGCACTGGTCTATACAATGTATTTTATAATTAATTTGACAATGCTAAGTTAAGAACAAGTTTGATAATTACCAGCGCTTTATGGGTTTGTATTAAAATCTATCTTGATAATTTGTACGGTTTATAATTAATCCCTTAAAACTGCCGATTAAAAGTTACGTGATTCGCTCCCTAAAGACACCTTTTTTCACGCAGAAAAAGATACATAAGTAAATCCTCTGAAATAAGTAAATCCTTCGCAAACACTGTCAAAGTCCTTTTATTGCATTCCAAAGCCTTCGGAATAATTTTATGGATAATAGTGCACAGAATGGATCATATTTCCGAAAGGCATATATATACGCCCATAAAATTAGTGCTTTAGTTGAGAGAGACGTTCATATACGCCGGTGGCACTTAAGAGGCTAAAGTCGCATTGTAGCCGTAGTGTCAAACTATAGTATTATTGAATTCAATACATTGTTATTGTATTGGGGGGGTGCAATGAAACTTATGATTGAATATTGGGTCGCGAATATTGAAAATTTGAGAAACACTGCACTAACCTAATGCTTATAAAGAAAAACTTATTATGATATGAGCTTCTAAGAAATTGATTTAAAATTAAATACAACCTACATTACAAGTTTACGGAAAAATATAATTATATTAAATTTTATTTAAAACAAATCAAGACTGAGATTTAATCAAATACACGTTCTTTCATATTCTTTTGGAATTTTAATGTGTTATGTAAGTGGTCATCCATCAAAGACAGAGCGTCCAAGAGTTTTCTGAATGATTTTAGAACAACATATCTTTTGGATTCAGCATGCTGAAGTTAGTTTGAAACCAGTACATCCATCATTGCAAGACGTTTAAATTCTATCAGAATTTTTATAAAAAATACATTTTTGTACCCAGTACGGAGTTATTTTTGTTTTTGAATTCTAAAAATGCTATGAAATAGAAGAAATTGAAATAATTTCTCCCAAAAGAGGATTTCGCATGAAAGGCCTTGTGTTATTGTTAGGAGACGGACAAAAGATAGGATAAAATGTTTTTAATGTTCTTCAAAATCGATTCATAACAATAATATACGCTAAAAATATTTTCTGAATTGAAATTTATCATTTTTATATAAACTGTACTCTTTAAGAATTTCTTTCAGTTATTGTGCATTGTGTTAACAATATCTTAATATGCTAGAATAAATCTCCCGTTACTAAGTTTCTCAAAAACCACAAAAAATAAGATAAATAAATACTGGTATACAGTATGAAAACTTTGCTTCCCAATTAGTCTTGATCCTGTAATTATGAATTTAAAACAGTCCTGCCAAGTATGAGCAACGTTTTTTTTATTGAAAAATGTACATATTTTCTTTCTCCATATTCAAATTTAACCGTTCAGAGATTTAGAAATCTTTAAAATAGGTTTTTCAAATAATAAGTGTTCATTTCAGGAAAAATAATGCATACCGAAATCATTTTTACATGCTCACTCCTACATTTGTTTAATCGGGATTAATATCATCTACAGGCAAGTTACAATCTATTTATTCTTGTGTCTAGCATAAATCTACTAGCAGTATTTTAATTCAAATACATCTAAATATCATACATCACAAACCCCACTAATTTTATATAAAACTATTATAATTTTTTAAAATTTCCAATGGCGGATTACAAGCTAAATGCAAACAAAACAAGAAAGAGAGAGAAGAGAGACACAAACGACAAGATACAAAAGAAACATAAGTCCGACGTATAGTCCATAAATCACACAATTTGAGTCTATCCTCTCAATATATGCTCCACATGGATCCAGAGTTGAGTTTATGGCAGCGTGCTAAGTGAATGGCAACCATGTCTTCGTTGGAGACGCACAGTTTACACAGAGGACTATGGGCAGTGACTATCGTGTCTAAATACTTGGGTTGGCAGTTGTGGCCAATGGCGATTCGAAAATAGTCAAGGTTCTATCTCGCGACCTTTTTGGAATATCAAGAAGTTTTCCAAATCACACTTTTTGTTTATTCTTCTCGTTGAATTTCGACCAGAAATGTGTTCTCTGTAGTACTTTTTTATAATTCTTTTGGCACTATAGAAAGGAATTCTATTGCTGGAGGTTTTAATGATTTTTGTCCACTTCAATGCTAAGCAATCGGCATTTTCATTTCCGTCAATGCCACCATGCTATGAAATCCATTGCATGACAATGTCTATACGGCTTTGAAGTATATCGCTAATGATCTGTTGACATTTGAGAATATCTATTGATATTGGTGCCTCGATGAAAGATATTGCTTGGGGAACACGAAACACTATTCAAAGTAAACTTTTGAATGTCTGAAATATGACATAGTTAGGAATGCTCAAAAATAAGATAATTATTAAGACTTTTTAAGTATGCATTATAAGAAACTATACCATTGATCATCCAAATAAGTGGGAAATTAGCATCTTGCACAGAACACGATGAAACATGCTATAAAATATAAAAATAATTCATATGCGTTAACTATGTCACGACCATGCGCTTTATATATATATATATATATATATATATATATATATATATATATATATATATATATAAATAAAGGGGAGAACTGAAGAATATTTTTTTTGAGTAGCTTCTTAATGTTCTTCGATTTTTATTGTATTACAGTAATATTATTGTAGTGCGAGAAGCTTCATTGTACTTCCGTTGAAGAAACAAAAAATTCTTTAAAAGAACAGAACAGAAAAAAAAATCCAAATGTTAATATTTTGGGATATTGTCGCATTTTTACAAGGCACCCTAAAAACGAGCACTGTTGATTTTAGCATTCGATCCACATTCTTTTTATTATTGTTATTTTTTTAAGCTGGGTAGCAATTATACTAAAGGAAACATTTCGTTTCTTTCTTCCCATCAAATATGACGCTATTATTGCAAGAAAAGCTGTTTATATTATTGATTTCCCTGTTAAGCAATAAGGAAGTTCTATCTTTTTACTTTTCAGCATGTTTAAAAAAAGTTATTTAAAAAACATTTTGTATGTGTTTAAAAATTTTTTATTTGTATTAAATTTTCAGAACATTTTTTAACGCTTGAATAATTATTTCCCCCTTCAAATGTGTATATGCGTAGAATTCTAATATCTAGATTAGGAGTTGGAGCAAAATTTTTAATTTTGAGTTGTTTTTAACAAAAAAGATCACAGAGAAATTGGCAATACTTAATACTTAAATAATTATTTTTATCAATGGTCATTTATAAAATTGGAGTATATCTAGAGAATATGATGGAGAAAAGCGACTCACTCATTTACACACTCATCACGATATCTCAAGAACTACTAGACTTGAAGATTTCAAAATTGTGAGGACTAGGTTTCCTTTCATGGAGTAGAGATCCACTAATAAAGGGTTTTGTGAAAATTGACCCCAAGCGGGGATAAAGAGGGCTTTAAATAAATGTTCCCCTTTTTGAACTATTAGATCTACAAACCTGAAATTCGGAAGTTTGGTTCTTTTCATGAAGTAAATATCCACTACAAAAGAATTTTTGCGAAAATCAAAACCTAAGGGGGTTACGAGGGGTTAAGGGGAGTTTGAGATAAATATATATTCCCGTTCTTAGAACTATTAGACCTATAGACTTGAAATTTGGCAGTCATGTTCCTTTCATGGACTAAAGTTACTCTAAGAACGGGTTAGGGGCTGCGGTAGCCCAGTGCTCAAGGTATCGGACCATAGCAGGCATGTCTCGAGTTCGAGCCCAGTACCACTGAAGACCCGCCGTGTAGGGCAGCGATGCACGTTAAATCTATCGAGAGCTCAAACGTCCTCCCGTTGGTGTGCTATGGTATTTAGGAGAGGGGGTGCCAGCTCAGGTGCTGTCCTCGTCACTTAACCATGGCTCAAAATTACGAGGTCTGTGACCAAAAGTCCTCGTGTAGCTGAACCGTGCGACGTTAATACTCACTCACTCACTCACTAAGAACGGGTTTTAGGAAAATAGTCCCCAAAAGGGGAGGTTGAGAGTAGTTAAGAAGCTCCATTGTGATAAAAATTTCAGTTTTTAAACTGTTAGACGCACATACTTACAATTTGGTAAGCATGTTTCTTTTGTTGAACAGAGATATAATAAGAACGAATTTTACGAAAACCGACTCTTATTGGAAGAGCGGGGAATTACTGGGTCGTATTGATCAAAAAGTATTCCCGTTTTCGGACTAATAGATCTACAGTAACGAAATTTGGTATGCGTGTTTCTTTTGTTAAATTGAAATCCTCTAAGAACGAGTCTTGCTGAAATCGACTCTCACATCTGCTGAAATGAATGGATAAATTAACTAAAAATATAATTTACTCCGGAAAAACTATTTTCTTTTTTACGGGAAACTTTCCCACGTTTGCAAGACGATCTACCACTAACCAATATGTATTGTTTTATAGATCGGGCCTCGTAGATTTTATGCTATGTCAGTTCCAAAGAATAAAACAGTTTTTCAAAGAGCGTTAAAATTTATTGATGAAAACAGTCCTTAAAATATATGATAAAAAGCCGTAAAACTTGTACAATAGTTCCAGAAGGTCCTCACACCTTCTTCAGCCCTCGTGAAAACTTCAACAGTTAAAGAAGAATTAATTGAGTTTTAGGAAGAGACCGCTTTTTATATAATCTTCTCGGCTACCTCCTACTGCTTTTTCAAACAATCTACTTACGTCATAGGTTATGACGAAATAGACTTTTCCGGAAGTTTGAGAAGCTTCCATGTGAGAATTTTTTATATAAATGACTCCATACCCTTACAAAGGGGAGGAGTGGATCAAGACAGCGCTCTGCACCCAGATAAATTTTTGTAATGCAGTGCTATCGCCATCTGTTGTCCAAAATATTATTTATTTTTGTGAATATATCTCATGATTATTTATCAAACCTCAGTTTAATTTGCAATTTATTTAGTTAATGAAAATAATTTTTTATTGTATTATAAAATAAATATGATTGAAAAGCCAAGTTTTTTTAAATTATATAAATTTTATTAAAATATCTACACTTTTGCTTTGCATAAAGAATCTGTTTCAATTTTTCTCTCTTATTTAGTGTTTTGTTTGTTCAGAACTGTTTATGGTAATTTTATCAAAATTAGAGCTTAAATTTCTGTTTTATAGATAACCTTTTAATTCTTGAGACCTTTCCCTTTGGATTTGTATGTCCCACTTCGACAACAGTGATAATTCATCACTATTTCTCCATTTTGAAGTGTTTTACAACCTCGCTGTCTAACATATTTTGACATAGTCTTGTTTTCTTCTTCTTTCCTTGTAACAAATTCTATAATGTTAATTAAAAGAAGGTTTACATTTACTAATATAAAATTATGTAAACTTCAGTAGAAAACATTTATACTTAAATGTATAAAATTCAGTCTACTACAGTGAAAATTTATAAACTAAATGTTTTTTTTAAATGCAACTATTCATACCACTGGAAGTATTGAATTCCTTCAAAATCTCTTTATTTACATCACACTGTTGGTGATCATGAATATTTTTAAATGCATTTTTCAAACAGAAAAGGCGAATGAAGACTTGATTACAAAATGAGCAGATTAAGTCTCTGTTATGCACATTCATTTCAGAAAACAATAAGTATGCAAAAATTGATTCCAGAAAATGAAAAACAGATTGACTAATTAAAATAACAAGAAAGATAACAAACAATTTAACAAAATAAAGCAAAAAAACAAAAAACAAACAAAAAAAAAAAAAACCAAAAGTAAAAAATTATTAAAAATGTAAATAAAATGCAAAAGCACTTCCGCAAAAATCGACTAATACAGGGATACAAAAATAGCAAGGCAATCAATTATTTTAGTTTCCATAATTCGTAACAGATGGCGCTAGCACTGCATTAAAAAATCTAACTGGGTGCAGAGCGCTGTCTTGATCCACTCCTTAAAGGAAGGGGGGGGTGCTTATACGGAAGAGAATGGGCCCAGAAATGTCGACAAAAATGATGCCAATTTGGCTGTATCTTCAATACTGCCACTTTCGTCTGTAATGGATTCCCGTCTCGAATGGAAAGCAGCGCACCCCTTCTTGTTATATGCTGGGATCATCCTTTGCAATAAAAATGTCTATATTCTTTTCTTTGTAGTATGTTTCTGCTCTTCCACTTGTATTTCATATGTATCCCAGGATAAAAAACACACGACAACAACAAACATGCAGATTTAAATTATTTACTCTATTTTAAGAGTAATTAAGAACTAATTACCCAAAATTTGTAACACTGTATATATATTTATAAAAGTAATGCTTACTGAGAGAAAGGTCACACATATACAACAAAGCGAAACACTTTAAAAAGGCGAAAGTCATTGCAGATAATTAGTAATTGTAAGAACTTTGAACACATTTTAATTAATTGGAATAGATTGCTTTTAACAAAAATGTCAAATCGAAAGGTACAGCTCGCTAGGATAATGTAAAACCAATGCAAGACAAGATTTCGGTCGTTTTCATACAATTTAAATTCTTTCTTTTTCATCAATGAACTGAATGAAATTAAGATGATATGTAAAAATAATGTAGACGTTCCAATTTAAGATCCATTTGAATAGTGAGAACTATATAAAATAAAGAGGGATATGAAAACAGTAATAAAACAACCTTGATTCTAAAAGACAGATATTTCGTAAATTACATTTCGCTTTGGTACACTGTGATTTTCTATTTTAATTAAGCTTTACTGTAAGAACAATATTTGTTTTGAATTTCTTCAAAGCAATGTAGAGGAAGACAATTTAAATTGACTTTTATAACAAATGCAATCAAAAGTGACTGATAAATAACAAAATCAATGTATTAATGAGATATTTTAATTTTTTTAACTAAACGAAAAGTAAGGTAGAATGAGGTTTGATATATTTTCAATAATCATACAGTTATGTATACATTGTTGCGTAGATCGGGGCTGATGGATTGTATGCTATCACTCCCAAAGAGCAAAATATTTCTTCAAGAGGGATGAAATTTATTGTAGAAAAACAATCCTTAAAATACAGGATATAACAGTAAAATTTCCACAATAAGTCCCAGAACGTTTTTACACCTTTTTCAACGCTTCGACACAACAATTAGTGCCTAAAAATACAGTACGTAACGATAAAGAACATCCGCCAGCAATCACTCGATCGTTGTAAGTGAAGTTTTCAATATCTCAAGTAATATTGACTCAGTTTCTTAAAGCGACTGCTAATTGCAGTCTGCACTACTACCTTCCAGTATTTTCTCAAAAATCCGCTTACGTCATAGATTATGATGTTATAGATTTCTCTAGTAATTTTTAGAAGCATCCAAATGGTCGCCAAGTCACCAAAATGATATAAACTTGGCTGTCGCCAATATTTCGCCAAGTTTCTAATGAAATGAAATTATAACATGAGGGACGGTGTTGCTTGGGAATATTACAGTTTTTATCATAAAACAAATATAACAAAAAATAATATTAACGTATTAAACATCCAGATATAAATTATTTACACTACTTTAAGATGAAATTAAGCATTGATAACACAGATTCCGTAACAATATACAGTGGTGGCCAAAATTGTGGACACTTTTTAAAATTGTTATGTTTTTTAAGTTTGCATGCTTATAGAGAATTTTACGTTGCACAAAATGCAAAGTATTGCGTATCATTTTAAAGAGAATTTAATACTAAATTCAATGCAAAAAGCAAAATTCAAATATTTTCAAAGAAAAAAAATTATGCTGCAATAACTGTTGATATACATTAGATACTGATGATGGAAATGAGTTATCAGAGCTTAGTGAGGTTGCCTTTACTCTTTATTACAGCTTCACATCGATGTTTCATTTAGCTGAAAAGAGTTTTAACCTCTTCGTTCTTTATTACATGATGCCAGGAAACAATTTTATCCTCAATTAGTTCCTTTTTATTTCATGGGTACCTCATTCGGACAAGAGTTTTCAAAGGTTCCATAAGTTTTCAATAGGATTGAAGTCAGGACTGTTTCCTGGCCAGGATAGCAATGATATTTGGTCAAAAAGCAACGGCATCAAATAAAGGAGTAGATTCGACACATGTGTGACGAGAAAGAGGTATTTGCTATGTTAAAATTACATAACAGGTGGGTAATTTATTGACTACATCTGGAGACTGAAAGTTTTGTTTAAGATGTCAGGAGACAAATTTAATTAAAAAAAAAGCAGGAAAAGGCCTAAAAAGATGCCACACATTTAGTGATGACAGAACAAAAATGCTACATTTGAGAGATAAAAGAATTTCGTGCACAGCCATCAGAAGTGATATGAATGGTGCTGGTGTTTCTGTCAGTTAAAAAACAATCAGTAGTAGATTAGCAGATGTAAGTCTAAAAGGTAGAATTCGACGAAAAAAGCCCTATCTCAATTTACAACAGCGCTAAAAGGGACTATAGTGGGCGATGAAACACATTAATTGGACAAATGATTATGGGTCACAAGTTATATAGAGGGTCGAAACTAAAATATCGTTATTCGGTAGTGATAGCCGAAAATATGTAAGACGTAGAATAGCAGAAATGCTACATCCTGACTGCATCCAGACTATTGTGAAATACCCACATAGTTTTATCATTTAGTTATGCATATCAGTAGATGGTATCGGTCGCCTTCATATCATCGATGGGACACTGAATGTTATAAAGTACTCGTAGATTGACTCCATTCTAGAATACAAACTTCTGCCTTCCATCAGGGATCTATTTACCAACAATGCTTCATTTATTTTTCAGCAAGATTCTGCTCCTTGCCACACAGTAAAATAATTGAAAGACTGGTACCTTTCTAAGATTATTGAGTTGTCCTGGCCAGAAAACTGTCCTGACCTCGATTCAATCGAAAACTTGTGGCACCGTTTGAAAACTCTTGTCCGAATGAGGTACCCATGGAATAAAAAGGAAATTGAAGATATAAATGTTTCCTGGCATCATGTAATAGAGAAGAAAGAGGTTAAAACTATTTTCAGCTCAATGAAACATCAATGTGGAGCTGTAATAAAGAATAAAGGCAATCTCACTAAGCTCTGATAACTCACTGTTATTATCAATATCTAATGTATTTCGATAGTTATTGTATCATAACCTTTTTTGCGTTGCGAATATTTGAACTTAGTTTCTTGTACTGACAGCAGTATTTCATTCCATTTAAAAATTGATATAAAATACCTTTGAATTTTATACAACATAAGATTTTCTAGAAGCATACAAACTTAAGAAACATAACAATTTTAAAAAGTGTCTACAATTTTGGTCACCCCTGTGTATAAAATAATAATGTCCAACTTAAGATAGCCCATTAATCCATTTTTTATTTATAATTTTATTATTAATATAATTGTTTATTAACTATAAGATCAAATGTACTCACATTTAAATATTTTTTGTTTCATTTTAAATGACTTTAAACAGACATTAATGTAATGCTTTTCAATAGGTTAAAGGTGACAGATCAAATATTTTGTACTTCAACTAAATAGGTACTTCTTTCTAAACATTGAATTAATGTTTCGCAGTAATCTCTCCGATGTCTTGATGTTTGACCTTTCGATCAACTTTTCCACTCCTTAAAATGATAGTAATTACCTCTCTAATCCAATCACTCAAGGCCTACTTTATCTATTCCATTTATTTAATTTAATTGCTCTTTTTTGATTTTCCTTCATTATTTTTTATTTAATATCTTTTTTTGTTTGTTTATTTATATTTATTAATGATCTCATAGTTTACGCATTAAAGAAGGAAACTTTTCTTGAACATGATAATATGCTTTAAATTTTTTTTCAGATGTTCCTCTCATGGTGCTACTGTGTGGAATTATTATTATTGACATTTCTCCTTTTCATGAAACATTTAATGTATATGTTAAGATAGAAAATCCAACATATAGTTCGAAATTCACTTACGGTCATTCATTTCTGAATATCTTTTATAGTAAATGTAGTGAAAATTAATAAAGAAAATATGGTTATAATTAGGAGATATCTGAGAGTATATAATGAGGAAATTAATAATTCTTTTCAAGAGAAGAATTTTGTTGAAGGATAATTTTTTGTGTGCTATAGAAGAAACTAATTTATATTAAGGAGATTGCTATTTTTAATTTTGTTGATTATTTATTATGACAAAGGAATTTTCATTGCATTTTTGGACAAATTTTATTTGTTTATTCACTTCAACATACAGCCATACTAGTTAACGCTGCATGATAATAGAAGTATAACACAGTTCTCGTTTTACTGTCATTATAAAATGCACTGTTGGTTCTCTAAATTTTACAAAAATGCTCTACGCTATTTCCCAGGATTTTCTGGTTTATTTTTATAATCTTGTTTTTCCTTTTTTTATTTAGTTGCTCTTTATTATTTATTAGAGTTTAATAAAGTGAAAATTTGAGTTCTTTGGGATAGTAAAAGATACAATTATTTAAACGTTTTAAAATTAAAATTTGAATAGTTTTCTTTTAGCTTCAAATCGATTTAAAGATGTAAATAATAAAACACGGTTAAAAAAACACATTAGAATTTTGCTGGCGATTCAATGCAATATCAATAAAGTTTAAATATTGTTCAGAATAACAATTAATGTTCGATTTCTTGTACTACTCACTACATTAGAATAAATGGCTAAATTCATATGATGTCATAGTCACACCATAATGATAACCAAGTGTTTCTAGACGATCAGTTGAAAAACTCATGTGACATCATAGTCACACGATAAAAACTATTATATATTGACTGCTAATCAGTTCAGGCGCTTCCTATTGGTCAAATTTTGCCCTTTGAAGAAACTTTCTCTTCAGCAAAATGTATTTTATTTGAAAGTAAATGCATAAAATAAGATGTTTTTTTAATTTTAAAATCTTTTTGAAGAAATTTTTTATAATGTTTATACGTTAAGCAATTATGAAATTTGAAATTTTATGAAAGTTTTACAGATAGAAGAACAAGTATAATAAACTTAGTGTTTGTTTTACTTTGATCGAAGAGCACGTGTTTATCCTTGTCATGTGAACGTCAAATTGAGCACTTTAAATATTACTAATAAAGAGCATGGAATTCTAGAAAGAATATCAAGGGAGAATATCCTAGTCCTTTTAACATGAAATTGCATTTTATCATTTATCACCGAAACTTAAAATTTATAAGTTTATTTTATTCATATTTCATTCCTTCAGTTTAAAACTCAACTGTTAAAGCCGAAATGAGCTAACTGGAAATGATAAATAGTAAACTATTACCCATAAATTTCAACAAATGATATTAACGTTGCATATGCTAATATTGTTTCTGAAATGCTCAATAACAAGTAATATAAAAAAAAATTTAAGTCAATTCCTACTTAAATAAAGAAAAAAATTATTTTAGCTACTTTTTATTAAATAGTTACACTTAATATAAATATGTATATACATATGACAGAATCACAAAATTAAGTGGTAATTAATTTTTATCAATTATCAATAAAGTATCGTATTTTCAACCAAAACAATCGTGTATATAAAATTTCAGTTCAACTGAATGCTTTAAATTTTGAGAAAAAAACCTTTTCAAGTTTTGACACAAGTGACCAAAATTGTCACTAAGTCGCCTACGTGGCTGTATTTGTAATTCTTTAAATAATTAGTTTTATCAATTAAGTTTTATTAATTATAATTAAATTATTGTATTGTCATCCAAAATAATTATGTACATAAAATTTCAGCTCAATTGAGCGCTTTAAAATGTATTTTATTAACGCGTTTGCAAATTCCACGAAGATGAATAAATAAATATATAGAGAGTGTGAGCTAATAGTAGGAATTGAAAAATTAATTTTTGAATTAAAGGGAGATTTTTCTCATGTATAAAAGAACATAACAATTAACTTATACTGAGTGTCTTAAAAATCTGTATCAAGCGGTCACATAGTGTAAAGGTGGGGTCATGTCAGTTCTGAGAAAAGTAACCAAATTCCCGCATCATTTTGTTAAATGATGATTAGCATATTTTTGAATACATGGAAAAGTGAATGACATCCTCCATCACATCATTAGGTAACAATCATTAGGATATTTCAACAAAGAGGATGTAATTTCACAGAATGGTAGCACACAAGTATCTCTATCCATATTTTTTACTCATATCGAACAGCATCACTATCTATCTCGCTCAATATGTTTTTTTCATAGGTCATCTACGTGTTCTTATTGTTTAATTTCTTTTAATCTTAAAGTGCACCTAAGTATTATTTTGGTGTTTGGTTTTTAAAATTAAGATGTTTTCCAAATTAAAAAAAAGTTTTTGAATAGTTATTATGGATAGAAAAAAAGAGCAAGTGTTGTACTACACTCAGGAACATTGAAAATAGCGACCCAAGAAGAAAGTATCGGATTGAAATAAAATTTAATACACATAATGGCACAGATGAGAGATTCACTTGATATCAAAAACAAGACAATTAAACAAATACAGGGTGTGAAACGACACAAATACTGGGAAACTTCAATAGCGCGTTTGACCACCTCCTGCTGCAATACAGGCCACCAAACGGTACGCATTGAGATGATCAGACACCTTATGTTGTCCTGAGGCAGATGGGCTCACAAATCTTGAACAGCCAACTCTAAATCATGTACAGAGTGACACGATGGCATCTACCGTTTTAGCCGATCCCACACGTGTTATACAGGGGACCAATAGGGAGAGCGGGCTGGCCATGGAAGAGTCTGAAAATGACGTAAGAAGTCTTGACGAACTCTTGCTGTATACGGACGAGCATTATCTTGCTGGAAAATTTTGACCCTGGGAGACCATTTAGGAAAGGTACTACATGGGGTCGAAGAATATCATCAACGTAACGTTGGCCCGTTAAGGTTCCACGCATCACAATTAAAGTGGATCAGCTATCATAGGCTATGGCCCCCCCAGACCACTACACCAGCTGTGCGGGCAGTGTGACGTAGAACAGTGTGGGGGGAATTGTACCTCTCACCAGGGCGCCTCCACACCCGTACACGGTTATCATCTGTCCCCCCAAAAAACCCGGATTCATCACTAAATACAACCTTTTGCCAATCTGTGACATTCCACATTGATCTGGCATGGCACCACTGTAGACGCAGTTGCCGATATTCCTGTGTTAAAGGGAGTGCACGGAAAGGGCACTTGGATTTAAGATTTGCTTCTGCAAGGTGTCTGGAAATTGTTTGTGGAACAATTGCTACGCCTACGTCTGCTTGTATCGTTGAACGAGTCACTGTGGGTCCACAAGTGCTTGCCGCACGATCCTTCGATCCTCTCTCCTCGTCGTCTTTCTGGTCGCTCCAGACCCGGTTTTCCGCGCGTGGGTACCTTCTGGTGTCCACTGCTCCCAACAATTTCTAACGGCCCACTCCGAACGATCCACCTGGCCAGCAACACGGCGCGTCGACCAGCCTGCAGTTTTCATCCCGATGATCAGGCCTCTCTCAAACTCGCTTAACTGTGAGAAATGTCTTCTAGCACGTTTACCTGGCATGTTTCGCTTACCAAAGTCTTCCTACAATCGGCGGGTAATCGTCACGTTTATGAATCTTCGAATTTGCGCTGGCTTATATAGCACCCTCTTCCTGATTGTAGCTCCACTTCGGTGTGTATGAGCATGCGTATTGGCACAAAACTTGGATCATTTGCACATCACATTACGCTGTACTTATTTGCAAAGTTTCCTGATTGTACTTAGCTTCCTTCTTGGGTCGCTATTTTTAATGTTCCTGAGTATATTTTGGAATCCTAACTAAATGAGTCACATCTTTTGAAGTAACTTGTGTAGTTTATTATGTTATTTTTTAATTTTTATGGTGAGTCAAAGTTGGGTGACATTTTTTTCTGAAATCCCGATTCAAACAAACTAAACCAATTTTAACTAAACCATCAAAGTCTTTTGCTCAATTTTTGACTGTGATTAACAGCATGGCTATGAAAGATCACGTTAGTTGAAAAACAATAGTTTTCGTGAAATTTATGTTCTTAGTATATAATGATGGGATGGGAGTGTCAATCTTCCACATTTTAAAAAATAGATATAATCATCAATTAACCAAGTTATATGGATTTTTTATTCGACTGATATGAACCTTCTCTTTTTAAACCCGGGCGCGCTTGATGTTAAGTTTTGAAACGCTCTTATATAATCTAATAATACATGATATATCCCTTTATAGCGTAGAAAAAACGAAATTATTCTCTATGAAAAGGAATAAAAGAATAAATGTTAAGAAATAGACGATGCATTAATCTATATCTCAATTTGTAACTTATCGCCACAGACAGCATTAATATACTTTAAACTATTGATTTAAAGTTTTTTTTAAATATACGAACATGGCATGGGAATTCTCTTAATGGAAATTTAATTACGAAAGAGAACAGAGTTTTTGAATGCATTTAGGTTCGGAGCAATTGATTTTTGCTTTCTTGATAGCCCTCTTGGCAGTCTTTTCGAACGTTAATGTAGAGGTTTCAGTTTTTAGTGGGTCATTATAGATTATAAACTTACATTTACCTCGATAAAAACAGATTGGTCCAAGAGTTTATTAGGAGTTAAGATGAAAGTAAATCATTCTCAAGTGTTTTTTTATTTTTTATTTTGTAAATCCAATTAGATTGAGTTAATTATCGTTTGTATACATTTTTATACACATTTTGAAGTTTTCATTAGTAATAAAGCGATATGTCTTCTAATGAAATAAACCTGTCTAAATTTTGATAAAAAAATATATTTATTTATAAGTAGAGCTTTCAAATATATTTCAAAAAATAATAAAATCAATTCACAGAAATGATTCTGTATTTCTTTAAAACTGTTTTTATGTAATATTAAGTAAAAAAAAAAGTGTATAAAAGTAGGCATTGCGAAATCATAAATATTACCTTTCTTTTTTCATAAGCATTACTGATGCATGCACTAATATCCAGAAATGTATATTTATTGGTATCTCTTGAAAGATATATGGTCTCTTTCTCATCTTATGTAGGAATATGAAATCTGTGTCTTATTTGTTAAAACAATTTATACCTAATCTCTACCTTATCTCTAAGAAAAATATTGTAAGAAAATTATTTGTGACAAAGGGATAAAAATTTATTACCATTTGAATTTAACAGAATAATTTCACATTACTTTAAACTAGAAAATAATTAAAATTTCCCCCTTAAATTTAAATAAATGAACTTCACTAATTCACTTTTAAGTAACTAAAAAAAGACAATTTTTTTATTTGAAGGAAGGACCAACTAATGAAAATGTGTGTTTGCGTTGTACAGTTTTAATTTTAATCTTTCAGAATATAGAATTGTTATGTTTATTATTTTGAAAAATGTTAAGTTGAATACTTATGTGTAATGCCTTCCTTACCTTTGAAAAATAGTAATCATAATGAAGGGATTGTTTAGATGTTTATTATTTTCGTCTTCTTAAAAATATTTTTTAATGATTTTCATAGTCTCATCTGTTTCTTAAATGCATGTACTTTAAGAGTGATTTGATTGATATTAGTTTAATGCTCAGTGACATTTTATTTTTGAAGAAGTAAAAAGATAACAGAATCTTTAATGATGACATTTTGTTCATGTGTTCAAGATCATTTTAAATGTAACAAAAGCCTGTGAGTACATAATAATTTAAATAAAAGCATTTCTTGGAAAATTTTCGCAAAATTATATAAACGTTTTAGTTGTACCATTTTAATACATTATTATTGCTCTCAAAATTCATTAATATTACAAGCTTAATCTGTGTTTAAATTACTGAGAAAATTTTCTCAAGATATTTCAGTGTGTCAGTAAAAACTTTCTATTTGTGTCTGTTGAAAAAGCGAAATCTTACTTAAGGAAAATACAGACAAACAAAAAGCATTTAAACTTTTAAACGAACACAATTTAATGGAAAACGTTGTTTTAATAAAAGCTCAATGTATATGAGATGAAATATTTTTAGAAGCTTTGATATTATGACTTCAATTTTTTTAACACGCGTTTATAAGTTTCCCTTGTATGTAATGGAATCTTTTAACTCGATTTTAACCCACTTTAAAAGGTCAGATTAATTCGAAACTTTGCACACTTCTCAAGGACCGATGACAATACAATAATTTCGTAACTTTGTTCCATTATCCTGATTAGGATAATTAGGAATACGATTTATAGATTTGACGACTAATTCTATGCTCCACTTCCACATTTGGCGACTTATTGAATAAACTATTTTCAGATTTGGCGACTAATTCTGTATGCCATTGCTTGATTTGGCGACTAATTTCAGATTTAGTGATTAAAAGATTAAGGTTCCATTTTAAAACCGCAAGACTCGTGTATGTGAAAAATATAATTTATGTTCAAACTTCTAAATATATTTTTATTTTTTTAAAGCAATATACGTTTAGAAAAGTGATGAAACAAATTAACATTATAGCAAAATGTTTAAAAGAGGATAATACGATTGACATTCAATAAATTTCTTAACACCGAGGCCTCGTAAACGGAGAGAATAAATATCCTTAAGATTCATTAATTAATATCCATTGAAGAGCAAGACTCTAATTCTAGATTCCGGTTCCAAATATCAAACTCAAGGATAAATTCAACAAAGGATAAATGATAGTTTTAAAAATTAAAAAAAAAAGACTTTTATTGTAGACTGAATAAAAAAAATGAAAAATAAATTATCGTTTTTTTAAAAAAAAACTAAAATACACGCTTTTTTAGTGAATCGAACCAAAAAGTAAAAAATAATTCTTAATATAAGAATAAAATGATTAACCTGAAAATTAATGTCATTGTGGTAAAAGTGTGGGGTGTGCTTTGTACTACATTTTTACACTGACTCAGCATTTCGGAATAGAACTAGAAAGAAATTATAACAATTAATATAGAGCACCTAACGCTTTTACCACAATGACATTAATTTTCTCGTTAATAATTTTATTTTTATATTAAGAATTATTTTTTTTTTTACTTTTTAGTTCGATTCACTATAAAAGCGTGTTTTTTTTTTTTTTTAAACTGTAATTTATTTGCAAGCTAACATCTTCATACTTTTTTCATAGCCTGATGTATTGGTTTCATAAATAAATTAGTTGAATGAAAAAAAACTGCTTTTATCAAAGGGAAAGAAACTTTGTATAACTCCAGAACTTTTTAATGTTAAATAATATCTGGCGGTATATTCCTAATCTGATGAAATCATACCAGCGAACAATATTAGCTAGGAAGAAGTAAAACTTTCTAAGAAAATAAACTTTTAAATGCATTTAAAGTATATTTTCGGCATATTTTTCCGTTTTCTATTGTCGACAGTTTTTGTAAATATAAGAACCATATGATTGTTATAATAAATGTATATTTATTTCAGAATATACAAAAAAATTTGAATTTATAACATTTAGAAGTAAAATTAAGGAAATTTATTGGCCGCATTATGTTGAGAAAACTGTTCTTTGTTTACACTGAAATTGAATTTTTTTCACACAAATTACAATGTTCTTTCAGACAAGAAGTAACGAGAATCGCCCGATTTATCAGAAGAAACAGCCGCGCGAAATCTACGGAGATCTGTTATAAAATGACACAGCAGAACAGAATTACAGAAATACAATAATTTTGACAAATAATAGATGAAGAAGAACTCGTCTTTATAAATAGGCACATGTAGCAGGAATGGTTCCAATTTTTCTCTACAACGGAATCGTAAGAAGAACGATTAATAGATGCCAATTATGATAAAATTAGATTGAGAAAGAGGACACATGTATAAACTTTTATTATCTGTGTCTAATTAAACAGAATCTAATAAACCCAATAAATCAGTATTTCTCAACATATGTAGTGCACCTCCTTAGAGAACATGATAAAACTCATGTGGAATCTAGTTTTCATGAAAGAATAAACTGTTAAGTATAGCAAAATTATTAAAAAATACGTTTGTTATTAATTAGTTATTATTTAATTCAATAATCTCTGTTAAATAAGTATGCTCAAAAATTATCAAAATATTTGAATGAAGTACTTGTGACGGGGATTTATCACGTTTTCACACTAATCCTCTTGGGGAATCTTTGGGGTCAGAATAAAGTTCTTTCACTTCAATCCTCTCAAAAAGAAACTGCGATATGCAGATTAGTTAATAGATATATATTGGAGCTTTAGTATTCGCGTGGTAGAATGGTAGAATAGGAGAAAGCGAGAGAAAGTGCTGAGATGCTGAACGCCGTGAGCTATTGATAAGATATTAAATATAGAAGCGTAATTATAGAACGGATTTAGCGTGTTAAGGAACCTAAGGCAGATACAGATTCTTAAGATAACTTCTAATAAAGATAAGTGATTAGGATTTCAGGCGCTGTTTACTTAAAATTTAGATTTACATTATACCACTCCTGATTACATCCCTATAGTAAGACTTGTGTTGTTTGGATCAATATATTGGAATAGTAATAAATTAGATTTATTATATCGAATTTGGGTGATCAATCATTTCCTCCTACAAATCTTGGTCGCGTAGAGGAAGAGACGGGGGTATCGCTTACTTTTTGTTTACGGGTAAAGAAATCCTCACATAATTAAAAATTAATGCATAGTTTTTGTTTAATTAATGCATAGTTTTAAGTATTTTTTTATTTTCTTAGGAAAAAACATCTTAGATGTTGATATTAAAGAGGTATCTTTTTTCACAATCATTTTCAATCATGGGATAAGAAATGTGAAATATTTTTACCCTGGAAATACTCGAATTTCGAATTTTTTAACGCAACTTATTTAAGAATCCAGTACAAAATATGAAACCTTCAACTTTGCTTAGTCTAAATATTATTCACAGAAAAAAAGGGATAATATATCAGCGTTTCAGATATATGCTTAATTTTTGAAAATAATTTTTATTAATTTTAATGTTTGCTGATGATTGAGTTTTTCGGATATTTTTCCCCGTTAAGCGGTTGAAAATAATTTTGCAAAATACTCACGAAATTTTGAAAATATTTATTCTTTTTCCATGTGGTTATTACAGGAAGCAAAACTCTATTATTTTCAGTTTTTTAATTTCTTTATCGAGATTCAAAGTTTTTAATTTGCAACTGCCTTGCAATTATTTTAATAAATCTCATACATTATTGTGTTTATGGTATTTAATTTAACAAACTGTAATGTGGGTTGACATTTATAATTATGTGTTCATTGGTTGAACCAAAAAAGCATACCTTATTATCACAAAAGATTAAATTGCGTGGAAGTAATTCTTGAAGTATTCGAAATTTTATTATACAACAATGTGTTCAAAGCTTACTAAACTATATTAGTTTAGACTGTTTAAAAGAACGTACTTGTTAATTTTCAATGATGTCTGAAAAATATTCTCTAATTTCTAGGGTTTTCGTTGATAATTCAATATTTCTTAAGTCTATTTTTACCTTTTAGTTAACCATCTTAAATACTTTTGAAAATGTTAATTAGTTGTTTAAACTTAAATAATTTTCCAAACAGAAACTAAATTAACTAACTTTTGTGCAACTGTTGATTAACTTATTGGAATACAAATATTTACTCTTTAACCAGTTAATACAAAGTCTGTTTTACCTATATACTCATATTATTCATTAATTTTCAGCGTCTATTTTTATTCATGCTTTAATAATATTATGGACTTTGTGATAAAATAACTTACATTCCGTACAATCTGTTTTTCTTTATCTTAAAGTACTAAATCCAACTAAATAAAAGTAGAAAACTCTTTTTTGTTTTTAATTTACAAGTAAAGGAATTTATTAATTGAAACTTGTTTTAGTTTGTGCAAATAGATATATTTTCTGATACATACATTATCTTTTTCCTTATGTTACTATTCATAACATTTCTTACAAAGCAGTGATTTTCTGTAATCTATAGTTAAATTCTTAACTTACTTTTCTTTATTCATTGCTTTTATAATTCACACTACAATAATGATTCAAAATAGGTTCCTTCATAAAATATTTTAAAAGCAAAGCGAAGCACTTGAAAAATGGATATTTTTGTATGGGAAGAGAATAACTTGATTGATAAATAAAAGAAATTTTTGAAATCTCTGTATTTTGTGTTTTTTGAAAAAATACACGGTGGTATATGTATATCTATGTAACGTGATGTATTGGGCATATGTCTGAAGGATATAAAGCACGTTGACGGTGTATGTTCAGAAGTCTTTAAAAATTATTGCACTGTTTGTAAACTATGCCGAAAACTGTTTGTGATATATGTCTAATAGACAATTCTATAGATGACATGTGGAATGGAGTAATTGCAATCAAATCAAAGAGCAGATGGAAGAAGATCGAAGTGTGACTAATGTGGCTGCCAAGTTCGGGCGATGAGTGACTAAATGAATATTAGCGTCGCACTATTCAGTTACTCAAGGGCATTTAGCAACGGACCTCGTAATTTTGAACCATGGTCAAGTGACGAGGACGACGCATAATCTGGCACGTCCCTCTCCTAACTTCCACATCACACCGACGAGGAGCCTTGACACATTAACGTGCATCGGCTCCTTCTGCACAGCAGGGTTTCAAAGGAACTTGGCTCGAACTCATGACATACCGGCTGCGAGTCCGTTACCTTGACCATTAGGCTACCGCGGCGCAGCAAAATTCGGGATTGCGCACATAACCATCTCATTAGTTTGAAGAACATTTTAAACTACAGGAACAGCTATATATGGTAGTTCAACATTTATGAGCAGCAATGTCAATGAACAATCAGTAATCCGTTCTATGGAATGGAAAGGAGGCAGATAGCGGTAGAAATATTAAGAAACGTGCAAAAATCTATTATAAGATCGTTTTTATATCAACATGGCACAATAATGATCTGTTTTCACAATAATCAGTTCGGTTTGTGCCATTATAGAGAGTTCATGGGAAATAATGGTTTCCATAAAAATAGAAATACAAAAATTAGATTCATCAGCAATAGTGTCGATCTCTGTTAAGTAATTAAACATTAAACAGTAATTAAGTAAAGAAATTAAAACAACAGCGCCATTGGCTCGTTCCATTCGTTTATTTATGATTTAGTAAACAAAACAAAGATCTGCTGCTACTTATAAAATACTTAATAATTTTTATCAGAATAAGAATTAATATTTAATATCAGAAATAAATAACCACCAGATGATGTCATTGTTTTGGGATTTTCAAACGTGCAACAAGCTTTCTTTATTAATGAAAGCCATATGAATTATTAAAAAAGTAATTATATCTACTGAAAATTATTGTTTTCCTTTCTCTTTTTTCTTTATTATAATCTATTGAAAAGATTTGTTTTATTTGCGTCTACAATTAAACATTTGTGGCTGGCTCAAGACTTTTGTATTAACCCGTTCGTGGGCCCTTTATTTTCTTTTAAATTTCTCTCAGTTTTTTTATGTTTCATTAAACAATAAACAGGATTTAAGGAAATAAATTTTATTTTGTGTCGAATGTTATGTTTAAATTTAAATTTTAGGTGTGGAAAGAATATTTCCTAAGGAACCTTTCACTGTCATAAAGAAAATTAAATTTAATGGTGATTATTTGCCACGAAAAGAGAAGCATGTTGCAATGCACATGGGCGAATCACATTCTGCACACAAGCAGCGGGTCCTTTTTCTTGTCTTTTTCTGCTACATTTTCTACATCGTCTACAGTTGAAAAACATCTTTGGCAGATGATTTCCCATTGCAATAACCTCTTTAACCCGGGGAAAGGATCGCACTTGATTTTAACGTTAGTGGTCGTGTGGGGTGACAGGGTCATACCAAAATCCTTTCTTTTATAATTATTTTTACTGTACAAAATAAAAAAATCTAAATTCCAGTGAATACTTTAACTAAGATAAAGTACATTCACCTACTTTAAATGACTTTTCAATTTTGCTTTGATAATGGGAGAAAAAAATTCAATCAAACTGAACTAAAATGTAACAAATATGTGTGACCGAAATAAAGGACACAAATCACAGACACTCTTTGCTAATATTATAAGAATATTTGCAGTCAAAACTGTAATATTTTGTTTCAGTAATTGCAGTTTTACTGTCCATAGATAATTGTCAAATACCATGTTAAACCTTTTCCTGTGTGTGTGTGTGCTTGTATCTTTTTGATAGGTCACAATGTGTTTTGTGGTACACTTGTGGCTTTATATCTTTTTTGATGGAGTTCTTTAGGTAGCATATGAAAATATTCCTTTCGACTCAAACGTTTCATGTTCATCACTTCTCACACATTTTCTCTTTTGCTATTTTGATTAATATACATTATTTCATCAGGTTCTTCCCTTGCTTGATCAATTTCTTTCCCCGAAAAATCAGCTTCATCCAATAGAGATTGCAGATACTCCCTCCTCCTTTTTGCATTCTGTTCATTTACACTTATAAACCCCAATGAGTTGTACATTACGACAATCAAATCCACTAAGTCGTTCACAGGGGGAAAATGTAGCCGATTCATAGAAAATGTTTTGAAACAAAAGTTGGCGCGTGTTGAACTTAGTCACCCCAAGTACCTTAAGATTGTAAAAAGCGTTTTCCACTCCCTAAAAGAGGGAAATATAAGACAAATACATTTTAGTTTTCCTGAAGACTGTCCTATAAGAGATACTAACTAGGTCATTGGTGACAAACAGATAGTTTTCCCAGAATTAAAAATTTCGTGAGCCTGGGGGGGATTCTGTGCCCCGCGCGACCGCACTCGAGTTAATATCATTAAAATGGATCGGTTTGTAGGTAGAAGAATTTTTCTTTGTTGAAGTATCATGTGTGGTACTCGTCTTATTATTTATTTTAGCCACTGATGCCCTCTATTGTACCGAAGTTATCTTTCTTCACGTGTGTCTTTTTTTTGAAGTCCTCAGTTCTTCATGCTGGATGAGCAATTGGAAAAAAAGATATTCACCTTATGAAATGGCTGGTATGGTTCGCGAATTTAAACCCATTCGACTATGGGTAGTTTAGTTTAGAAAGACACTTCTGAGCAACAATTTCTGAGTTGAGATGTGCGTTACTAGAACAGGCAGAAATGCTTTAGTAGTTAGTTGAAAACTTTGTTTAGTATGGACAGAAGATGTAAATCCTAGACAGCTCAATTGCTAGTGATCTTTATTTCCCACTAAAAGCTGGATTTTTTTCTAGCGACCTTTCAGTTTTGTCTTTTTATCCAAGTCAGCTTGAATCTAATTTTTCAATAAATTATTTTTTAGCCTTGGATTCCTTTTCAGGAAAATTTTCTTTACTTTTCCTATACTCTAACATCTTGTAAGTATAATAGTAGTAATTGTATCATAAAGAATACTTTTGCATGAAGTTTCATTGCAAAAATGATCTAAGCCTTAATTTTAGCACACACACTAGTGTACTTTTTCTATATTTTTTCACCTCCCGAGGCGAAAAAATCAAAAATAATCGAATGAAATCCCAAATCGTTAATTAATTAATTTTAAATTTTTCCCCATTGTAGCATCGAATTAAAAATATAACAGAAAACATCCAGTAAGTACAGTAAACGCAGTTTTTTTTATTCTTTAATGTTTTTGGAAATTGGTGAAGAAGAAAGCATTTTAGGATGGAGAAAAAATATATGGTTTATCGATAAAAGTAATGGTGTTGATACAGTAACTCATATTTTTCGAACCATAATCTCATTAAAGAGAGAATAATAGCTTATCCATATTTGTGATATCCCACAGGATGACAATTTCACTATGCTTTTATAATTGATTGACAAAATTATTCTTAATCTTTTTCCTTTATTGAAATGCTTCATTGGAAAAAAATAAACAGAATAAGCAAAAAACGAATAAGGAAAAAATTCTTTTTTTTTTTTCTTTAATCAGTTTTTAAACATCTTGTAGCTATAAAAAGCATATAGTACTTTTATAAATCCTGATTTGTTCATCAAACTAAAAAGAATTTTAAAAAATTAGATACTTAACATAATGTTTTACTGCAAGAATATTTTATTTTTTGCTTGTATAACATATAAAATATTAAAATGAAAATAATATTTTACAAGTAACAAAACTAATATAAATATTTTAAAAAAATTCCTTGCTTTATATGAATATATATATAGTACAGTTACGGATAAATGAGAAGTATTTTTTTTTGTAATCCTATTTTACTGAATGGAGTAGCTGAAATGATTTCAACAAGAAAAAGTATTTTCTACCTTAAGAATAGTATTAAAATTTGATGATTTCAATCTTATTCGCCTCCAACCAAACTTGCAATACTCTGAAAGAAGTTGATTTTGTTATACAGATTCTTCTAAATTTTTTCCCCTTTCTTGTAAGATAAATTTGAAACTCTTTCCGAACACTTTTTGTGTGAAAAAAGGTGTGTAAGCCAAAAAAAACTGAATCATTCAGTTCACAGTTGTTAGAATATCAATATAGTTAAATCTATTTATTTAAATTTTTTTTATTAGCAGTATCCTACTCAGAAAAAATAGTTTTTTTTATATTATGGAATGACTAACAACAAATTAATGCGCGCAAAAAGTTCCTTTAAAAATGGTATAGAAAAACAAATTCTAAGTTTATTGAAAAAGTATGCATTTTAAGATTTATAGGTTGAAGAGCCATTAAAACGTTATTACTCGCAATGCAAGCAGCTGGATTGAACGAGCATGCATGGTAAATAAAATTAATAAAAATGTGATAATTGATAGTAATGCTGGTGCTTGTGTGTGGGTGTTGTTCAAATAGTACTGGAATTCAAATTGGTCTTTTCCTGGATTTATTGATAACATTCGATGAACTTCAATGAAACAAAACTTAATAATTTAAATTACCAAGTTAAAATATTAGACTGAAAATAATCAGTATAAAAATCCTAGAAAACAACGGCACACCTAGTTATGCCAAATCCAAAATCAAGATTACAAAAATATCCGTGAAAAACAACAGTACCTGGAACGTTGAAGTTCTAGATTAACACTCAGGCAGAATTTGTTGCATATTGTTTTCTTCGAGATAGACCCACTTGGGTCTGAGCGTGTTGACAGTTACGCTCCACTCACTTAGGGGGTCATACAATTCACAACAAAAATGATTAGTATTTAAGAACAATTGGTTGAGATTTATTCTTGAGTCGTATCATTGCAAACTGAAATATTTCAATGTCTACTCGGGGTTGGAATCAAGCTTTCACCTGGCGGGTACAGATGGTTAAAGTTCCTGTAGGGTTTTATGCGAGATTTCTTGTCAAAGCTCCAATTTTTCTCCTAACATTAGTTCACGGAAGATTTCAGGAGAGATCAGTTCCAGCTTGTACTAGAAAGTTTTCATCAAACTTGAAGGTAATTCACTGAAATTTATGTTGTGTATGTCAGCACATTAATCTCCTGAAATTGAATTAGGAAGGGCGGATGAACATTTTGCAACTCAAACGTTATATAATTACAGCACAAATTAAAACTTTGATTAATTGTCTGTAGAAGTTACTGCTTTTTCATTTGTCTAGAAATGTTATATTCCTTTCTTCAGCCATATAATGTTTAATTTAGCTGGAATACTGAGCTTAAAAAATTAAAATTTACAATATTAATTCGGCAGTGTACTTAAAAATTTACAAATTTTTCTCCATCTTTTTACGTCCTAAGTTGTTATAAGAACTGCTTTTGAATTTGATGCATTTGTAGTAATGCTTTTTTTAAAAAATGAGATAATCTCACAAAAAGATATTTTTATATGATTCATTACTGTGTGACTGATTCCTATCAAATAATGTAAATTTAAGTGAAACACATAAAATTATAATACTCCACTCTCAAATGATATCAAAAATAAAGTTTTTTTAAACGTCTGTAATAACATCATTATTTAGTAGTTTTGTATAAAATTGTTACACTTTTATTACAGAGTAATAGCTCTTCCAAGATTTTTTTCCCTTAAATGGTCATAAATAACAAAAACAATAAGAATATATCACAGACGATTTTCTACTAAAATGAAATGATACCAATAAAGTACAAGTGAAATTACAAGTTTACAAAATAAAATCTACGAACTAGTATTTAAATAACTCTTTATTTCTTCCAAAATGTATGTAGAAAATCACTTGGAGAAGATGTTGCACTATTTTTTTCAATAATACAGATTATAATTTTCTTAAAAAGTATATAATTTTAACAAAACTGAAATGTAATATTATTAAGACTTTGACAATGGTTATATGTAAATAATTTATTTTTCTTTTCTTTAAAATAAATACTATTTATCTAATTCAGTTAAAAATTAAATTGTCTCTGCCAAAGGAAAATTCGCTGCTTATGGTATTTTGGTCATCAAATTTATTTTCTTTTTACAAAGTGAGCAAAAACTTCATTCAGTATATCAATTTCTATTCAAGAAATATTTGAAATTATTGCAGGATGTAATAATTTGTTACTTAAACGATATTAAAATCGTATATGAAACATCCCATGCAGTACAGATAAGTAGTTTACAACCAGGGAAAAAATTAAAACCAATAAACGCAATACTTGACTTTTGAATTCATAAACAATCTCTTCTGAATTTTTAAGGAATCTCATGAATTTTGCATGAAATAAGTACTCAAATATGTTCTTGAACTCCGAAGCGTTTATGAATAGGAAATTAAAAAATCTTCCTGCATTTAGATTTTAGGAATTCATAAAAATACCCTTATGAAGTTCCGCATTATTACTTGCGCCACCCTTGTCACACAATACTTTTAAAAAAGAGGTCTCAAAAACTTAAAAATAAAAATGAATGTGAATGCTTGAAGAGGGAAGCTCTGAAAAGTTTTATTGAAATGGTTCTTTACATTAAGGTTGGCTTTCAGTTGTTATGATCAATTGCTGTTGCTGTTACTTGTGTTAAGATGAGAATTAAATTCATAATTCAAAATAAGGGAGTAATGCTATAAACTGATATGTAAAATATAATTTATTCATTATAAGAGAACAAAATATTGAAGGAACTCAAATCATATATCTGAATTTTAAAATGAAATCAACGCAATTTAAATTAATTTGTATTCTATAATTTGTTCTAATAATGCAGATCTTATAATAATAAGATTTAAAAAACTCAATATATCGTGTATGAATAAATTTATCTATTGAATTTCAAGGTAATTATGTGCTCTTGTTTCACAAATTTACTAAATATTTAAAGGCGTTTTCAGCGTATTGCGAAGATTAAAAAATAATTAATGTCCCAAAAAAGAATTAAAGTCAAAATTTAAATGTCTTATTTTTGTATGTTAATGAAGACCTTAGAAAAAAAAATTGACTATTTGCTTTAAGTGAACAATGTATATAATTAATTTTACAGTTGAATATCTTTAATTAATTAATTAATTCTAACGGATTAACTTTCCCAAATTTGAGCATTTTGTTCATATATCGTTTTAGTATTTTGTTTTAAAAATGAATATGTTTCAAAAATCAAAACATTGGCATCAATTGTTATGGATAGAAAAGTACCAAATGTTGTACCATTTTGGAATCCTAACTAAATGGGCCATCTTTTGCAATAGCATGCATAGTTTTCTTTTTTATGAAGAGTCAAATTTAGGTGACATCACTTTCTCAAACCCTGATTCAAATAAACTAACATTAATTTAACGGAACCAGCAAAGTGTTTGCTGGTGATTTTTTGTGTTAGTAAAAAAAATCTTTGTGAAAGAGGGAAATGTGTAATCACAGTTGAAACCCAATGGCTGAGTGGTAGTGTATCGTGTTTCCACGCCACAGGTACGGAGTTCTAATCCCGGGCTGGGCAAGGTCGACTCAGCCTTTCATCGCTTCAATGGGTCGATAAATTAGGACTAAGCGTGCTGGGGATTTCACGTCAGACTGACTACTTGACCGAAATATCTGCGCATGCACCTCAGTGCCTAAGGTCACGTAAACTGAGATAGGCACAGTAAGGCCTTGGCCCTTATGGGCTGTTGTGCCACGGAGTTAGGTTCAGCGATCACAATACCTAATAATGTGATGGAGCTGTCAGCTCATCTCATTTTCAAAAATATGCTAGTCCTCATTTAACCAAGTGGCATGGAATTTTTTTTTCACCCTAGAACTGATATTACCCCTCCTTCCCTTACCCTCCGCGTCTACTTGATATCAAGTTTAGGGACACCTTGTATATATATATATATATATATATATATATATATATAATATACTTAAAAGTAATATTTTAAAGCAAATAATTTCAAAATTGTGCTTCACTTATTAATATCAACTAGTAAACAGTTATGTATTTTTTTTCAAAAGCTCTGATAAAAAATTAATCTAACGTAATAAAAGTTAACTATAATTTAACTTTATTGTTAGTTTAAATATTAAAATTTTATTTCGGTTTAAATGGTCGTAATATAATTGTAAGCATTCTACTTGATTATAAGTCGATTTCAATATTATTTTGAAAATATATATAGGACTATCAAAAAAATATTGATATGTTATATAATTAAAACATACTAGTTATATTTTCTTCGTTAGACAAATTGCTCAGTAAATATTATTTTTAATTTTGTTAATTTATTTACAATCTCGTGCAATGACCTTTCTATTATTCTTATAGATAGAAATTAAAGTAAATGTGGGATGTAATTATATTATTATTACCATATTTGTGTGTGTATATATTTTCAGACAGACCTAACAATGGAAATTTTATTATGATTAATCAAATTGTTATGGACAATGTATACATGATGATCCGGACAAGTAATACGTCACTAATAAACTACTTTCACCAAACATTCCCAAGAAAGTACTTTTTTTTTAATTAGTCCTTCCTATTACTTAATTAAGTCATTGAAATGAGAAATAAAGGAAACACTGTGATGATATAATTACTGATACTATTTTATTAACTATATCGTTGTATTTATTATTATTCTAATTATTATTACATAATATCTGTAAAAATTAACAACGAAGACGAACGAAAAAAAAATTATTAAGTATTCACAATAAGTGGATGTATGATTTTTGCCCAAACGCGTGTCTAAGAAATTACAGTATATTTCCGTGTTTAAGCTAAGAACTTTTGGAACATTTCTAAAGTTGAAGTATGGGGGCTGACTTATAAGCGGAAGCGCCTATCTCGAAAAAAAAAACTTAAGGAAAAGTGTTTTTTTTTTAAAATTCTTTTTTACACTTTTTGTTAACCATGCGCAAGCGGTTTTATCTTTTAATTATAAGGATGTTTTCCTTAGACTTTTCCTTAAAACCTTTATTCTAAAGGAAAAAAAAATCATATAGTTTTTTTTAAAACCAGAGCTTGAGTCCGAATTTTGAAACAGCTCGTAAAATTGTGTAGTTTAACCATACATCAGCGTGTATCAAACCGTGGTGATCGCCCTCCTAATGGGCCGTGATAACTCTACGATGAGGGCGCGAGCATATTGAAAAGTCGAAAACAAAAGAACATTTAAAAAATTATTAATTTACTGAAAGTAAATAAACAAAATGCATTCTGACATAACAAAAAAAATAGAATACACAATTACACTGACATAATATACTTATAAATGCATCAGTACTGCATAATGTATTTGATAATTAATTTAGCAATACTAACTTAAGAAAAAATTAATTAATTTCCAGTGACTCCATGGGCTTGTCATACATAAAATTATAAACAAAAATTAAAACTTATCATGATAAGTTGTACTTTTTATAATTAATCCTCTAACCACTGATTGAAAGTTACACAATTCGCTCTCCGATGCCACCATTTTCCATGCAGGCGCGCGTATGTGAAGTATGGGAGGAAGGAAAGGAATAAATAAGCAAATCCTCTGAAAAAGTAAATGCTTCCTAAACACTCTGTCAGGGTTTTTTTGTATTACATTCCAAAACCTTCGGAATAATTTTATGAATAGCAGTGTACAGAAAATATCATACTTTGGAAAGACGTATATATACGTTCGAGGCAAGTCGTATATATACGTTCGAGGCAAGACGTATATATACGTTCGAGGCAACTAACGTTTGGCTGAGCGCGACGTCGGTGGCACTTAACAGGTTCGAGTCGTATTGTAGCTTTATCGTCAAAGTACAGTATTATTGGATTCAATGTATTGTTAATGTATCGATGCGATGAAATTAGGATTGAATATTGGTGTCGCAAATATTGAAAGTTGTAGGAGCACTGCTATATATAATAAAAATATTCTTTTTTAGCAAAAAAGAGAGTAGCAAGGAAAATTATTTTTAAGGATTAAGTTTTTAGCCATAGATGTTTTTCTTTAGCTCTTTCGTCAACGTTATTTTTAAAATAAGCTTTCAAAAAAGTGTGAAAGGATGAAACTTTTTAAAAACCTTCAATGAAAAATATATAAAAGTGTAAAAATGGATCGAAAAACAGAAAAAAGGCCGATAAAATTGTTTCTTCTAACATCCATTAATCGTTTTCTAAGGTTGATTAAAAAAGAAAAATATTCTAATTATACTAATAGGATAACATACATTAGTTTTTAGACTCTCTAGTTATTGAATTCTGTCGTTATTCCCAAAAGAGTTATAATCACCTTTAATTATATACATAAACAATGTTTTGATGGATTAATTGCTAATCAGCGTCACTTTTCGAAGCAACAAGGGACTATTTAATTTTAATGTAAGTAGTTTTTTAGAAATATTTTTATGGAACATTCATCACTATTTGTTGAAATATAATCTAGTGTGAGCCCTAGTGTTATATTTCTAATAAAAATTATTAGCTTCCATTAGGGCTTCACAAAGTTTCAATATTTGCCACCCAATATTCAATCATAATTTTCATCGTTTCCCCTTCCATAAAAGTACAATGCATTGAATTCAATAATACTATATTTTGACGCTAAAGCTACAATACGGTGTTAACCTCTTAAATGGCCCCGGCGTTTTCTTAGCCAAAGCCTTAATTACCCTGGAAGCATATGTACTTCTTATCGAAGTACGATATTTTTTGTGTACTGCTATACATAAAATTATTCCGATGGCTTTGTAATGCAATAGAAAGACCTTGGTCGAGTTTGCGAAGGATTTACTTATTTCAGAGGATTTGCTTGGAGTGTTTGGATTCTTATTTTTTGACAATTTGAGATTTTTTACATTTTCAAACTGTATAGATTTTAACCCAAAAATACCTTACCCTCTAGGGTATTTAGAAGCCCTTAAAACGTATTTTTAAATAATCATTGTGGGCCACGCCCATTTTAATGAGCAAATCGCTCACCTTTGTTTTTGCTTAAAAGGTAACGAGATATAAACCAAAACATGTATCTGTTATTTTAAATTATAAGCCGTATACAAATTATCTCAAAATGTATAATGTTAATTTTTTGTATGTAATTTTTATGATTATTTATAATGATGTCAAGCCCATGATGTCTCTTTAATTTTTACAAATTATCAAACTTGTTTTTAATTTACTAATGTTAAATTAAATAGAGATGTATCAGTAATGCGCAATGTATTTTATAAGTGTATTATACGTATCATTGTAAATGTGCGTGTTTATCTTTTATTATGTCAAAATGTATTTTGTTTGCTTACTTTAAGAAAATTAATAATTTTTTAAAGTAATCTTTTGGTTTCGACGCCTTAATATGGTAGCACCTTCCTCGAAGAGTTATGACAGCCACCTAGGGGGCATACTTTACAGTTTGAGAAACTTTTTGACTTACGTTCCAATTAACACAAACAAAACATATTTGTAAGGGAGTAAAAGCAATAGTATTATAAGCGAGCTAACGTATTACTGCACGTGGGAATTAAATAGAAACTTATGTAAGTTTTATGTAAAATAAAATATATTAAATAAACTGTCATCAATCCTAAAAATTCTACTGTAATTGGACTGTTAAATTTTATGAACTATTGTAACTTATTGAAAGAGCTGTTGTTGATTAGGTTTTAGAACACAAATAAATAATATGCAGTAATATTAAAATTTGTATTAATTTATAACTAAATTTACAGTACATTGAGCTGTTCTATTTTAAATACGTTAATATTCCCTTTTTTATTTAATATTTTACGGATATAAACTATTTATTTAAGGATACAAAAATACAAATAGATTAGAGCGTTGTTGGTTTTTATCCTAAAACTTCGTGAATAAAATTTTGTTAAAAATTTCTTTCTTTTTTTTCCCTGTAATATTATATTTAAAAAATACCATGATTCTAAAAAAAAAAAAATTGCAGTTAAAAATTTCACATACTTCACAACTACTTCTCTTGGCTACAAACAACCTTTATGATAATATAAAAAAATAATTTCAATAATATAATATTTCTTAAAACTCTAAAAAACTAATTTTGATCACATAAAGTTTCTGGCCTCTGCAGATAATGCAGAAACTGACTTTTCTGAAAGCAGTTTGATTTATTTAAATTCTGTAAGCAGATTCCTTAGAACAGTCTTAAAGTAAAAATTCTGAAATCCGATGTCAACTTAATGTCTCGCAAAAATGGAAATGCGTAGTAAAAAAAAATGTTTTACCTCGCAGTGCACGAAAAAACATATTCCGCCAACTTTTTCTCGCACGTAATGTACTTTTTTAAAAAAATGAAAGCTGAAAGCCTTCTCAGAAAAAAAAGTCCCTGGGGTGTAAAACCCGCCTACACATCAGCTATTCAAAAGTGTACTTCAGTTGCTAGTTAATAAGCAGGAGCATACACTTTTCTAGAACGAGTGCAGGAAGCCAGATATTTCGAATTCCACAGATTTTATTACCCTTAGCTTCCATCATTAAGAAGACGCAACGGTTCATTTGTTTTTAGGCGGGAAAAAAACTATTTCTAATTCTTTTTTATTCATTTTATAGCCGTAATAAAAATTTGTGTTCCGATTTCGTAATGTTTTAAGAAAGTTCAAAGTGTTTTAGTAGATGTAAATATAAAAGGTAGTGATAGCGGTTTTGTCGAAATGTGGATGATGAGGATAATTACCACTTTCACGTGTCTTAAAAAAACGATAAAAGCTGGCTCGGTAGATGTTAAGTTTTTTGGCTGAGTTGCTTAGGTTTCTAAAAATAGCCTGAAGGAACAATAAGTTTTGTCGTTTCATAGTGATATAAGCGACTTTTACGACGATATGTGGTGGTTTGATATTATAAGAATTTTGAAGTTTTAAAATATATATGTAATA
This sequence comes from Trichonephila clavipes, assembly GCA_019973935.1. Classification (NCBI taxonomy): domain Eukaryota; kingdom Metazoa; phylum Arthropoda; class Arachnida; order Araneae; family Nephilidae; genus Trichonephila; species Trichonephila clavipes. The sequence continues at coordinate 276,171 of BMAU01005363.1, read as the reverse complement.
TTTATGAAATCAAAGAATCGATCTGTTTTCACCGCTGAGATACTTGTTATTAACTAATTATTAAACCCTTGCCTGTGGAATATATTTGAGAATAAGATGCCAAAAATAGTAAAAGTTTTCTTTTTAATTTCGTTTGTTATCATTAAAATATTAAAAATATATTATTTAAAAAAACAAAAAAAAACAATTTTTAAGTGAATTACTATTATATTCAATATTTTCACATAAACTGAAAATATTAATGGTTTACAATAATTTTTGTTCAAATTATACCAAATAAATCAAATGACATAATTTTCAAGGTAAATATAATACACTTTATTATTATTATTTATATCAAGTTTCATGAATTCCATGTCCCTCAGATTCCTTTGAATTTCAAAAATCTTCTACAGTGGGCAAAATTACAAAAATCCGACAAACGGTGCTAAGCTATCGAAAGTTTTGTGGGAAACTATCGCCATGTATTGGAAAAATGGTAAATTACATATAATGCTTTACACGAGCTGAGTTCGGGCTTCACATAGGATTGAAAAATCAATTTTTCGCTTGCCCGAACTCAGTTCGGACATTACAAAATCGATGCACTTGCATTGCCCGAACTGAGTTCGGGCGTCACCGGCAAGGGATAAAAAAGCTTGTTTCAATACGGAATAGTGAAAACTGTCTTGTCTTCACACATTATTTGAATAATTTAGAATCTTTTCGTCTCCCCAATTCATCATCTCATATATTAGTCATTGAAACACTAATATATATATATATATATATATATATATACTGGTGTGCAAAAATTAAGGACGAAGTCGAAAAATTAGCATATCAGCTGAACGAAGAGGCAGAGCGGACAGAAAAACCAATCAGGAGATTAAGTAAGGTGATGTACGGTAGCATGCGCAGATATGCAGGTAGACGTAATGGGGAGTGTCTGAGTAGTATAAAGCATGTTGTCGGTGTAAGATCAGTATTTCTGGCAAAGAGATTGCACGCCGTATAGCAGTTAAAATCACACCGAGTTGCTGCCTCAGCGAAATGGCGAATAATCAATCTGTTAGACGAAATTTGGATGCTTTTACCGAGGTCGAATCATTGGGAAGTTGGAGGAAGGCCGCAGTGTGACAAGTGTGGCTGCAGAGTTCAGGTATTGCTCACAGCATCGTTTCACGACTTTGGAGAAAATTTCAGACTACAGGAACAGCTATCCGGGGGTTCAGTAGTGGTCGTCCACGAGGAACCACACCCGCAGATGACCGGTACATTGTCTTACAGGCCAGAAGAAGCAGGCGGCAGACAGCGGGAGAAATCGCTAGACACACGACACAGGCGACTGGACGACCGATATCGCGTTTACCGTGGCCAGAAGACTGCACGGTGGTGGTCTGTTTGCGACGCCCTGTACGGTGTGTACCTTTAACGCCTGCCCATCGGAGAGGCGTTCTCTGTGGTTGCCGGAACACCGGAATTGGAGAGACAATGAATGGGGACGAGTACTCTTTACAGATGAGAGCAGATTCAGTTTGGTAGCGATTCTCATCGCATACTCATCTGGAGAGAGCGGGGAAGCCGCAATCATCCCTCGAACATCATTGAAAGGGACGGGTATGGAGATCGCGGTGTTCTCGTTTGGGGAGGCATCATGCTTAGTAGTCGTACAGACCTTCACATCTTCGACGCATGTTCAGTCAACGGGACCCGTTATTGTAACGAGATTCTTCTTCCATATGTGCGTCTTTTTAGAGGCGCTATGGGTCTGCAGTTCCCTTTTCATGGACGACAATGCACCATGTCATCGCACAGTAGCTGCCGAACAGCTCTTAGAGAGTGAGGATATTGAACGTATGGATTGGCCGGCACGATCTCCGGATCTCAATCCCATCGAGCATGTATGGGATTTTTCTAGGCAGACGCTTGGCAGCTCGTACCTTACCACCAGTAACGATTCAGGAGCTTCGATTGGGGCTGCAAGACGAATGGGCAGCAATGCCTCAACAACTCATTGACACCCTCATTCTCAGCATGGGCAGACGCTGTGAAACCTGCCTAGCAGTCAGGGAGATCATATCCCTACTAAAGACCGGATGTTTCTTGCTGGACACCCATCACAGGGATGTTTCGGCCTTCAGTCGCATTGCGCTCTATGCTACTTTTTCAATCAAGTTTCTTTTTATCCCTCTGATTTCTCTTTTAGTAAGTGTTGCTTACATTACACATGTCCTTACGTATTGGGGATCTTACGGTATTAAATGTGTTGATTTGGAAAGCTTTTGTACAAAGTTATATTGAAAAAACCGTCTCGTCCTTAATTTTTGCACACCAGTGTATATATATATACATGACCTGAAATATGAAACTATTAACTTTTTTTGGGGTACGTTACTGTTTCGCCGGAGCAGGCAATAAAGTCGCCAAAAAGGATACAACCGACGCCAAACGGAATACTCCCGCTAGTAGCCTTTTACTACTAAATTTTCAAAACAAGTCGTGGTGTTTTCTTATCAGTAAGATCTTTTTCATAATGCATCAACAATGGATGAAAAACTAATGAGAAATAATATTTATTAATACTTTTTTTGTGTATATTGTATGTTGTCACCAATACCACCAACTTGACGGGAATTTCGCCGGCGAAACGGAAAAGTACCATTTTTTTGGATACCTCTCCATATAGGAATTAAATACGAAGAAACGTTCGACACTATTTTTAACTCTTTGTCCAGTTCAATTTTCCCGACAATTCCATATTACGATATTTTTAAGTAATTTAAATCAGCTGCTCTCAAGACAAATGGAAAAATCAATGAAGTTTTGAGATGAATTGCAAATTACACATTACACGGCATGAAACATGGAATTTTGCATTGGAAGTCTCTGCCATCCAGTCGATAATATGCTATTTTGACTATTACGCTTGCGAATTTAGCAAGTCACTAGACCATCTTTTTCTTGGAGAGGATCCCTTTATGTATAATCATTGCTTTTGTCCACTTACTGTAATACCTACATTAATTGAAAACTCCATTTTAATTTTTGAATCTTAAAATTGATTGACTTGGTTAGGAAAAATCCCGGCCACAAATTCCTGATTTTTTTGCATGGCATTGTTTTTTCTCATTGCGTTTAATCACAATGGCTTTCTTTTCTGTGCACAAAAGTATCTTTTTAGGTATTTGACTTTGTTCGGAACCGTTATTTTGTAAAAGTGCATAAACCAAAACATTTTTTCAACATTTTTTCCCGCTGGGCCGCATACACATGACAGGTATTTAACGCGGGCCGCACCATATGTGAATAATGCTACTAACACACTATAAGACCAACGCAACACTGGACAAAGCAAAATTGATCAAAATATTTAAATTCATTTTTTGCTTTTAATTTAATACCATATTAACATACACATAAAAATATTTATTTTCATGCCTTTTCCTGAGTTATGGGATAATTTGTATTTCTTTTCATCTATGACCAAGCCTCTTGCATACATTCTACTATTAAAAGAACCAATAGATAGCAAAATTCATATACTCGATTAATAGAAATTCCCGCTAAATTTTTAGTAAATGGTTCTCCAGTAACTGAATTTCTTAGTCCTCACCAGGTCGCTCAGAAAAGGCATGTGGGCCACAGGTTGAGTATCGCTGGTTGTTACGACCCGCATGTGCAGAGGGCGCTAGTAGTCCTCTTTGTTTACATTTCGTCAGTATGCTTGTATACATCCATGGAGCGGATGTACCTACCGTCCTCAATAAACAAACATTTTTAAAGTATACAGTCCACGCCTTTTGCTTGAACAGTCAAGTTATACATAACTCAAAGTCTGCTCATAATCCGTTATAGACATTTCTAGAATAACCACACCATTTGTGGTTAAAATCAGAGCTATCGACCTCACCCAGTTTTGTGGTCGGTGTCGAGCCCGAGCCAAAAATCAAAATGGCTCCAAAAGAACTATCAGAACTCACCGTGTTTAACAGAAGGAAAGCACATCTGCTCGGTCAGATCACACGCATTAGAAACTGCCGGAAAATGTGGATTCACCATTGAATCAAGTTGAAATAAGAACTAAACTCGCATCGCTTTCTGAAGTGAAAGCAAAAATAGACAAAATTCGGACCGAAAGCTACAGGGGTTCTTTCGGATGAAGAGCTCATGGATTTCGAGACCAGTTTGGACACGATGGAAGTGGACGCAGATAATTTAGAGGCGAGTCTCAATACCTTACTTGAATCTTCTAATGTGGATACCTCTGAATTATCTGAAAAATGATTTTGCTAATTACAATGTGAAACTGCCATTCATTAATTTACGGAATTTTCGGGACAATATATTGATTGGTTGCAATTTAAATCCCAATTTGTATCATTAATTCATGATAACGCTTGTTTATCAGACTCCCAAAAAAACTATATTATTTGCAATCTGCCCTGAAAGGCCATACAAAAACAAATTGCAAACAGTAAACGATTCTTACTCAGCATCTTTATTTGAAGCTTTAGATGGTAGATACGAAAATAAAAGATTAATTGTAAATAGTCATATTGCTGAACTTTTTTAAATCCTAACAAAATAAAATTTGAATCTGCTTTTCATCTCAAGTTTAATAGATTCAATTCAGAGTCATCTTAGAGCCTTAAAACAACTAGAATTAGAACCTAACGCTTTGTGTGAATCAATGTTAATTTTTGTTATAACTCAACGTCTAGATGATGAATCGCGTAAACAATATGAAATGGAATTACATTCTAATGATTTGCCTAAGTGGGATAATTTTTAGACTTTTTTAATAAAAGGAGCCAAGCCTTAGAAAAACGTACAAAGAAATTCTTCGTTGAAAAACAAGAACGAATATTCTCCAAAATTCAGATCATTTGTCGTGTGAAAAGCAATGATAAAAACCTGTCCGTTATGTCCTTTAGAGACACACCCAATTTTTAAGTGTAAAATGTTTCACGAGATGTCTGTTCAAGAAAGAAGCAACAAAGTGAGATCCTTAAACCTATGCTTTAATTGTCTAGGCCATCACCTCATTAAGAACTCTGTTTAAAACTGAACAGAAATGAAGGGGTTTGTAATGCGAACCACAATTCTCTTCTTTCAAAACAAGTGTGCCCCGACCGATATCAGAACCACACCACCAAAACAGAAACCTCCCTCTCCACAGAGTTCATCGGGGTCATTTATGACCCGAGTCCCCCTGCCACTGTAATAAACCCTCAACCCGACGTGTCTTTACAATGAGGTTGGGGAGAAATCCATTTTGCTTTCGACCGCCAGGTCAAAGTTCAGAGTGCGACAGGGGTTGGCTTGTAATGAACGCGATCCTCGATTCAGGAGGCAAAATGCCTTTGTAGCTTGGAAGCGTCAAATTTCCTCGGGTTGGAAAAAATACTCTATGAATTCAACTATTGTAGGCTTGAATGGAGCTTGCATTTCAGTGAGAAAAGAATTCCCGCTGAAATTTCGAACGGAAAGTTCATTTAAAAGAAAAATTATCTTTCTCATAGTCCCTAAAATTACTGGATGCGTTCCTACACAGCCATTGGATTTAACAAAAAATAAAAAATTGCCTCAAAATATAACATATGCAGATGCGAATTTAATATTCCCAAACCAATTGATATTCTCCTGGGAGGTGAAATATTTTTATGAATTATTAAAAGTAAACAAATAAAATTACATGACAATTCAATAATATTGCAGGACTCCGTATTTGGTTACATTGTAACGAGTTCCATTCACAAAACGAACCATCGAACTATTATTTTTGCAATTTCATCCAAGATCAGGTTGATAGAAATTTAACAAAATTTTGGGATTTAGAAGCAATAGAAATTAAAGCAGAGTCTAGTTGTGACCCAGACGACCAAGCCATGCAACATTTTAAATCTTCAGTACGTTTCAATAGTGGTCGTTATGAAGTTGGTGTCCTTAAGGAAGGGCCATACACAAGAGTTAAATGACAATTTTTCCGTCGCAGAAAAAACGTGTTAAATCCTTAACAAGAAGATTCATTCGTGATCCAACTCTGTACATACAATATTCCGAAATTTTGAAAGAATATGAATCTCAAGGGAATAATTGAAACGGTTCTAGAAACTGAAAAACCAACTGATAGAGCAGTATTCTATTTACCGCACCAAGCGGTCTTTCCAAGAAAGCCTAACTACAAAATGCGCATTATTGTTTTCGATGCAAGTTCCCATGAAGATGGACAACCATCTCTTAATGACTATATATGGCCAGGTGGGAATTTAAACCCAAACATATTCCACCTGATAATTTCTTTTCACTTGAACACGATTGCTATCACCGCCAGATATAGAACGTGCTTCTTGCAAATCTCATTACGTGACGAGGACAGAGATGCAGTTAGATTTTTGTTCCAGACATTAGATCAAATCAAACAGATCCTACAAGTTTCTAGTGTTTAGATTTAAGCGCGTGATGTTTGGAGTCAACGTAAGCCCTTCTTGCTCTCCGCAACAATTAAGCATCACATCGAGAGTACCGTGAGCAATATCCAGCAGGAACTGAAATGCTTGACACTTGTCTCTATGTTGATGACGTAATCAGTGGTGCTGATGACATCTCCCAAGCCTTAAAAGTATCAAAGGATGCTGAAACAATCATGAAGAATGCCAGCATGAAATTACGCAAATGGAATTCAAATGATCAAACATTGATGAGAACTTGGGAACAGGAAGGCCTTGAGACACATCCTCGTCACCCGGACGACAGTTCTAAAATCCTTCGTCAAGGTTTTAGGGATACCATGGGATGTTGTCCACGACTATTTTACAATTGATGTTAAAGGACTACTGCAATTGGACACGTCAAAACCCATCACAAAATTGTGCTTCAATCAGCTGGGAAAATATACGATCCAGTTGGGTTCTTGTCACCTTACACCAATTAGGCTCAAATGCCTATTAGAAGAACTTTGGCTACGGAAGTTATTCTGGGACGACGAGCTACCGCCAGATATTCATGCAGTATCGTCACAATGGTGGTTAGAACTTCCATTTTTTATCAGAGTTGAAGATTCCGCGAAAGATCCTCGATTCAGTGGAGATTCAAGTGAAGTCCAAATCGAGCCTTTTCCGATGCCAGTCAAAAGGCATATGGAGCAGCCGCCTTCTTGAGAGTCAAGCACAAGGACAGAGTCAGCGTTGATCTTGTAACATCAAGAGCCGTGTTGCACCTCTGAAAGATTATCCCCTGCCTAGATGGAACTGATGGGCGCTCTGCTTGCTGCACGCTTAGCGAAGGAAGTCAAGAAAATCCTAGATCAGAAGTGTTCAACCAGAGCCTTTTTCTGGATGGACTCTCAGGTCACCTTACATTGGATCAAGGTCCAAGCCATAGATGGAAACCCTTTGTTGCGAACAGGGTTCACAGAAATCCAATCCCTCACCGATCTAACTCGTGGTTCCACTGTTCCGGCAGGGACAACCCAGCAGATCTACTTACTAGAAATCAGCGTTGACGCTCTTACAACCAACTCAAGTGGTGGAATGGATCCTCGTTTCTACGTCAAATTGACTTCAGACCAAAGGACTGGATGAAGCGATCCCAGAAAGGGTGTATTTAACGGAAATGAGAAGAACTCAAATCAAAGAGGACATTTCCTTGACATTGACAGTGATTAAAAACAATTTTCCTTGAAAACATTATTGATATTTCAAACAACTATGTAAAATTAATTCGTGTTGTAAGTTTTCTTTACAGATTCATACACAACTGCAGAACCAGAATTACAAAAATAAGGGACCCCTTACTTCACAGGAGGTAAGTCATGCTGAAAACTGGCTGATCCACTCATTGCATGAAAGGGAGTTCTATGAAGAAATGCGCAAATTGTTGGCAGGTGAGCCTATTCCTATGAAAAGCAAATTAACTCCCACTTAATGTTTTCTTGATGAGAGCAACATCATTAGAGTAGGAGGCAGACTTGCCCCAATTCAAATTTAAATGAGAAGGCTAAATTTCCCATGATTTTACCTAGTAGAAACGTTTTAACTGATATTATATTGAGCCATTATCATAAAAAATATTTGCATGCAGGACCCCACTCACTTTTATATCTTGTTCGTCAAAATTCTGGCCACTCAATGGCAGAAATAACTGTCGTAAAATTATTCATGAATGTGTGAATTGCTTTAAGAACAAGCCCATCACTATGAATCAAATTATGGCTAACCTACCGAGAGATCGTGTATAACACCGAATTATCCCTTTAATGTCACGGGCGTTGATTTTTGCAGGCCCATTCTTCATTAAGTTTAAAAATCAAAGAAAAGGGGGCATTAAATAAAATTTATGTAGTAGTCTATGTATGTTTATGTACAAAAGCAATTCATTTAGATTTTTGTGACAGATCTCACATCCCAAGCATTCATTACAAGTTTAAAACGTTTTTGGGTAGGAGAGGAAAGTGTGCAAAAATCACCACCGACAACGCTAAAACATTTGTTGGCGCAAATGCCGAAATTAAAAATGTTCAAAATGATTAAATTACCTGATCACACATTAGCAGAATTTTTGACAAATGAATCGATAGAGTAGAACTTTATCCCACCAGGTCCCAAACCATGGAGGGCTATGGGAAGCAGGAATAAAGGCATTTAAATTCCACTTAAAAGAGTCGTGGGGAACGCACATTTAACTCTCGAAGAGTTCATCACAATACTTTGTGAAATTGAGGCTGTGCTAAATTTCCGACCTCTCACTCCTTTGACGTCAAATTTCGATGATTTCGAAACACTGACCCCTGGACATTTCTTAGTAGGTAGACCCCTAACATCCATAGATGAAGCGCAAATAACTAATATAAACGAGAATCAGTTGTCGAGATAGGAAAAAGTAAAAAAAATATCCAACATATATATAAGCTTTGGAAACGCGATTATTTGAATAATTTACAAGAACGTCACAAGTGTAAATTTAACAAAAATAATGTTTCTGTAGGAACCTTAGTTTTAATCAAAGATGAAAATCATCCTAGTACGAAATGGAGTACCGGGAGAATAACTGAAATTTTTCCTGGCACCGATGGTAAGGTCCGAGTTGTGAACCTGCGTATGCCAAACGGAAATATATTAAAAAGGACAATCAGAAATCTTTGTATATTACCTGTATGAATTTTGTTATTAGTAATTATTGTATGTGTATAAATTAACTTCAATCGTATTTAAGTATCATAAAATGTATTGTGTATTTTTCATTTAAGTACTGTAAATATTGTGTATTTGCATTTAATAATATGCATGCCTTTTTGCTTTGTAAATATTGTGTATTTTGTATGTAAGTATCGTGAATTGCATTATGTATTTTTATTGAAATTTCGTTTCAATGGCGGGGACTCTGTTACGACCCGCATGTGCAGAGGGCGCTAGTAGTCCTCTTTGTTTACATTTCGTCAGTATGCTTGTATACATCCACGAAGCGGACGTAACTACCGTCCTCAATAAACAAACATTTTTAAAGTATACAGTCCACGCCTTTTGCTTGAGCATTCAAGTTATACATAACTCAAAGTCTGCTCATAATCCGTTATAGACATTTCTAGAATAACCACACCATTTGTGGTTAAAATCAGAGCTATCGACCTCACCCACTGGTATAAACGAATATTTTAATATGTATAATACCACTTAGTTAGAATACACGGATAAAAAATTGTTTTAAGAATTTTTTTATAATTAAAAATTTCTCTAATGTATCATTTTGGCAAAAATGAGCATAGAATTACCTGTTTTCACAAAAACATTCTCCTTTTATGAAAAATGCTTCGATATTTATAATATTTTGCCTATTATAAGCTGTACAGAGCCTGAACTAGGATTTTGGAATATAACTAAAAGTGGATTTATTCATATTTTAATATATAAAGTGAAAACATTTTAGCAAAAAAAATCTACGTATTATTTTAATTGGTAGTAACTCTAAAAATTATGTGAAATTAAAAAAAATCCTAATTCAGGCAGATAGTTATTATAGAAGCATTTTTCATAAAAGGAAAATGTTTTGAAAATAAATAATTCTATGTTCATTTTTTTGCCAAAATACTGCATTTAAATAATTTTTTATTGTAATAATATTCTTAAAACAATTTTATATGTGTATTCTAATCTAAGTGACACTAAATATTAAAAAAAATATTCGTTTGTACGCTTTTGCAAAATCACTGTTCCGAACGTAGTCGGATACCTTTAAATAATCAATTTATGTATTAAATAAATATTTCAAAATGTGTTTGGCACATATGTTTCACAAAAAGAAATCACTTAGTATCCCACACAAAGAAATTACTCAGTATCCCACACAAAATGAAATCACTTAGTATCCCAGAAAAGGAAATCACTCAGTACCCCACAAGAACAAATCACTCAGTACCCCACAAGAACAAATCTGTATGAACCAATCAGCCTTTATACATATATAAACACAGTCTCTTGAAAAAAACCCGAATAAGTTAATTATTGAAAAATTAATCGTATTAACATACGTATTTAAATAAAAATTATTAAAAATTAAATTAGGACACAAAAATGATGACCACAATAAATAGTTTCGTATAAATAATATATGCCACAAATAAATAATTTCGTATTCTACTTAGTACATATAAATTTTTTACTCAAATTTTTATTAATTCTTGCAAAATTTCGTCATTTAAAAGATATTGAAAAGAAAAGAAAAGAAAAGGAAAGGAAAGAAAAGTGATTAAAGTTCTTAAAGATCCTTTTTACCATAAAATCTTTTCTATAATGAGAAAATTATCTTTCCTACCTTTATTTTTAAATTTTTTAAATGTTTTGTATGATCTTTCAAAACAAAATTAAATGATGGTTAATTCCTTTCTCAATATCACTTTAATTAACAAAATGCTATTTTAAATGATTTACTTCTCATTTGATTAATTCAAAGATTACTAAGTTTATTATTATGATCAGAAATTATAAAATAAAAAGGAAATTATCTTAAAAATCGACCAGGCTTTTCGTTTCGTTATCTCAAGCTCTTCATAATTATTTATTATTATCATTTGAGATTATTAAAAGTTCAATTATTTTAACAATAAACAAATCATTCGTCTCTTTATTCGTCTTGAATCTCTTCACAATCATTTCAAAAGGGAATATTACACTTATTTAATTAAATTTCTTTATTATATTAAATATGAAAACATTTATTTAATTTTTGACTTGCAAGAGTGAACTTATTGCCTTATTAAGGTATCCGACAACGTTCGGAACCGGGATTTTCAAAAGCGTATAAATGGATAATTTTCATGATATTTAGTGTTACTTAGATTAAAATATATGCATAAAATTGTTTTAAGGACATTTTGATAAATTTTTTTATTGAAATACAATATTTTGGCGAAAAATTAACTAGAATAATCTTTTTTCCAAATGTTATCCTTTTGTGAAAAATGCTTCCATTAGAATTATTAGCCTGTATATCAGGGGTGGCGAACCTTTTTGGGTCAACGTGCCATTTTTTCTGAAAAAACGTTTAATGAGTTATAGGCGTGCCATCAAATAATTTTGACTTGTGATTATTGAAGAACTAATAAAACTAAAGACGAACAAAAAATCAAATTTTTTTTATTTAATACGAAAAATACATTTTTGCACTGTATAGTAGTAAATATTTTAGTTATACTTGTAATTTAATTTAAAATAACATTGTGTGATTTCTGCTGTTGTAGATTAGATGACAAATAACTTATATCAGGATTATAAGATGTTACTTTTAGTAGAATGCATGCTGAATTAGAGTCGTCTGTTAAACGGTTTCTAAGCGAGTCTTTGATGTTATTTATCACTGAAAATAATGACTCGCAGGCATGGGTAGATGAAAATATGGTTAAAATAGCATACGCCAACTTCTTCAAACAGTCAAATGCGTCTGGAATCGAATTCCATGTTTCCAAAATTTCGTTACTGGTATTTTTATTTATATTGCTTATCAATCTTTTTCTGCTTCAATCAATTCAACTTTTTTCCTTGTTTCAATAAACTTTTGAATCCATATTGAACTAGACTGGAAATCAATCAGTTGCATTTCAAGTTCTTCAATTTCAAACCAATCAAATTGAGACACAGAGATCAGTTTTATCAAACGCAAATCACATCAGGTACATAATAAATTTGAACGTTTCCGATAATTCCTTGAACTGAAAAATCTCGCTGAAAATCAGCGTTAAGAATCCATTATGGAAATAAAGTCATCAATAACTTTTTTTCTTCATTTCGTTTCTCTTGGGCATCTAAATCTTTGATATTTTTTTTTCAAGTTTGAGAAGTACTTGTAGAGTTTTTAGTAATAATATCGTTTCTGAAAACATATAGTTTAGCTTCAAAAGCGCGAATGAGATCCATCATGACGATAACTGTTTTATTCGGGACTTGAAGCTTTATGTTCAATTCATTGAAATGTTGGCACTTGTCTGTAAAAAACATCAATTTTAAAAGCCACATAATATCCATCAACTGTGGGTATTGTTCAATTTTGATCTCATTTTGTAGAAACAATCGGATTTCTTCCAAGAAATCAACAAATCTTTGAAGTACGTTCCCGCGACTCAACCAGCGAACATTGTTATACATTATTAAGCCATTATACACCGAATTGACTTCATCCAACAAAGCATCAAACTTTCGTTTATTTAAAGCCTGGTGACGATAAGAGGTTGACTATTTTTGTGACTAAAGTTATTACATTATCAAGAGATGTCAAACCACTCTTTGCACATAAGGCTTGTTGGTGAATAGTGCAGTGGCATTCAAGAATCGAATGTCCTACGTCTGTTTTAAATACAGAAATGAAACCATTTTTTTTACCTACCATATTTAGAGCACCATCAGTGGTTACTGAAACAATTCTTTTCAAATCAATTTCTTTCTCAGCAAGCGAATTTCTTACTGCAGTACAAATATCTGTGCCCTTTGTAGTTATTAACAACGATGTTATCGCAATTAATTCTTCCTTAATGATGTTTCCTACACAATATCGAGCAAAGACAGCTAAACGTGCCGATTTAGTAATGTCAATACTTTCGTCAAGACATAGCGATATAAAAGGAGCGGAGTTAATGTCATTTTTTTGTTGATCTGTAACATTTTCTGCCAATTTCAAGATTCTATCTTTCATTGTATTTCTAGATAGAGGAACATCTTTGATGCGCTGAATTATCTTATCTTTATTATCAAAATCATCAAAAAGTGAGGGCGCACATGCCAACCAAGCTTCCTTCAAAAACTATTTCTCTTGAAAAGAGAGAGGTTTACCATGCCGAACAATGACATTTGCAGCCGAGTAACTTGCCGCACTTATGTGACAATTTTTGCTTACATATTTAAACATAGACGTCGACTGTTTATTTCTGTCTTTTATTGCACTTGCAATTAATTCTTTTTGCTCTGGTTCGCTTTTTTCACAAAAAGATTTGTGATTTGATTCAAAATGCCGTTTTACAGACGATGTTCTGCATACCACTGTTCCAGAACATAAAACACACACCGCTTTGTCGCCTTTATTGATCATGCCATATTTCTCAGCCCACCAAGTTTGAAATTCTCTGCTACACTTACTATCTTACACTTTTTTTTTGTTGAACTAGCCGTGTTAAATAGCAGTTAAAAATCGTAAATTTAACACAAAACTTTAAATGTGCAGTTGTGTCGAGGAAATTGACTATTCTGTGTGCTCTCGCTTGATTCCTCCCCCCTCTGCCAAAAAAAACATTTTTTACTGACTGCGCACGACTGCGGGCTCATGGGCAGATTTATTAGTTTTTAGGAAATTGAGTGCTTGTACGAGATTTCTGTAGTGTCTTGCTCTTTTTCGCTTTTTGTCTCAGGTCATTAAAATTTTTAAAAATAAAGCAGTAAGAGTTATTTTAACAATTAGCCTTACAAGACAAGAATTAGATCACATTAATAAATTAGATGTATACAAGCTGAACTATTAATGTAAACGTTAGAATATGTTTTTTAAACAACTTTTGAATATATTTAGAAATAGTTACATACACACACTATGCGTAGATAAACTTTGCATCATTAGCAAATTTTTAATATACGAAGTATTTACGCAAGACATAACAAGCGAGTTTGCTCCCCGACTTGTCGGCGTCGCGACGGATCACTCGCGTTTGTTCATAATACTTCATAGTAAACTTAATTATTTTAGGCTAAAACGCAAATCGTTTTTGATCGATGGCGTGCCCAAAATATTCTGTCGCGTGCCATCATTGGCACGCGTGCCATTGGTTCGCCATCCCTGCTGTATATAGCTCAGACCTCTCTACAGAGGCTCAACTAGAATTTTTGAAATATATAACTTAGAAGTGGATTTATTTTCACATTTTACGACAACAGAGGGGAGCAATTTTAAGAAAAAAACGCCAATAATTATTTAAATTGGTTGTAACTCTGAAAATAATGTGAATTTTTCAAAAATTCTAGTTGAGCCTCTGTAGAGAGGTCTGAGCTATATACAGGCAAAATATTATTATAATAGAACCATTGTTTACAAAAGGAGAACATTTGGAAAAAAAAGATTATTCTAAGTTAATTTTTTACCCAAATATTATATTTAAATAAAATATTTTTGTCAAAATGTCCTTAAAACGATTTTATGCGATTTTACTAAATATCATGAAAATTATCCCTTTATGCGCTTTTTAAAAGTCATGATTCCGAACGTAGTCAGGTACCTTAATTACATATACAAGGGATGATCAGAAAAAAAGGTTAAAAGCCACAGCGTTTGAAAACTAAAGAGTGTTTTTTTCCCAGGTATAGAAGTTTAAGTTGGCATTACTTTCCAAGATGGAGACCGATTTAACAGCTGTCAAGTGATTTATTCTCAGTTTGGTTTGGCAATTCATCATGAATAGACTCACGCCTGGACAGATTCGTCGAATGGGTCCAAAGCGAGATTGCCGTTGTTCCCGATTTTCATAAGCGAACTTTGTTTAGTGATGAAGCGCACTTCTGGTTGAATGGCTACATCAACAAACAAAACTGCCGCATTTGGAGTGAAGCTAATCCACAAATGTATGTCGAAATACCGTTACATCCAGAAAAACTGACTGTTTGGTGCGCTTTATGGGCTGGGGAAATCATTGGTCCGTACTTCTTCAAAAACGATGAAGGCCGCAACGTTACAGTCAATGGTGATCGGTATAGAGCCATGATTACTACCTTTTTCATTCCTGAATTGAACAATCATGATGTCCAGGAGCTGCGGTTCCAACAAGGCGGCGCAACATGTCACACAGCTCGTGCCACAATCGATTTATTGAAAGACACGTTTGGTGATCGCCTAATTTCACGTTTTGGATCTGTGAATTGGCCTCCAAGATCTTGTGATTTAACACCGCTAGACTATTTTGTGTGGGGCTATGTAAAATCATTGGTCTATGCGGATAAGCCACAAACGCTTGACCATTTGGAAGACAACATTCGCCGTGTTATTGCCGATATACAGCCACAAATGTTGGAAAAAGTCATCGAAAATTGGACCTCCAGATTGGACTACATCCGAGCCAGCCGTGGCAGTCATATGCCAGAAATCATATTTAAAATGTAATGCCACAAGATTATCTTTCGAATGAAAAAAATTCATGTCAATTGAATAATACATCGTTGTTTTATTGCAATTTAAAGTTATATACATCTAAAAAAACACCCTTTACATATTGTGGAGAAATTTTGCTCCCCAAAAGTGGGGAGAAATGACGCTATTTGTCATACAGCTTGTTTGCGTGTAAGTAGTAAAAAGTTTGAGACGGTTCAGGACGATTGAAATGGCAAGACACTTAGGAGATTGGTCTCGTTAGGAAGTGCGAGCCGTGACTCGATTTTTATGTGCAAAAAATGTGTCCGCATCTGCCATTCGCAGTCAGATCGTGGAAGTTTATGGTGAAGAAGCAATGAACAGACAACATGTAGTGAAATGGTGTAACTCTTTTCAATAAGGCAGACAGGATGTAGAAAACCGCAATATGGCAGGAAGTGGCCGGCCAAGTTCTTCAATGGCAGAAATCAACACGGCACGAATTGAAGAAATGATTCAAAATGATCGATGGGTAACTCTGAGTGAAATCTCGCCAGAGCTGCGTCTATGTGCATATCATTTCTGCTGTGCTGCACTATTCCAACCCCCGAGACCTGGCTCAATGGACATGGACCTGATTTCTACCAAGACGGGTTAAGTAAGTTGTTTCTGCGTTCTGATAAATGCCTAAATAGACTTGGTGGTTATGCCGAAATGTGATAGACACGTATGCCTCTTAATTCTCTTTTGTTTTTTCAGTCTATTGTTAATAAATATTTCTTTTTTCGACTTGTAACCTTCTTTTTTGATCAACCATTGTAGTTCGCATCGTTGAAAGATTTCCTTGTTGTTTCTGCCGCAATTTTTTTTCTGATATTCAGAAAGTGGTTTATTAAAACAATTTGATGTATTAAAGTTGTCTGTATTAATGCAATCGTATTACAAATAAAGTTATGTTGTGCATGCCATTAGTGCATCCATAAAAATCCCTTTTCAGAATTATGCGAAACTTCAAAGGAATATGCATGGAAGAAATTTTAAATAAGAAAGCAAGAATCCCTTATGTTAAAATTTATATTATTTTTGATCCATTGATTGATTTGAATTGACATCTTTTGGAAGTTACTTAAAGATTATTTATTGCACTTGCATATTTATTGCTCAAGAAATGGATCGAGGAAATCGCAAATATTCCGGAGTTTTGAAAAACGGTCAAGTGACGTGGTCTTTGATTCCTAAGGTATTAATTTTTTACATGGAAGAGCCAATATTATTATCATCTAATTAATATTTTTTTAATTTATAATAGTAGATTAGAAGACAATTGAAGTCAGAAATACAAAATCAAAACTAGAACAAAGAACAGACCACAGCAGCGTTTCTCAAACTGTGGGGCGTGCCCCCCTTAGGGGGCGTGATAACTATACAAAGGTGTGATGAGCCTATTGAAAAGCCGAAAACAAAAGATTATTCAAAGAATTATTAATTTACTGAAAGTAAACAAACAAAATGCTTTCCAATATAATAAAATATAAAATGCACATTTACACGGATATAATACACTTAAAAATGTATTAGTAATGTACAATGTATTTTATTATTAATTTAACAATAATAAGTTCAGAACAAGTGGATAATTACCAGTGAACTCATGGGCTTGTATTAACACTTATCTTGGTAATTTGTACGGTTTATAGTTAATTACTTAACTGCTGATTAAAAGTTACGCGATTTGCGCCCCAATGCCCCCATTTACTACGCAGATGAGTGTAGTTTGATGTTTTTTAGGGGGAGGGGGAGAGAGAAGAGAAATAAGTAAGCAAATCCTCTGAAATAAGTAAATCGTTCGCAAACACTGCCAAGGTCCTTTTATTGCATTCCAAAGCCTTCAGAATAATTGTATGGATAGCAGTGCACAGAAAAGATCATACTTCGGAAAGACGTATGTATAGGGCCAGAAAATTAATGCTTTGGCTGAGCGAGACGTTTATATACGTCGGTGGGGATTCGTAATATATTTTTATTCGTAATATATTTAAATTCGTATTATATTTTTAGTGTAAAAGTTTAGTACTATTGGATTCAATACATTGTTATTGCATAGAGGGGGGCGTGATGAAAATGATGATTGAATATTGGGTCGCGAATATTGAAAGTTTGAGAAGCACTGAACTACATTAAGACTAATATTCGTTCATACTGTACTTTTGCCAGCTCTCCAGTATCTCTATTTCAAGTGTTCCGAGTTCAGCGCAGGACAGGGCTTGAATTGTGGGTTCATGTCCATTTCCTCTCTGATGTAGCGCAGTTGGCAAAGAGGGCTTATTTTTATACGATATAGATGTCTGGAGGGACAATCGTAGCCAGTAGCGAGGCGGAAAGTGGCAACAGATCTATCCCTTGACGAAGATGGAATATTTGTGATTTCCTCGATCCATTTCTTGTCTTTGTTTGCCTCTAGCACTTTTTTCCAATACGCCTCTACAAATGATTTTTAAATAACCATTTGGCGGTATTGAAAGGTATTGGTTTATCTGTTATTTGTATAATTTTCGTTGCTTTCTTTGCCAGGGAATCTGCTGTTTCATTTTCTTGGAGTCCGCAGTGGGCTGGTACTCACTACAATGCTCTTTGTGGTTTTCAACTAAATCATTAGGGGATAAGCGAGTATTTAAAAGATCAACTGACGCAGAGGCTTGAGATGAAAAAATGGCCATGAGGGTAGTCCTAGAATCTGATAGCATGACAGCCTTTGAGAAATTTTCAGATTGGCATTTGATCTGTGTCAGATATACCAATTGCAATAATGCATTTCGGAGAAATGTATACATTATAAATTGAGACAGTTGCGCTATATCGATTGAAAGTCCGTCAGAGGCTAACTTTTAGTTCATTAATGTTTTGATATCTTTAAGGTGATGACAAAAAAAAGTTTTATTGATGTCAAAATAAATCATACACACACACAACGAAAAGTACTTCCTTTTTTTAAAAAAAATTGTTAAGAAAAGACAAAACAAAAAGACCTCCTTTCCAAAAAATGGTGAAGTTTTTAACAATTTGATTAATTTTATTTAACATAACGTGCTACTAAAAGATTTATGAAATACTTAAAAAACTACACATCGCAACCATTTCTTGAAATAAAATAAAAAATGTATACTTTTGATCAATAGAATACTCCTTGTAAAATTTAACTTGGAAACTTTTTAACTTCCGTAAAATAAAGTGGCTGTAAATTCTTAGTATGTAGTAATATTTTTAACCAAAATGCATCGCTATGCTGTTGAAATTTGCTAAAAACACAACATTTTTGCCATCCTTGCATTTATATATTTTTAAAAGTGTTGTTTTTACTAGAATTATGTTCTTTTTCTTTTGCCATTTTGCACACATTCTATGGAAGAAAAATAATTTCATTTCCCGTTAAGATAAACGAAAACATTTTTTCAAAAAATAATTTGTAAAAAGGAGATATTATTTCTAGTCACGAAGTGAATTACTTAGAAACTTTTCATGTATTTTCATATATGGGTTATTGTATTTAGAATGGGGATTTACTTCTTGTTCGTTTTTCCCCCTTTTCATTTCAAAAGTAAAATTATATTTTTTTAAAAGAATATATATATATATATATATATATATATATATATATATATATATATATATATAATATCACAATTCCATTTTATACTTTAAGAGACGTTGAAAACAAATCTGAATAACTGTAAGCATGTTCTATAAGTTTTCTTACACATAACTTTCTTCCTTCTTCCTTCTAGTTTTTCCAAAGAACTGCAATATTTAAAAACGGTAGAAATTTAAAGCATTCAGTTTTTTTGTGTGGTTAAACTTACTTGTCAGTACCAATTTATCTTCAAACGCATTCAGTATATACTTAAAGTCTTCGTGATCATTCTAACATTCCATATTATTTAGGTTGATATTTTAAAAAAAAACAGAAAAAGGGGTATATAGTGAAATAATATTCTTCATATAAAAATGCTAGCACACAAACACGCGCGCGCGCGCGCGCACTCTCTCACTCACTCACTCACGCACGCACACACCAAGATGAATATGTACAAAGCAAAAAAAAAACACAAGGAGACTCAGTATTTTTTCCCAGTGTGTTCTAAAAACCCAGCACTTTGCACTGATCCTTGCTTTAAAACTCATCATACACAGCAACAACAATGAAAATTCTTTTTAATTTTTGAAATGCATTCATATATATATATATATATATATATATATATATATATATATATATATATATATATATATATTTATTATGTTACAATCTAACTGTCGAAGTCATGATTTTAGTAATAAAAACTGATAATTAATATATTTTTTGCAATATATAAATTTTTATTCATCCTTTTTATTAATTCCTATCTCAAATGGAGATATGTAATCTATATAAAATTTCAGTCCAAAGTGGCTACGAGATATCTCGTAGCCAGAAGTTTTAGTACACACCCTAATAACGAGATATCTCGTAGTTTGAAGGGAATGGGTTAAATAGCTCTCAAGAAATAAACTATATCACTTAACGTATTTGCTCTTTATTGATTACTTAATCAGTACATTACTTATTCTATCAGTTTCATATTAAAAATTAATTTTGCTCTTTACGTTTTGCAAATAATATGAAACTTCAGCGGAATAAAACTTAATAAAGGCTGTTTATTTAGAGGTATAGAACGTTAAATTGCAATAAAACAACGATGTATTATTCGATTGACATGAATTTTTTTTATTCGAAAGATAATCTTGTGGCATTACATTTTAAATATGATTTCTGGCACAGGACTGCCACGGCTGGCTCGGATGTAGTCCAATCTGGACGCCCAATTTTCGATGACTTTTTCCAACATTTGTGGCCGTATATCGGCAATAACACGGCGATTGTTGTCTTCCAAATGATCAAGCGTTTGTGGCTTATCCACATAGACCAATGACTTTACATAGCCCACAGAAAATAGTCTAGTGGTGTTAAATCACAAGATCTTGGAGGCCAATTCACAGGTCCCAAACGTGAAATTAGGCGGTCACCAAACGTGTCTTTCAATAAATCGATTGTGGCACGAGCTGTGTGACATGTTGCGCCGTCTTGTTGGAACCACAGCTCCTGGACATCATGATTGTTCAATTCAGAAATGAAAAAATTAGTAATCATGGCTCTATACCGATCACCATTGACTGTAACGTTGTGGCCTTCATCGTTTTTGAAGAAGGATTCCACCAGCCCATAAAGCACACCAAACAGTAAGTTTTTCTGGATGTAACGGTGTTTCGACATACACTTGTGGATTAGCTTCACTCCAAATGTGGCAGTTTTGTTTGTTGACGTAGCCATTCAACCAGAAGTGCGCTTCATCGCTAAACAAAATTCGCTTATAAAAATCGGGAACAACCGCAATCTCGTTTTGGGCCCATTTGACGAATCTACGCCTTGCTTGATGATCGTTTTGATGAATTGCCAAACCAAACCGAGAATAAATCACTTGACAGCTGTTAAATCGGTCGCCATCTTGGAAAGTAATGCCAACTTAAATTTCTATACCTGAAAAAAACTCTTTATATTTGAAGTAATTTATTCTTCAATTATAGCTTGTGGTCTTTATCAATGATTTTACTGTTTATAGGGTGTTTAAGATCTTGACTAAGTTTTTTCAATGTGTGTTAAATCTTAAATTTTCCTTTTTATTATGACTTCTAATAAAGATTCATGCGTGTTTTTAATTCGTTGTTTTATTTTCCACTCATCTTTTGAAATATTTTACAATGCATTATTATATAACTTTTTATTTACTCATTTTTGAGAAATTTTTTTTTTCTGTTCTTTATATGACCTGATTTTATGGAGAAATCTTATGGCCTATATATATGTGTCAACAACACCAAAGAAGGATGGTTCACACTATAAAAATGGTTTATTTTTAGAATTTATTTCTACAGTCAAAATTAACTATTTAATTTGTTTATTCATTTTCTTATTTGATTCTTAGATTAAATTCACAAAATTAATTTAATTTATTCCATACTCCTTTGTTACCTGATACACACTCTCACACACACATGCATAACACCCCCTTTCCCACAACGGCTTCGGTATTATCAAAATCTAATCCGAGAACTTTAATTTTTATGCTCAATTTTTAAAAAAAAATTAAAAAAAAAGAACTGAATAGAATATTTTTACTTTATTATTATATAGATATCTTAGTTTCTGAGATAAGAAAAATAATTCTAAGTTAGAAATTCCATTTAAATTGAATAGGAAAAAAACAGTACTAAAAATTTTCAATTTTCTTAGAAGTTGTGATAGTAGGATATTTTTTGAATTATACGGGGAAATCTAATTTATGCAAAAATATTGCACATACAAATTTTACTCTTACACATACAGATTTTTTATATTTATTTCTATTCAATAGTATAGAATTGGATTAAACTGCTTTTATATGCAATCCAGTTAAGCTAGTGGATATCAACTGCATTATTTTTGGTTGCATATTGCAAACTTTCTATTCATAAATTTTAAAGTTCATATGCTTTTCAAGAGAAATGTTATACGAATAATGTTTTTATTTGGTAGATTTCTGAATAATGTAATAAAGAAAAAAATATATCAAACTACTTTTACAAATTTTTATTCTACTATCTGTCTATCTATGCGACTCAATTACTAGATAATCTATAAATAAGTTTCTTATAGCCTTTAGGCAAATACTATGATCGATCATAATCTTAAAATCCCACTCATACTTTATAAGAAAAAATGACCTTTTTTTCCATTCGTAAGGAAATAATATTGATTATTTAGTGTCTGTATTGACATAAGTATAAGAAAAATTACACTAATGGATAAAACAAAGATAAATAACAACTGGACGTAAAAATAAAACACATAAATTTTCCAAAGCAAATAAAATTAATGTGAACACCAGAATATTCTTTTTTATTGATTTTGTGCTTGAAATAATACTCTGAAGAGGTGTTAGTTTTTATGTGTACCCCCTAAATTCGAAAAGAATAATATTTTCTGTTACTGTTATTTTTAAATTTTTAACAACACTACTGCTATTTTTAAAATTCTGCCCTATTTGTTAGAGTTTGTCTTCTTTTTATTCTTATTAAATTAAAGAATGATATAATTCTTATTAAATTAAATATATGAAATGTAAGAAAAATTGAAGCATCTTTTGTGATTAGGAAATGTAAAAAGAGCACATGTCTCTATAATGTCTGTGTAAAAAGAAAAAAATATCGATTTTTTTTTTTCGGGGCAGATGTAAGAAACAACAAATACTTACTGCGTCCACGGGATAACAGCCATAGCACATTAACAACCAACTTTGCATGTTTAGTAGAGAGTTTTCATTCAAAACAAACTCAGATACTGAATTAAATATATAACACATTTAACAATGTGTTAAATATGTATAACACATTTGTTCTTCGTTTGTCTACAAACGAATGGAAGTAAGCATTCATTTGTATACAAATGAAGAACAAATGTGTTATATATAATTCTTCCTTAATGTCAAAATTGACGAGTAGACATTTTAAAATTATGCTTAATTGTTATTTTAAAATCTAGATTGAAACATATAAAATAATATTATTAGCTTCAATTTTTGCAAATATATTTATTTTGATTACTTATATGAAACAATTTCATCAAAATCAATAATTTTTTCCCCAGTTATTAATGTAAATTAATCTTCAAAACATCAAAAATGTATCAAAATTAATAACATAACAATTAGCTGGGGAAATGTGGTCTAGTTGTTTTGTATTAGAGTATATCTGAAATCATTCTAGAAGTAAAAATTAGATTCATGAGCATAATAATATACTGATAATTTTAATTGCAGTTGTTCTCAAAAGAATAATTAAATTAACACTTCCAAATCAATTTGGTATTATATAAGCTCAGTATTTTTATAAAATGGCAACCTTGTTAACAGTTTTTATCAATAACTTAATTTATTTTAGTAATGCAAAGTATTTATTCACGTCGTGCCAGAAATGAATGGTATGATGAGGACTGCAGAAAAGTGACAGAAATGAAGAATAAAGCATATTTACAGTTGTTGCAAAAGCACTGCACAAGAACTCATGAAGAAAAATATAGAGAACTGAGAAAAGCAAAGAAAAAACTACCCAGAAGAAAAAAAGAAATCTTTTTCGAGATTTCATTAAAGAATCTGGAAAACTGCAACAGCCAAAATGAGTGCCGAAAGTTTTATAAATCAATTAATAGAATGAGAAGTGAGTTCACGCCAAGAACTATAACTGGTAGAAATAAGAGGGGAGAACTCGTTAGTGAACCACATGAAGTAACTAAAGTGTGGAAAGACTACTTTCAAGATCTGCTTGAGGGGAGAGATGAACTCCAGAATGTCCATATTGAACAGGACATCATAGCAGATGAGGAAAACCCACCACCTTCCATCTCCGAAGTAACCCTTGCTATTAAAAATTAAAAAAATAATAGATCAACAGGACCTGATAGCATTCCATCCGAGCTTTTAAAGGTTGATGAACCAGAACTTGTTAATGCCTTGCATAAAATTATGGTTAAAATATGGGAGACTGAGAAAATTCCCATTGAATGGGAAGAAGGCTCTGTCTGGCCCATTTTTAAAAAAGGAGACCAACATGAATGTCGTAACTATAGGGGAATTACTCTCCTTAACACGGCATATAAAATATTCTCCAACTTGCTGTTTGCAAGACTTCAGCCTTATACTGACAAAGTAATCGGAAACTACCAATGTTCACAATAGAAAGCCCTTCACTATAGAAAGAGGCCTGTGCCAGGGAGACTCGCTTGCCTACTTGCTCTTCAATCTGGTATTGGAGAAATGTATCCGAGATAGTGGTTTGGACCGAAGCGGCACCCTGTGGAATAGGTCACTACAATTACTGGCTTATGCAGACGACATTGACATAATCGGAAGATCTGAAAAAGCAGTGAAAGAGGCTTTTCAAGCCCTTGAAATTTCAGCCACAAACATGGGCCTCACTATCAACGAGGATAAAACAAAGTTCATGGAAACACTGCCCTCTTCTGCAAACAACATCTCTTTTTGTGTAAACGGTCATTCTTGTGAAAGGGTTAGTGAGTTCAAATACCTCGGAACTATTATTAAAGACCAAAATAAGCTGAAAGCTGAAATCAACAACCGTATAAAATCGGCTAACAAATGTTTTTTTGGACTAAAGAAGCAATTAAGATCGAAATTTATCAGCGAAAAAACAAAGTTAAGATTATATAAGACATTAATTTTGCCTGTGTTGCTGTATGCTAGCTAAACCTGGATGCTGAATTTGGAGACTATACGATCTCTGGAAACTTTCGAAAGAAAAGCACTGAGAACTATATTTGGTCCTGTTAAAAATCAAGGATGTTGGTGTACTAGATACAATTTCGAGTTATATAGGCATTACAAAGAACCTCAAGTTACTCAAGTCATCCGAAGTAACAGATTGAGATGGTTCGGCCACATCTAGAGAAGCCCTGAAAATAACCAGATCAGAGCTTACACATTTAAGAATCCTATGGGATCTTGAACAAGAGGAAGGCCACCAACAAGGTGGATATAGATGATGAAAATGACTTAAAAACTCTAAATATTAAAAACTGGCAGAGAGTTGCTGCGTATCGTTGGAATTGGAGGAAGCGAGCTGTGGAGGCAGCCAAGACCTGTAACAGGTTGTTACGCTTATAAAGAAGATGGAAGTATTTATTAGTTCATTAACAGTTCTAAAGCAATGCAATTTTTTTAGGGAAAGTTTTAAGGAATTTAGAGAGTTTTAAAGAACTTATTTTAATATTTCTACAGAAAAGTTTTATAGAACTTATTTTAAAATTTCTGCAATAATTTGCAGCACACGTATTAAAGAGTTATGTTTTAAAACAGAATACCATTGATTTAATGGAGTTTTCTTTTCCGCAGCAGTAACATGAATCGGAAAAAAATTATTTAAAAGAAAGAAATTGAAAAAAAAATATTTCCTATAAACTGTATATTCTCCACCATGAATATATTTATTTTTTCTTGAGCATAGGGATTTTCTTTTTGGTTCTAGTTAAAAATTTTTAAGGTGTTAGCAAAATTTAAATTATTCTATTTCAGACGAAGAAGAAATAAGGTATGAATGTCCATTTTAATAGCGTGAGTGGTCGTACTGTTCAGCTACTCGTGGGCTTTTGGTGACGGACCACGTAATTTTGAACCATGGTCAAATGACGTAGTGACATTTGAGCTGGCACCCCCCCGTTCCTAACTACCACACCACACCAACGGGAGGAAGTTTGAGCTCTCGACAGATTTAACGTGCATCTCTCCCCTACTAGGCTCCATTTTAATATAGCAAACTACATCAATAATGTAAATATCCATATTCAATGATTTGATGATTAAATTAATTTTTAACTATAAAAGTAATTAAGCCAACAAAGATTTTTTATTTATGAAAATGAATAAAACTGTTCTTTTTCTCTGATTATATTTTTTGGAATTAATTCTTTTTATGACATAATTTTTTTTATATAAATTTAATTACTTAACTCTTAAATAGCTTGAAGTTTAATCAGTGTAAATTTTTCAAGCTTACAAATAAGCATAATGTGAGTTTTTGAAACCTTCAATAACAATTTATATTAATATGATATCTATAATAATTTTTTATAGAAAAATAAGAGTGATGTGTCTATTGATACCCCCAAATATGAATTTAATTGCATGTTTTCTGAATTTCTGAAATATTTTTAACCATGAATTCTAATATTTTAACTAGCTGTAAAATAATTACTCATGCTGTATTATTTTTTAATTTGTAATGGCATCAGGGCTCTATCATAATTAAAAAAGAAAATTATTGAAAAGCAGGAAGTAGTATAATTTGTCATATTCAAATAAATTACTTCTTTCATAAATGACATCCTTCATAAACTTTCACTCACCGTAGAATATTATTTTTACATCGGAAATAATTTAAGTGCTGACTAATACATATGTTTTAAGTAATAGGCTTGAATGTTTCTTGAGTTGAAAATAATTTCAAAAATTAATCTGCTTGAAAACTGTAGGGGTATTATAATGAGAATTATTAAAAAATAAGACATATTGCTCGTTATTATATACTCTAAATGGTTTTTTTTATTTCTAATGATCTGCGGATTGGTATACAATCTAAATATAGTACTTAAAAAGTGGAGTATATTCTTATTATAATAGTCTTAGGGAATATGTTAGAAGAAATGTAGCAGCGATATAGAAAATATAGCAAATGTATTAGGGAAGTGATATATTTGGCAAATGTATTAGAATCGTGGTATACTGTCGAAGTATAATAAGCCTATTGTATAATTTTAATATTAGTTAAATAAGGGGTTCTCACATGAATTCTAAAATGGTTTTAAATATAATAGAGTAGTGAGAAAAGATATTCAAGAATGTTGGAACATATTACCAAACTAGAACTGATATGCTTGAACTTACAATTTATAAGGAATAGTACACCTCTTGTTCATTAAAATATTCAGTGTTACAAATGTTGACAAATAGATATCAACTTTTTGCTTTGAAGGAGCGAAATTATTTGTATTTAATTTTGATCCGAAACTTGTAATTTCGACTTCTAAATGGCATATATGAGTTCGTTACGATCCCCCGGGTAGGTAAATTGGCAAATTGCTTTCATCGCTGATGTCTTCTTTTACTGATAAATTTGTTGCACTCATCTTTTGCCCTATGAGTTTATCTGTTCTTTCCGTATCACAATCAATTCATCTAAAAATATTTATTTTCTTCCCTGAGGAATTGCTGGATTCGTTTCTTTTATGTGGTATTTCACAGGTGAAATGTAGATCATACTGATCGAAAAATAGTGTCAAAAAGTGATGAAATTATTTTCAACATGCAATAGCATTAGGTTTATGAATTATAATTATTCTGTATTTAAACAGCTTAACGTGTTGCGTATATATCTGCTTGTACATGATGATTGATTCATAAGGAAAAATACAGTTTCAATGCACTATAAATCAAGAAAGATTTATGATTACTAATGATTTATGATTAATGATATTACTATAACAGAATTGAGTGGGATTATTTCAAGTTTTCTTACATACAGTCACAGATGTTCTATGCGTGAACCTTTAATCATACGACACACATTGAACCAATAATCAGTTTCCGCCCAAATCCGTATTAACATATCTGAGTCAAGTCCATTGATAACGGCTGTGAAACGCTATTTCAGCTCCGCAAGATCAACAAGAAGGGGAGGGAGGAATTCCTTGTCCTTTACGTTCCCCTACTGGAACAAATTGCAAAGTGTTAAATCAGGATTTCTGTGTGGCTTTTGGGTAAGTGGCATGTTGTAGTCCGTGACTCGTCCAATCCATCGACGAGGTAGATGTTCATTGAGGTAATCTTACACGTTGGCTGACCAGTGTGGTGATGTAACATCTAATTGAAGAATGAAGTTGTCAATGTTGTCCTGCAACTGTGTCATCAACCAAAGAGTTAATACATACAAAAAGTGGCTCCCGTGACATTTTGTTAAATTCAAGAACAAAACAAGCCCTTTTCACTGCAAGCACCGTCATTTTGACTTACTCAGTCACATGACACGGATGCTGTTGCTTACGTCACTTCCGTCAGGGGTGAGAGACAAACTTTAAGAGTAAATCTACCTCACGGTTCACTGAGGGGGTGCTTGTCTTTGATTGTCGCTATTTTACGGCATCCCTAAAGTATAACTTCTTTATAATTCACCCTGCATTATTGATTTATTTATACAAATATGAAAAATGTTTCTGAATGACACTTTTTTGGACGTTTCTACAAAGATTATAATGACAAAAGCGCTGTTTCCTTTAAATTAGATACTTTTAAAGTTTAAAAAGTATATAAATGTATTAAATACTAAATATATAATCCAATTTAAAAAATTCAATATATATATATGTATATATATATATATATATACATATATATACATATACATAAATATAAACGAAAATATAAAATTAAACAGATAGTTATAAACCTAAGACAACTAAAATTAGGAAGAAGCCACAGTAGTATAAGGACAAACTCCTGGCCTTAGGAACCAGGATTGCAGGTTTAAACATGTTTTGCGGCCAGCCAACCTTCACCTGTAATTTGTCATACTATGCACCAAGAGGAAAGGAAAGAATTATATATGAGGAATTTAAATATTAAAAAATCATTAAACTAAATAACATATGAACTAAAACATAACCTACTTTTATTCGGAGTGTAGACGATGGTCGGGAGTGCATCAACAAAGTAACGTGTTCCCGCCAAATTCAAGAGAGTGAGAGCAGAACCGCATAAAATTAATTGCGATAGGATATTAAGAAATTTATATATATATATATATATATAAATACTTTTAAAAATCATAAAAATACTATTCATATAAAAATTAGTGTAAAATATAAAAGCAACGCAAAAATATAATATTATTAAAATTTAATAAACATGTGGCGCCATCTATTTAATAATTGTAGAATAAATTAGATACTGTAGAAATTTAAAAAATCATTACAAAACATAATATTAGTAAATAATTACAGTAATACAAATTGTATAATTAAAAACCATTATAAATATAATTACAAAGAAAATTAGAAGGATATCCATGTTCAATACAGTGATTAAAATTTTTTTTAAGATTTAAAAAAAATATTAACTTTATCGCTAACTAATACATTATTACGGTAAATATAGTTAAAAATAATATTTCTATATATAGATATTGATAAATTTGAATTCCAGTAATGCACTTTGATGATATTAAAATTAAAGGCATCTCTTTTATCATAAATATTACTATGTAATTTCAAATCCTTAATATACAGTGTTACATCAAGGTAATTTGTTTTGTGATTGGATTATTATTAATTTTAATTAAGTTTAAGTAAGCCGGATAAAAATTAATAATGCGATTTAAATTATCATTTTTACCAAAAATAATTAAATCATCAATATATCCAAAAATATAGTAGTCATTATTAATAATATAATTATATTCATAAAAATGTAAATAAAGATTAGCCAAACTATTGCTAGCTGGGCCTCCTTTCTCTTGTTTTTTTTAAAGAACCATTAAAATTAATGTAATTTTCTTTTAAGACAAAATCTATGAGAGTTTTAAATTTGTTAATATTAAGATTATACATACTGTGGTTTTCTAAAATTATTTTAATAATATCATATATATATCAATGGAATTGAAAAGATCTTCAAAGTCATAACTATGTGAACTGAATAAATATTTTTATTATTAAAAAAATATATAATCTCTTTACTATTTTTAACTATAGCTTTATTACATTGCTGATTAATAAAGTTCTGTATAATATTATGAAGTAATTTGCCTGCAGTAGTAATATAAGTTTTAAAACCATTTGTCACAGTTCTAAATTTAACAGGATTTTTATGGAATTTTGGAGTTAAAAATATATATGGATACTTTTAATTTTAGGAATACAAGAACCTAATTTTTTATAAATAGCAATAATAAGATTACTAATTTCATTATGTGACAAATCTAATTTTTTAAAAGATCCATTATTTAGAAAGTGATCATTAAGAATATTATAATATAAATACTTACAAATCACAGCATAGTTACCAGGTACTTTATCAATTAAACTATGATAAATTTCTTTTGTAATTCATAAATTTTCTGCTTTATATCTTTAAAAGTAGTTTCATATTGAGAATGGTAACTAAAATTCATAAGGTCTATTAAAATATTGTACTTATACTCATCAAATGCCTCAATAGGTAGTCCAAATTTAATTCCAGATTTTGTAATAAAATTATCTATATCTTTAATAATTTGTTTTTTAACAGTATTGTTGTTATTAGAAACATTTAATCTAAAACTAGTGCCTTTACTCATTACATCTTTTAAAATATTGTCATTGATTA
This sequence comes from Trichonephila clavipes, assembly GCA_019973935.1. Classification (NCBI taxonomy): domain Eukaryota; kingdom Metazoa; phylum Arthropoda; class Arachnida; order Araneae; family Nephilidae; genus Trichonephila; species Trichonephila clavipes. The sequence continues at coordinate 245,599 of BMAU01005363.1, read as the reverse complement.
TGTCTAAGTTTCCAGAAACTACACATGTTTATGATGACCATGAATAAAATTATTATAGTTTTTACATATGCAATCTTCTATATTAATAGAGGGCGAACTATTGTTGTAATTAAAGATAAATCTGCCCATCGTTTTGTTATATTTAAATGCTTTCTTTACAACCACCTTTCTAACCGGAAAAAGTGACAAATGTCTATTAAATACATTAGAAAAGATAATTTTGTCAAAAGAGTTTTATTCATGAATAATAAAGTGCAGTACTCTGTAATAGGTTCATTAATTTTCTCAACATTAATCTTGAATTTATTAACTAGATAGTTAAGAATGTCTTTAATAATGTGTACTGCATGGCAAATCTTTAAGGAATCATTATTTAAGGTATCATATAACAATACAATTTCATGTTTATTAAGACCAAACATGAAGTGTTTGATCTTCTTGATATTACAGTTTTTTTCAAAATCATCAATAAGAACATTAATATTGTCATTTAAAGATTTTTTTATCTCTGTTTTACCTTTTAGTTCTATTACTTATAGATTTTCTATTAAAATTATTGTTTAATTTATTGACATTATAAAAAAATTCTTTATTATTATTCTGTAACAATATATATATATATATATATATATATATATATATATATATATATATATATATATATTTATCTCTTACAGCAAAACGAAATATTCATGTTTCCGATAGTATAGATGAAAATCAAAGAGATAAGGATTTTGGTAACATATTAGAAAATAGGTTTTTCAGAGATATTCATGCTTTAAAACTAAAATTTAGATCTTGCACTGATAAAAGATGCAAGGCGTGTGGCATGATGAGTAGGGAACAGTTGGATAAGGATGCAGGTTATTTATTTTGTAAGACTTTTAACTGTGTTTACAAAATGACATGCAACATATGTAAATTCGCTTATATGGGTCAGACTTCAAACATTATCAATATTAGATTGAATCAGCATAGGTCTGATACAAGGAAATTTGATTGCAACAATAACCAGGCTAAGATTGAGATAGGACACTTTCATAAACATGGATTCAATAACATAACTGTACATATACTTAGAATAGTGCCAAATATTAAACAAAGATTATGGTTCGAAAACTTTTTTATACATTCATTTAGATCATATTATCCTTATGGTTTGAATGTTATATGGAAAGGTGAAAGTGTCTTATTAGCTTTTAAACAAAAATCCGAGAATTCATTATATATTCCGAATTTTAATAAATGTATTGATAATAGTAATAATATTCGTTTAGCGAGAATTTCAAAAGCTAAACGCAGAAAAAGAGTTACTAGAGACATGTCAACCCTCAAGAATTCTATGTTAGAATTAGCTGTTAAATTTGATGATAATTACAACACAGGCTTAATTAAATCGTTTAAGTTTGGCTTGAATAAAACTGAAATTAAAATTATGACAGATATTTTAAGCAGATATAAATTTCGTGATTCTCATGGTATGCATATGATTCGAGACCTTAATAACTATTTAGTACAAAAAATGAATATTAAATTAGATACAAGTGAAAATTACTCTACAGAATATTGTACATTGTTATTTATGAATAAATCCTTTAACAAAATTAATTTTTCAAGTATATTTCAAAAACATCAATCCTTTTTTCCTATTAAAAATATTATTATTAAAAAGGCTTTCAAATACAACAAGAAATTAGGTAGATTTATATTTAATTATAATCAAATCTCGGAGCTTCTAAGTTTGGAATCATGTAGATGCAATCTATATCGAGACTATATTGATAATTATCATCAGCACGTTGTCACAGGAGACCTTAGCATCGTGAAAGATGATTTGTTAAGAAATTTTATGGAAAAAGGTACCGGTTTTAGACTGATGATCACAAAAAATAAATCTAACGTTATGAAACAAATCATAAAAGATTTAGATAAATTCTACCTTAAAATGGCAATTAAATACGGAATGCCGATTGAAGCATTCAATCAATTTAGATCTTATGTAACAACAGAAATTCAGGAATTAGATTTTACTGTTGAAAATGAAATTATGTATAAAGATCTTAAATCATCAATAGTAAATATCCAAAATGACTTCGTTATTACATATGTTGATAAGGTCTCTGCTAATTATGCCATAATTTGTAAATATTTTTACAGTAAATTATTAAGTAACCACATTTTAAATAATAATTCATTTCAAAAATCAATTCACAATAATAGAGAAGATGATAATCGTCTTTTAGCTTTTAACAAAAGACTGAATATCCATCTAAATAATATTAAATATCCAAGTATTTTTTTAACACCAAAATTTCATAAAAGCCCTATAAAATTCCGTAGTATCACTAATGGATACAATACATATATCACGAAGTCTGGGAAGATCTTACAATCTCTTCTTCAAAATCTAATTGATAATTTACAAAACATGGCAATTATTAAAAATAGCTTAGAGATTGCTAGAGTTACTAAGGATATGATGATTTTTTCTATGCATGGTTTTGATTTCGAGGACCTTTTTAATTCTATAGATATTGACGATATGATTAAGGTTTTACAGTTAATTTATGATAAATATGAATTATATACTTCAATGAAAAAAGAAAAATTTGATATTCTTGTTAACCTCGTATTAAAAGAAAATTTCATTACATTTGATCAGAATCTTTATAAACAGATCAAAGGATTACCTCAAGGTGGTCCAGCTAGTAATTGTTTAGCGAACCTATATTTACATTTTTTTGAAATAGATCATGTTGTAAATGATTCTTACTTAATTTATCGTTATATAGATGATATAATAATTTTTGGTAAAAATAGTGAATACAAACCAACTATTACATTCTACCCTGATTATCTCAAGCTCCTTAAAACTAACTTCAACTCTAATAGGGTGGAATTCTTGGATTTAGACTTACATCTTATTAACAATATTGTAGTCAGTAACATTTTTGACAAAAGAGATTCGTTTAAGTTCCATATAATTAAAATTCCCGTATAGAACAGTAATTTCCATATATCAATTTACAGAAATATCATTTTGAATTTTTTATTTAGAAATGATAACTTGACTACCCACAAAATAGATAAATACAATAATATAAAATTTTTTTTCAATGTTGTTTAGATCATGAATACCCTTTTAATTTCTTGAGATCTTATATTCATCACAAATACATTAACCGGCTTGCTACTTCGAATTCCAAATCCACCACACAACAATAGGTTTTCAAAGTCAGCATGTTAGTGGTCTTGCTGTGAAGATTATATCATAACACTCATATCACAGTTTACATTTTTTCCACACACATCTTGAACATCTTACACATTGTTGACAACCAACCAAATTATAGCTTAGCAAATTTACATTTTTGACAATAAACCAAGTCAAATTTTACCATATTTGATTGTCGTCATTTTATACTTGTCTTTTCTGGCTGGTATAAAAGTCAGCTCAAAAGATGTGGTTATGTATTTTCGAATTTTTTAACTTAGTGAATAATTGACTTTCATTAATGGCAAGACGCTTGTTTCTCTTCGTAAAAGTTTTGTGAGTAAAGAAATTTTGTTAAATTAATTTTTGAATGATACTTTTCTTATTTAATTGTTTTGGCATTTTTCTACTTTTCTTACATAATTATTTTGTGATTTTGTGATTTTTTCTGCATTAAGAGTTTTGGGAGAGTTTGTTACATAATAGTAGTGATTGGTTTTATCATGCTCTCTGAGTTATCCATACTCTGAAGTTTTGTATATTTTATTTTATTTGGTTTTCCTACCGAGTTGCAAAGGGGGAAGGTTGGCGCCTTTAAACTAGTTTAACCCCACTTATTCGGCCCTAAGTCCGAAATTGCTTTCTGACTCGCTAGGTTCTGCTTTTTTGTAGTTCTTTTATTTCTCTATAATTTTGCTCTTCATGTTCAGCTTTTATATTTTTATTATGCTATTTCTTGTTATGTTCTTTATCTATTATTTCTTGTTTTTGATAAATAATACATATTTATATATATATATATATATATATATATATATATATATATATATATATATATATATAATATTAAAACGGCATGTTTTCTTTGTTAATAAATAATATAAAAAAATTTTTGTTTACCTAAATCTCTTACCGATGTAGAATCTCTTTAAGTATGTAAATCATCATATGTATAGTTGTCTACATTCTTTAGATTTTAAATTTTCAAAGACGATTTAAATAAAATAAAAAAAATGAATAATAGTCCATAAAAAAAGACCGCTCTCTTAAAATAGCATGTTTTCTTGCTGTACTTTTAGTTTATGTTTTCTTTTTAAGTTTATATATCATGTGTTAAATTTTTATTAAAATGAATTTTATAATGGTTTTGTTGCTGAACTAAAACTTTGTAATGTATCAGAAAATTTTAATTTCAGAAGTTTACCGTCAGAAAACATTTTGGTATAAATGTATAGTTACTTTTCACACAATCTTACTACACACCAAACCTCTATTGATATGTAGACGCTTAACCCTTAACGTTAAATGGTCCAATTCTAAAGATAGCTTCTTTAAACAAATATTTTTGTCGTTATCTTTTCAATTAAACATTAGTTTTCTGCAAAAATTCAGTATATCACTAAAAATAACAGGAAATGGCAAATAATTTTTTTCTGAAACAAGGAGAAAGAACTATTTCGAAAAGAGATAGAAAGAGAGAGAAAGACAGAGGTTCTTTCATAAAATCTATGAATAGTCTGATAATTGGAAGTTTCTCAATTTTTTTTATAGGTGGATTTTTTTTCTAAATCGTCTTATTATAATAATACTTATTTTTGTTTATAATTGATCCGGTATCTAGCAAATATTTAGTGGATACATATGATAACAGTATTTAAACGATTACAAAAGATAGTATTTCCCACTTTCAATCTTCGACGACTCGGGTTTTTGTTTTGTTTTTGCTTTCAGAATATATTAATGCAGAAGGCTCAAATAGAAATATTGAGAAATGTGATGTTGTATAAGTAACTCTTTAGAGGTAGATCAGTTTATGGATGTGACGTAAGAGGAAATTAATGTGTCAGCAAAAAATTTGACATCAGTACCAGATTGTTCTCATCATCATCATGTGTTCCATAAAGTCATCTGTCTTTCTATCGCAACTATTTGGAGAAGATCCAAAATCTCTCTTACAAGTCCTCCGACAGGGAGAAAGAGACTAATATGACTGTAGAGTGGATGGCTTGGGCAAGAGTTATGTTGAACAAGTAAAGAATCTTTCATATCATTTACAGAGGAAATGAGTCAAAAGTGGAGTTTAAAGACAAAATCTTGAAACTCTATATTTACATTGCAATTCCGTATTGTGAATAATAACACTCGATCACATAGAGATCCCTGTCGACAAACTTTTGGTAAAGATGGGTCTTTACCGATTCGAGAGGATTTCCCAGCTAAATATATAGAATTTCTAATTGAAAAGCGTATCTGGGATTCTGAATGAAAGCCGAATTCATTTTGCTTTCCTTTGCCCAGATCCATAAAAGACCTGAAAACAGCTAGAGGAGTGTGATCAATTGCCGTGAGAACTTAAAAATTGACTAATTTTTACAATGAATACATGTAGTCAAAATTTTTTACCTGTAAATGACTCCGTATGCCATATTATTTAACCCATTTTTATTTTGTTCTTGCACAAAAAAAAAAATGCAACCAACCATCCTATCTCTTTGTAAACTCGTTCCTTAGTCATGTGTATACAAATGATCTTGTACGATTTTTTTTAATTTTTATATTACATCAGCTTATGTACATATCTATTTTATTGAAATCCATCTTATACTAGAGATAGAGATAATCAACTAAGTACTTATACGAAGATAATTAACCAAAATTCAACATTCTTTTTATTTTGAATACCAGTGTATAATGCCCTGTTGGCCATAAAGCTTCAGCCCCATGAAGGAAAGTAAGCACAACAAAAGATATCTATTGTACGCACACAATATTTCAGTAAAACAAAATAATTAAATTTGAAAAGAAGTTTGGGGGGTTTACAGGGGTTTGAAATTGGAAGAAACAGCTGGGCTATCTGCGGAAGATAAAATGGCTCTTACCCTGCCTGGCATGGAGTAGAACAAGGCTTGCATGGCAGAAACGGGTAACTCAGTTCGTGCTGCTTCATGTCTATTCCACGCTTCATCAGCTGGAGACGGGTGGTGGGCCAGTCTGTCAGAAACTCACGACGAGATGTTTTCATTGGGTGAAAGATCTAGATACCGTGAAGGCAGAGGCAAATTTGTGTATATCATGTAACATGTACCCAACACGTGCAACGTGTGGTTTTGCATTATCTTATTGGAAAGTGGGTTTTCTCAGGCCTTGAAGACAAGTAAAAGCATTGAAAATAAGATGTAAGAGATGTACCAATCTGTATTCAAATTATCGTCGATCCGAACTAAAGACGCGCTTGTCGTGTATCCAACTATCACACCAGGTGCAGGGCCCTTATATCGATATCCAACGCAATTAGGTGATGTGCAATTTTCAAGGGAAGCCTAAGTAATGGTCAACGTGCTGACAGTCCATGCTGCTGCAATCGTCATCGTACCGCACGAGCATGCTGCAAATGTACACTTTTCTGACTAATTGTCTCTGATGTGGTTGTATGGAGGATTAATTAGAAAATCGAGTATAGATCCGTTACAAGTCCATTACAGAACTTTTCTTTTATGTAATGTTCATGTGTGATTTCTCCCTCATACTTTCTTAAATGCGCTGAAATACTAATTATTTGCATATCTGAGCCTCTTTTTCCTGTTATATGTGTGTGTGTGTGTTTTTGACATTCATCAGATCTTTCCATGCTGGTGTTGAAGTTATAATGGCCACCAGTGCATACTAAAAACAAACTGTTTTGACTCAACACAATAAATAACGCTAGCAGTGGACTGTCACATTTTACTTTCTCTTACTCCATATTTGACCTCTCTCAAGGTTGCACACACTGAAGTTTATTTTACAATCAGCTAGAGGGTGCGTTTAACAAATTCTACTTTTTTGTTTACCGAAAACATTTTCAATTGTGGACAAGATTGTAAAGCATGAACTTCATTATTTTTACACAATACACATTTATCATTTTTTAACTCAGATAAAAATACATTCGATGTATCTCACGGTATTTTTGCATTAAATTTGCTTTGCTTATTATATCTAAAACGCTTGGTATTTTCACATAAGGGCTTAGAAAATGTCTCATTTTTATTTTTGCCTTTCGATGACAAATATATATCACACTCACGCCCTAACTCATGAGGTTTAAAATATTTTTCTCCCTGTTTTATGCTCATATGATACATTAATTCTCTATCGAGCGTTCTCATTATTTTGTCCGATACTATTAACTCACACAATAATTTAAGATCCTTCACATTGTGCAGCTGACAATAACACTCAAATGTCACGCATAATCTTGATGCAAATTGTACATAACTCTCTGAACTTATTTTTTTCGCTTTCTGAAATCTATAACAGCATTCTTGCGGTGTGGGGGAAAATTCTTTTAAAACTACATCTTTAAGCTTACTATAATTATTTAATTCTTCTTCGGAAACATGAACAAGTATAAATTATTAACTCTTTCACCTAAAATATTTAAAAGAATTTCGCCTTTAAATTGTTCGGGAACCTCTTTTATTTTGAATGTTTTTTCAAGCGACTGGAAAAATACATTATATGACTCCACTCTTGAAGGTACGGGCATTGTTAAAGTTTTCACTGACTTTAACAAAGTCTCAATATTAATATTGGCGGCAGTTTCAAGCACACTCTGATTTCAAATATCGGAATTTTGAGGTAAATTCTTCTGAATATTTGCAAGCTCTAATTGTTTTCGCAATTGCACTAATTTAATTCGTTCCAATTCTAACTTAGTTTCACTATCCAACCCTTTATTTTTAACTTCCTCCAAAGCATAATCGATTGCGGATTTAACTAACTCTTTATCATTTTTGTAAACGTCACTATTTACAATTAAACTTTTTAAGCCAGCGATTTTTGCACCTTCTGGTATAGTTAAATTTAACTCTTCTGCAACGATTTTTAACTCGCCTTTCCTTAATTTATTGAAAGACATATTTATGAATTAAGGCCACTAATAGAAGGATGAATTGCACCTACCTCCTCAGATCGCTGTTTCATGCCGTTAACTAGAGTTTCGGTTTCGGTTTCGAAGTCAGCAGCTATTCACACTCAAGCCGTCACACTTTTTTACAGAATTTTGATAATCCAACGGCTTCACAAATACACATATCCATTAGGTCGCTTACCCCCGATGAGATTGACCATGTTTTGACTCAACACAATAATTAACACTAGCAGTGGACTGTCACTTTTTATTGTACTTTTTCTTACTCCATACACTACCTCTCTCGAGGTTACTTATTGTTGCACACATTGAAGTTTATTTTACAATCAGCTAGAGGGCGCTGTTCGTTAACAGCTAACACAAACAAATGACAATTCAGTTCAATAGAACTTCAATTGTCGAGATGGTATTTTTAGTATGGTCCAATATTGTGTTTATTATAAAAATAAGCATTAAAATTTTAAAAGATAAACTTTTCGATATTTTTTAAACTCTTGAGTCCTATTATTTGAAGATAAAAGCAAAACAGTAAGACCAATTCAAATAACTTTATAAAACAATTATATAAAGAGTGTTTTTTTTTCAGGTATAGAAGTTTAAGTTGGCATTACTTTCCAAGATGGCGACCGATTTAACAGCTGTCAAGTGATTTATTCTCAGTTTGGTTTGGCAATTCATCAAAACGATCATCAAGCAAGGCGTAGATTCGTCGAATGGGCCCAAAACGAGATGGCCGTTGTTCCCGATTTTCATAAGCGAATTTTGTTTAGCGACGAAGCGCACTTCTGGTTGAATGGCTACGTCAACAAACAAAACTGCCGCATTTGGAGTGAAGCTAATCCACAAGTGTATGTAGAAGCACCGTTACATCCAGAAAAACTGACTGTTTGGTGCGCTTTATGGGCTGGTGGAATCATTGGTCGTTCTTCAAAAACGATGAAGGCCACAACGTTACAGTCCATGGTGATCGGTATGGAGCCATGATTACCAACTTTTTCATTCCTGAATTGAACAATCATGATGTCCAGGAGCTGTGGTTCGAACAAGACGGCGCAACATGTCACACAGCTCGTGCCACAATCGATTTATTGAAAGACACGTTTGGTGACCGCCTAATGTCCCGTTTTGGACCTGTGAATTGGCCTCCAAGATCTTGTGATTTAACACCGCTAGATTATTTTCTGTGAGGCTATGTAAAGTCATTGGTCTATGCGGATAAGCCACAAACGCTTGACCATTTGGAAGACAACATTCGCCTTGTTATTGCCGATATACGGCCACAAATGTTGGAAAAAGTCATCGAAAATTGGACGTCCAGATTGGACTACATCCGAGCCAGCCGTGGCAGTCCTATGCCAGAAATCAATCTTAAAATGTAATGCCACAAGATTATCTTTCGAATAAAAAAAATTCATGTCAATCGAATAATACATCGTTGTTTTATTGCAATTTAAAGTTCTATACCTCCAAAAAAACACCCTTTATAACACCAAAGTTGGATGCAAAATACCTAGTGCAAATTCTGAATACTATAATTATGTCCATAAATGATTTCTGTACCTGCTGGCTACATAGTAATTAGTTATATAATTTAGACCTCAGTTCTACAAAAGGTAACGAACAGAGTTACTATTGAGGCTAAGTTACTCACTTTTGAACAGTCAATTAATACTTTAGACGTAATTAGAAAGTTAAATTCAGAGGTGAAAAGATTTTAATATAAAATGAAATGCTTTGAAAATTCAGAAAGTCATCCAGGTACCATTGAAAGTGTTCGTTCTTGAATCAACTTAATCAATGCAGCTTAGAATACTTTAAATATTACTTCGAATGCTTGGAGAGAGAGGCACATATTTCCGAACAATTAAATCCTTCGTAATTAATATATTATGTTTCTATTTAAAAGGTATTCTATAACTTCGAGATATTAAGAAACCAAAAATGTGTTTTCAAAAACATTAAAACAATTACAACTTGTTTGAAAATTATAAATAATGGAATTAGAAAAATGAAACGGTATTCAAAAAAATAATGCAATTCCGATTTTAGTGATAATAACACAAGTAGTTTCAATTTAAAAAAATTGCAAGAAATTTACTTTGAGAGGTAGTTACTTAAAAAAAAAAATTCAAAATAAGAGAGTCATGAATTTTAAAGATGTTTATTACTTAAAAATACTTAGAATTTTATTAAAAAAATGTTTTCCACATACATGATAAGAAATGGGAAAAACCCCATGTATCACTAGCGAACATTTTTTTGAAAGAATATTAAAACACACAGTATTTAGCTCTTAAAATTTAATGTAATCACTAGGAGACATTAAATACGTAACATATTATTTACGTATTTGACACAACACGTTAATAATATGTTTTCAAAAAATCAGTCAAGTTTCCTTTTGTCACTGAGAAATTGACAATTATAGACAATTTTTTAAACATCGTAGCAAGTATTTAAAAAAAATTCAGAAATAAATGAAAATTATATAATTCTTTTACATCGAAAACATTTTCATGAGATTTAAGTAAAAATTAAGCATCTCATAGTTCAAATATTAAAGTTAGACAAACTTTATTAAGTCTCAAAAAATTGGACAATTATTATCTGTTGTGTCAGATATTCACCATAAATTTAGTCTTCTGTAACAGGATTGTATATAAAATATATAAAATTTGTTCGAAAAACGAAAGTTTTGATAAATATAACAATTTTGAAAATTAGAAAGAAATTATCAGAAAATTGCATATTTTTATAGGATTAGTCAAAATACTCTGTGAGTATTGAGAAAGTATAAAAGATTTTTCAACGAGTTTCCTATAGTTTGTATACAGATAACTAATTCTGTCGATTCCTCACTCTTAAGACTTTTATTCGTATGGAGATTTTGATTTACATCGTACCCTGAAGTAAGCTCATGGCTATTGGTGACGTATTTGGTTATTTTTGAACCATTGGCAAAGGTTTTTACTCAATTACAGCGCATGAAGAAGCTATCATATGAATCACTAACACAAATATACAAGTAATTACTTATTGTAAATACTATTTTTATATTGAAAAGATTAGAAGATAAACTCTCTAATATATACATACACTGAAGTGCCACTGAATTAGGGATACCTACCTAGTAACGACTTAGGTCTCCTCTGGCCTTGATAACGGCTGCCACACGACGAGGCATAGATTCAACAAGTCTCTGGGAACGTTCTACTGGAATGTCTTACCAAATATTGGCTAAAGCTGTCCGTAGTTCAGGAAGGTTCGTTGGTGCTGTGAGATGGTCTTTCACGTTTTATTCCAAAACATCTCACAGATTCTAAATAGGATTTAATTCTGGGGCTCTAGGTGTCTAATTTATGACAAGAAATTTAAAAGAATGCTCATCCAACTAGCCAGTATCCAACCGGGACTTGTGAGAGGTACAGTTGTCTCGCTGGAAAACTCCATTACCGTGCGGATAGCAAAACAGCTTAAACGGACGAAGGTGATCCCCCAGCAACTCTACGAACCGAATTGTATTGAGGGAGGTTGGCACACGCACCAAAGATCGCAAACAGTGCCACAAAAACATCCCATACCATGATAGAGTCACCATGTCCTTGTACAATTCCAACCTGGCATGGATGTTCCATGGCTGCATGAGTCTAACGCCATATTTTCAGCCACCCGTCCGCGTTAAGTAATCGGAATCAAGACTCATCATTCCATGCTACTCTTTTCCAGTCCTCTATACTCCAGTCTATGTGCTCTGTTTTCCAGGAAATACGGGCAGCCCGATGGTGAACAATGAGCAATTCTACTCTCGTAGGTCGACAACTCCCAAAATCAATACGGTGAAGCGAGAGTTGCACAGTCCATTCAACTGGGTGGTAATTTGAGCTAATGTCTGGCTTCGCTGGCTACGTACAATACATTTGAACCGTCTCTCACAACCCATTGTGAAGGCTAAATGTTCTTTGCAGTTTGCCCGATTGCTAGTTTTTTGTCCACTATCCATATATTCTCTTCACACTGCCGACCTTGAAAATCCTAACTGTCTGACGATTTCTCATATTAAATGGCCCATGCTTCTCACATCTACGATTAGTTCGCGATCGAAGGCGTCTCAATCAGGCAGTTTACCCATACTGGCAATTCCAACAACTAATTCAGAACAACCACAGTACACGCGATATATGCAGTTATCACAGCGCCCTAACTTGCGCTAAACAATTTGCATAGCCCTTGCTATCCCGAATTCAGTGGCACTTCAGTGTATATATACCCAAATCTCTCTAAATAACATAATTTTTACTCGTTTGTTGCATGCAGAACGGGATATAACGCGTAACGGGAGTCTGTCTCCATACGATCTTCCCAGAATATGCGATGAAAACAATTCAGAATGATTTCTTCGATTTTCGTCTTGATTCCGACCAAAAAAAATTCTTTTGTATAAATCGCCAACTCATGAAGGTCAGTCTGCCCGTCAAATTGTTATCTGCTGTACGTCTTGTCACTTGTTAAAATATTTTATATTTACGTATAATGTTTCCTCTGGAAGAAAGAGGCTGGTATAAAAACTCCAACTTAAGAAAACTCCACGTTAGTTTAAAGAGAGAAACCTCGCCAGATAGCCCAATACTATATTTTGAATAGAATGAAATTGCTGCAGGAAGTAACTTGAACTTCGTCTAATAAAGGGTGTTTTTTTAGAGGTATAGAACTTTAAATTGCAATAAAAAATGATGTATTATTCGATTGACATGAATTTTTTGTTATTCGAAAGATAATCTTGCGGCATTACATTTTAAACGATCATCAAGCAAGGCGTTGATTCGTCGAATGGGCCCAAAACGAGATTGCCGTTGTTACCGATTTTCATAAGCGAATTTTGTTTAGCGACGAAGCGCACTTCTGGTTGAATGGCTACGTCAAAAAACAAAACTGCCGCATTTGGAGTGAAGCTAATCCACAAGTGTATGTCGAAACATCGTTACATCCAGAAAAACTGACTGTTTGGTGCGCTTTATGGGCTGGTGGAATCGTTCTTCAAAAACGATGAAGGCCACAACGTTACAGTCCATGGTGATCGGTATGGAGCCATGATTACCAACTTTTTCATTCCTGAATTGAACAATCATGATGTCCAGGAGCTGTGGTTCGAACAAGACGGCGCAACATGTCACACAGCTCGTGCCACAATCGATTTATTGAAAGACACGTTTGGTGACCGCCTAATGTCCCGTTTTGGACCTGTGAATTGGCCTCCAAGATCTTGTGATTTAACACCGCTAGATTATTTTCTGTGGGGCTATGTAAAGTCATTGGTCTATGCGGATAAGCCACAAACGCTTGACCATTTGGAAGACAGCATTCACCGTGTTATTGCCGATATACGGCCACAAATGTTGGAAAAAGTTATCGAAAATTGGACGTCCAGATTGGACTACATCCGAGCCAGGCGTGGCAGTCCTATGCCAGAAATCAATCTTAAAATGTAATGCCACAAGATTATCTTTCGAATAAAAAAAATTCATGTCAATCGAATAATACATCGTTGTTTTATTGCAATTTAAAGTTCTATACCTCCAAAAAAACACCCTTTATAACACCAAAGTTGGATGCAAAATACCTAGTGCAAATTCTGAATACTATAATTATGTCCATAAATGATTTCTGTACCTGCTGGCTACATAGTAATTAGTTATATAATTTAGACCTCAGTTCTACAAAAGTTAACGAACAGAGTTACTATTGAGGCTAAGTTACTCACTTTTGAACAGTCAATTAATACTTTAGAACGTAATTAGAAAGTTAAATTCAGAGGTGAAAAGATTTTAATATAAAATGAAATGCTTTGAAAATTCAGAAAGTCATCCAGGTACCATTGAAAGTGTTCGTGCTTGAATCAACTTAATCAATGCAGCTTAGAATACTTTAAATATTACTTCGAATGCTTGGAGAGAGAGGCACATATTTCCGAACAATTAAATCCTTCGTAATTAATATATTATGTTTCTATTTAAAAGGTATTCTATAACTTCGAGATATTAAGAAACCAAAAATGTGTTTTCAAAAACATTAAAACAATTACAACTTGTTTGAAAATTATAAATAATGGAATTAGAAAAATGAAACGGTATTCAAAAAAAATAATGCAATTCCGATTTTAGTGATAATAACACAAGTAGTTTCAATTTAAAAAAAATTGCAAGAAATTTACTTTGAGAGGTAGTTACTTAAAAAAAATTCAAAATAAGAGAGTCATGAATTTTAAAGATGTTTATTACTTAAAAATACTTAGAATTTTATTAAAAAAATGTTTTCCACATACATGATAAGAAATGGGAAAAACCCCATGTATCACTAGCGAACATTTTTTTGAAAGAATATTAAAACACACAGTATTTAGCTCTTAAAATTTAATGTAATCACTAGGAGACATTAAATACGTAACATATTATTTACGTATTTGACACAACACGTTAATAATATGTTTTCAAAAAATCAGTCAAGTTTCCTTTTGTCACTGAGAAATTGACAATTATAGACAATTTTTTAAACATCGTAGCAAGTATTTAAAAAAAATTCAGAAATAAATGAAAATTATATAATTATATAATACATCGTTGTTTTATTGCAATTTAAAGTTCTATACCTCTAAACAAAACACCCTTTATTTTTATGCGTTATTGTTACTTATCTCCGATCTGGTCTCAGACAAAGTCAGATCAGATCAGAGAAACCATTGGTTTAATGAAGTCCTATTCTAGAAGTGGATTATCGTGGATATCTTTCCAGTCCTGTCCACAGCAGTACAAGATCTGCTAAGGTGAAGTTTATTCTAGCGAGCATTTAGGGCAAATAGGAAACCTCTTATTGCTTCCAGAAAACGGGAGACTTTATTTTTATGCGAACATTATGTAATTGTAATTCTACTTTATACGGTTGTTTTATCTTGTGACAAATTTGTTTATTTATTTAGTTTATTAAGTAATACAAACATGAACGCGATTTTTCTTATAGCAATAATTATCAATTTTTACGAATTAAAATACATTGCAATAAAAAAAGATACATCTTTATTTTTTACTATGTTAATTTTATTGAAAGGACGGGAAAATGACATGGAATCTTAAAAAAGAGGCCTGAATTATTCAAATAAAATCTATCTAACACACACATATATTTGTATTTAGTTTTCACATATGTCATATTTTCTTTAAAAATAAATTACGTAAATCAGTATCTTTGAACTTTTATAGATTCATTTACGCGTAATACCATGTAAAAACACTGTTAAGACTTTGATTACTATTGTAGTCTGAAAACTTAATGTTCTATAAGAAAATCAATTGAGTTAATTTACGTTTAATGATATAGCCCACGACTGGAAAAAGAAAAATTTACAATAGATTTTTCTATTTAATTCAGCATGATCATATATTTTTTTGAAGATCTTGATTAATTTTTGAAGCACTTAGTTATTATATCAACTCAAGATGTTAGATGATATTAAGAAAATGTTCTTCTAAATTCAATCAAACTGAAGTATCATTTTGTTAATTAATACTTGAAAATCAAAGCTTGAGACAATTTATTATTGAATAAGAAATTTTCGGGGGGGATTTTACATTTTCCTTTAGAGTTGAGAAATATTTTTGAAAGCATTTTTTATGATTATTCAACACTGAATAACATTATAAAACAAGGAAGTACAAAGAAATTAATTATAGAAGAAATTAAAAGAAAGAAATTAATTAAAAATAATATTTTACCTTTTTTGTAATATTAATCTCAATTAGAAGAAACGAAATTAATAGATTGAATTAACATTAGAATAATCATTCATTATCCTTTTTCCTTTATAATTAAAAAAGTTACGTAACAATTACTCACCTTGATGATAGCTAATGTTAATGATGAAAAATGAGCGAAATGATATATATCTTAAGAAAATGATTATAAATTGCTTTATAAATATTTTGTTTGTAAATAAGAAGTAATGCAGTTACTCTAGATGATTTAATTTTGTTTTTGATTTCATTGAAGCAAAAGCTTAAAAAAATGTTTCCCATTTTTTATATTTCCTCAAAGAAATTATGTACATATGAACACACAAATAATAATGATTCTTTTTTATTTAAACTAACGTCACAAATAATTGCGTCAAGATCTCTTCGTAACCATTCATCTAAGCTTCCATAGACAGGAAGGGTAATTAATTAGGAAATTCATAAAAAATCTTTCGAGGATAAAAACTTTTTCTAAGAAAGTAACTAAGAGAAGTATTGCATATTTGTTCTTAAAATTTCCAGCATTGGCATATCGATTCTACTTTTTTTCACTTAAGGAGTTCGGGATTTATATTTACTGAAAATGGTGCTTCTCTCTCTCTCTTAACAAAGGAAGATGATTTTAATTTCTCATAGGCAGTAGTGCGAGCGGAAAAATAGGGGGAAACCGAGAGAGATAGAAAAGAAAATATTTTTACTATTCATTGATACATGATGTATTATCCTCAAGGAAATTATGTTTCTTCAATGCATTTTTATTTTCTATGACACTATACAGAATAAAGATGCTCGATTATTATAGCCACAGATTTTTTCCCACGTGAAAGCTCTGTTATAGTAAAAGATTTATTTTCGTTTGTTCAGAATATTTTTGTAAGTAATTTCTATCTTGTACGTATTTTTAACGTACTAGCCACTAAGAGCCATAATATAACCAATTGGTTGTATCTAATTTGGAAAGAAAATAGAATAAAACACATGAAATTCGGAAGAACCATGCTTCAATCATTTGTTTATTGTGTAAATTTTAATAACATTTTAACTTTATCACTGATCTACAAAGAATTGCTTACCTATGCAAACATCTACTAATTTACAAAATATATAAACCACAGTTTTTCCTAAATAAATAAATGAATTTTAATGAGGATGTACCTAACTTTTCTCTTTTATTTGTATTGCGCTGACGGTCTCTATTTTCCATATTGTTCATTACTTTGTTGGACCTTGTAATGGGAAGCAATGTGTACAGATGGAGAAATTCTTGTTCCAACTCTTTTAATGACTTTAGATGAGGACTTAAGGCAGCCATCTTTCTGTCGATGCAGTCCCTTATTTACTTTATTGGATTAGCTGTCATTCTACTCGTTCCAAACCTTGATCATCAATATATTCATCAAGAAGCTTAGTGTGATGAGGGATGAGTTCATTAACAATCGCATCAGTATATAGCATGGCATACAAAGTAGGGAAAGGGATGATTTTGTCCAGTTACTTAACTGCATTCACAGTTTCTCCTCTGAGCACTCGTAGGTCAGTGTAAACAACCAGCTGAGATGTACAAGTATTATTTGTCATTTGTTTAATTCGTCAAGGAAATTGAATTTTGATAACTTCTTCAATTTAAAATTCTAAGATTTACTTAAAAGAGATTTCGTGTAGCTATGGGATGGTACTAATTGTCACAAAAGCGCAATGTAATAATAAAAAAACCAAATTTTTATAAATATTCTTTTGTAATGTTATTGAAGCGGTTAATAATTCAATTGAAAACAACAATCAACTTGCAGTCAAGTAAGTTATCTTCGCTTTAACACTTTGAGTAACAGTGAGTATAGAAATTATATAAATATTAGAATTTCTTCATTATTTAAAAACTTATTTGATACTTTTTGAGATTATTCAGTTTTGATGAGCATTAAAACCAACTTACGAAAGTGCAAATTATTTTTTCTGAGATGATAAATGAAAGAAATTGTTTGAAGGTTAAACTGTATGCTCTTAAAATCAATTCACTTCCTAATTTTCTTCAACTTGTTTCAAATAAAGCTTCATTCACGTTATTTTATAACTTCATTGAATTTGAATTTGTAATTTCTTACCTATGCTTCCCTTTAATAAACCTCATTGTTTTGGTTTTGTTACTTAATTTAATATTGTAATGCACTTGTTGTCTTTGTTACTTATTTGTTTATGTTGTTTCATTTGTTTCGTAATTTTTGTTTTGTTATTTTCCCTTTATTTTATTTATCTTATTTTGGGGAATCTCGGGAATATTAAAATTCTAGTACAGTTTCGCCTCTTCAGAGTTCAGGTGCCTTCGTCTGGGGAGTGAATTGAGTGTCAAAATTGCTTTGTGATAGTTAATGTTCACCTGTATGGTGCTACACTAAAAAGTGATATCAGCTCCCGAAAAATGTACTAAGTATTGTCATGTCCCCCTCTCGAAATGAGTTTCACTCTTTCAGGACAATACCAGACTGAGTTTTGGTGCACCTGCAGCTGGGAGCTCATTATCGATTATTTAGAGTTTGGATTTTGGTGCCAGTGCGACTGAACATACAATAGTCTGGCCATACCACTGTTGACGAGATCGCTTTCGAGGCAGCTGACTGTCGCCTTACATACACAATGGTGAATTGTCATCAAAGGCGGTAAAAGGCGACAGAGGGCCGAAGGGGCTTCGCCATCGGAGCATGTGTCGGACAAATGCTGGTTTGTGAAGAAACCAGGGGAGAGGACGATTGACGGATTATGCGCCAATGGGTTCTAATGAGTTGAGGTTCAAGGATCGACTCATATGGGTCCACCAATGAGAAAGCGTTAGGGGTGGGAATTGGACTGCCCCTGATGTTTTAAAAAGTCTGGTAAAACCAAAAAAAAAAAAAAAAAAAAAAAAAAAAAAGGAAAGAAGAGATCGAAAAAGACAAGGGCTGGTCGTTTTCGGAAAGCGGAAAAAGGAGGATCTTGGAATTTTGGACCGGGATGCTGACCAGGTGTCCTGGACGAGAATAAGAAAAAAAAACGTCTTGAGGACTGTGCAGAGACAAGCGGTGGAGAAATCTACGTCAAAAAAAGGGGCTATCATACTGGCTAGGCACAGAGACAATCAACTGCATAATCTAATTTAATTTAATTATCCTATTGGAGAAAAAAATTAAAAGTATTTTTTACTCCCACAACCTTGCTGTGATGTTTTATTTCTACGCTACCTTCTCACGACGTTACAGTATGCAATCGTAATTACCAATCTATAGCCTCAATAGAAATAAAAATGTTTACTTACTTCTGTAAGTTCGCGTGAAACTTGAGCTGAAAAGGAATTAATTTATGTGTCATCAAAATAAATAAATAAAAATAAAGGATATTTTTTTAAATAAGATTTTTTAAGAATAGGTTAAATGTATTATTTTAACTACTGTTTTTAAGATTTATCAAAATTATCTTATTATCTAAGATCAAAATTTCATTTTTTAAGCTAGCATATCTGTAAATCAGTGTTTCTCAAACTGTGGGGCGCTCCCCCCTTGGAGAGCGTGATAGTTCTATAAGGGGAGCACGAGCATATTGAAAAGTCAAGAGTAAAAGATTGTTTAAAAAAAATTATTAATTTACTGAAAGTAAACAAACAAAATACATCCTGACATAAAAAAAAATAAAATACACATTTACACTGATGTATTATACTTATAAATATATCAGTGCTACACAATGTATTTTATAATTAATGTAACAATTCAAAGTTAAAAACAAGTTTATTAATTACCTGTGACCCCATGGGCTTGTCATATATATAATTTATAACAAAAATTAACACTTATCTTGATAATTTTTGTACGGTTTATAATTTATATCTTGATAATTTTTGTACGGCCGATCATAAGTTTCGCGATTCGCTTCATATTTCCAACCGTTTTCCGTGCAGGCACGCGTATGACATGTAGTAGGGGAGGGGGAGGAATAAAGGAGTAAAAATAATCTGGAATAAGTAAATCCTTTGCAACTATTGTCATGGTCCTTTTATTGCATTCCTAGGTCTTGGAATAATTTTAGGGATAGCAGTGCACAGAAAAGATCGTGTTTCGGGAAGACGTATATATACGTCTGGAGAAATAAAGTCTTTGGCTTAGCGAGATGTTTATATACATGGCGGGTGCTTAAGAGGTTAAAGTCGTATCGTAGTTTTAGCGTCAAAGTATAGTATTATTTAATTCAGTACATTATTATTGTATGGGGGGCACGATGAAAATTAAGATTGAAAATTGGGTCGCGAGTATTGCAACTTTGAGAAGCACTGTTGTAAATAATGAGTTCTAGTACAGTTTTAAAAATACATGTATCTTAGCTGAGGAAAAGGTCCACTCTATATTAAGAGGTGAACCATAATATAATTTAAAGTACTTACCGTTTATAAGATACTTTATATTGGAGTAATTCCACTTTGCATTTTTTAAATAATTGCTTAACATTTATATAACATTCTTTCCAGCATATTGTTCCATAAGTACTGAAACATGTTTTGATAGCAATTTTTCTCGATTTCTTTATAAAAATTTTCTACCTTCTAGTGTAATCCTCGTACTATCGACAGTTTTATGATTGGCATTAAAACGTTTAAAAAAATTTCGTAATTACTTTTGATATCTTTCGCAAAAACATAAGAATCACTTAGAAGTTTTGAGTACAAGTAGTAATTCTTTAAGGTATCCGACTACGTTCGGAACCGAGATTTTAAAAACGAACAAAAATGGATAATTTTCATGATATTTCATGTCACTTAGATTAGAATACATGTATAAAATTGTTTTAAGGACATCTTGACAAAAAATTATTAAAAAAAATATCTTAGAATAACCTTTTTTCCAAAAAACCTTTTATAAAAAAATGCTTCTGAAATAATAATATTTGGCTTATATAAAGTAAAGACTACTCCAGAGAGTCTGAATTATATTTTTAGAAAAATTCGCATTATTTTCAGAGTTACAACCAATTAAAATAATTATTGGCGTTTTTTTCTTAAAATTTCTTCTCTCTGTTGTTGTAAAATATGGATAAAACTATTTCTAAGTTATATATTTCAAAAATTCTAGTTGAGCCTCTGTACAGAGGTCTGAGCTATATACAGGCAAAATATTATACTAATAAAAGCATTTTTCACAAAAGGAGAATATTTTGAAAATGGGTCATTCTATGTTCATTTTTTTGTCAAAATATTGTACTTAAATAATTTTTTATTGTAATACTATTCTTAAAACAATTTTATATACATTTTTTAATCTAAGTGACACTAAAAATCATAAATATTATCCATTTATACCATTTTGCAAAATCACGGTTTCGAACGAAGCCGGATACCTAATAAGCAATTTAATAATTCATTATAAACAACTTTATGAATCTTATGCTTCCAATGATGAAATAAAAAAAAACTTATTCTTTATCTAGTATGTACAAGAAAAGCTAAGAATAATAAAAACAGAAAAAAGGATATTCGTAATACATTTTGCAGTTCTTAAAGTAGACTGGATAAAACTTCTGTAATATAATAATAGTCTAAAGAGGATCTGTATAACTATAGTTATAATGGTTTACTCAAATAACTTAATTAATATAGTCAGTCATATTCTAAAACAGATTTTTGTATCCTTATGAAATTTAATCCCTTTTAGAATTAGGTAGAGTATAGTTTAAACAGTTATTCCAAAGATCATTAAAATATCATTCGAGCTCAATTAATAGCTCAAGAAATATTTGGAGACAAATAGTGTGTGGAACTATGTACTAGAGTAGCGATTCTTAATCAGTATGCCAGGGGAATTTTTGTGTGTGTGCAGCTAATTGTTTTAAAAATTATTAATTATACTCTTATTAAAAATAAAATCCAGAATCGTAACCATTCAGTGGTTTTATAGAAATAAGCTAAGAGTATATGTGGTATATTTAACTTATCTTTTCGTGGATAAATGGATGTAACAAAATTTGATTGGATTTGTAATTCATTCGTGTAAAGATGCATCTGTATATGTAATAACTTTGAATGAAGCTGAAGAACTAATTTTTTGCTCTGTTATATAATCGAGATTTAATTTCAAAACACTCGGAAGATTCAGTTAATTCGTTTTGGGTTAAAACTAGAGGCGGTTATCTCATACCAGCACAAAAAAGCTTTAAAATATTTTTACGATTTTATTTATCTTATTTGAGTGAATTCAGATTGAGTGATTCAGATAGTAATTAATTAACTACTTTAATGCTGCTAATTAAAGAATAACATAATATTTTTCTCTCCTTCAGATATTATTATCAACATAAATTTTCTACAGCCACAACGAAAATTATGACAGTTAAAATGGCTGTCCCATTTTCTTTGACGACTATTTATTCAGCGAGTTACGAGTACTTGAAATCAATTGTATATTTAAAAAAATCTAACATTTTCCATACAACTGTTAGTGAGATATTTTAATGATAATAGTATTAGATATTTTCCTTGACTAATATTAATGATTTTTCCCTGAATTCCCTCTCTTTACATAATGTTTATATTTCATTATTTCATAATTTCAGATTTTAATTCAGTTGAGATGTATCTACAGCAGTAAATACTTTTCTATAAATGAAAAACATTTTGCAAATGAATAATTCAAACAATAAGGAGGGATCAATAAATAGCAAGTTAGCAACACAATAAGAAAATACAGTAAATATGAAATTACATATAGCATAAAAATATAACATTCATGAGGTGATTATTATTCATAGCATCCACAAAATTTGTTAGGTAATTGAATGAATTATGTTAGCGGGGGGATTTAGAATCCGAATTGCAATTAGAGAATGAGATTAATTAAATTTTTGTGGTCATCAATATTAAGATTTACTTTTGTAAATAAAAGTGAGTTTAACAATTTAAGTGGAGGTACGTGGAAAGTTAATTAATTCGAAGTGTAAAAAAATGGAAGATTTCCAAATTTTCTTATATATTCTAAAATACAACTGATTTTATCATAAATAAAAGTATAACATTTAATTAAAAAAGTTATTGAAATAAGGATTACTGAGTTTTATGCTGATAATTTTCACGCTTACATGAGAACATATAAAACAATTTCAGGTTTGTAAAAATTTAAAAAAATCTATTTACGATTTCTTTGTTTTCTTCAAATAAACATTGATCACTTTAAAATCAACTTATGTTTACTAAATACATTCTTTGCATTATACACATATATTATCTGTACAATATATTAGCTACCCACACGCAATAACACACACACACACTGTAAAATAAATACACTAGTTATTCACTTTTCGCTTTTCTATTATCAATTACATTTAATTTAATCCAGCGTGGATCCATTGAAACTTTCAAGGGGTTCACAAGAATTTAAATTCTTTTTCGGGGTCCATAATATAAACTAAAGGAATTTACGAGAAAAAAACTTAATAATAAAATATTTTTAAAATAATAATAACAAAAATTTAATATTATAGTAAAGATTAAAGAATTCGAAATCAGAAGGCCCTTCTAGTTTCTAAAATTTTTTTTAGTAAATAAAAAGAAAATTCTGTGTTCATAGACAATTTTCAAAGAAGAAATACATTTTATCATTTGCAATTTTAAAATGTGTTACTTACAGTTTTTGTATTATATTATAATTATTCCATTATTATCTTTCTATAACACGAATAAATATTTCATTCATGAGTTTTGCATATATGCATGAATGGAATCGTCATACTTAATGTAGGAAATAAGAGGATTGTCAAGCACAAAGGATATGTAAGTATTATTTCCTTCCTGGATGAAAGAAAATACACTTAAAGCTAAATGAATGGTTATGAACTGATAGTAATAAATTATAAACATCTCTTTCACCTTTATACCTTTTCATATAAACATTTATTAATATAGTCTGTACTACTAATATAGAATATATAGTATATACAGTTTGCATTGTTATTACAGCATATAATTATTGCTAAAACACTCTGATATTAATTGATGTCTAGACATGGAACTCATTCTCTATATCCGTTAGTATTCCAAAACAAAATAAAAAACTTAGCTACTGCTGTTATTCAAAATTTCAGACAGACTTAGCTTACAATATGACAGTTTTTAAAAAGAAGAAAACACCTATTACTTTGCAATTAATGGAAAATAAATTATGGAAACAAATTGTAGAATATCTCAATTCCTAGAATATCTTAAAAGTATTAAATACTGAGTTATATATATATATATATATATATAAAATATTGGTGATATTTTCATTCAAAAGAAAATTTCTCTGCATTTAGATTAGTGTTGAGTAAGTGAATATTAACGTCCCATTTTTCCACTACTCAAGGGCTTTTGGCGACAAAGCTGGTTATTTTGATCCATGGTTAAGTGTCAAAAATGTCACCTGAGCTGGTAAACTCTCTCCGAACTTCCACACCACACCGAAAGGAAAACATTTGAATCTCGACATAATTAGCATACATTGGATCCCTCCACACGACTAGTCTTCAGCAGTACGAGGGTCGAGTGGGAAAATGAATATTTAAGTCACACTGTTACGCTGCACGAAGGCTTTTGGCGGCGGACCTCGCAATTTTGAACCGCAATCAAGTGACGAGGATGACACCTGAGCTGGCACCCTCTCTCCTAAATACCATACCACACCAACGTTTGAGCTCTCGACAGATTTAACGTGCATTGCTCCCCTACACGGCGGGTCATTAGTGGTGCTGGGCTCGAACTCGTGACAAGCCAGCCACGATCCGATGCCTTGACCATTAGGCTACCGCGGCCGTACGAGGATTGAACTCATGACACTACCACTTGACTACCGCGGCCACCTGTTTAATATTAAATCTTGAATGCAATTGGCAAATGCTGTATGTTTAAACACACACACACACACACACACACACACACACACACACACACACACACACACACACACACACACACACACACACACACACACACACACACACACACACACATGCACATTTTTATATATATGCGTCATACATCATTTTATTAATTAATATAAATAAAAAAAGAAAAAATTACGCAAAAGACTGGAGAGTTTAAAAAATAAATTGACCAGTAAATACTCAGTTTTTGCGCAATGTATAACTATCCATTTCTTTTCTTACAATCTATTTCTTTCAACACTTCAGTACTAAAGCGTACCGAGGATCAATTATTTTTTGGAATGAGATAATTTCTAATTTCTAAATTTTTTTTTATCAAACATTAACTCCTATTAGTGGGTTTCAAAATCTTTTTCCTGAGTTTCATATTGTATTACCTTAAAAGTTTTGCTGATTTCTCAGAGCTTCCTTGCTTACAATCAGTTAGTGTAAAAAAACTATAAAATTATTACTTTAGTCTGCTTTGAGTTTTCCCAGTAGCGATATTTGTAAAATGTATGCATCAAAAAATTTGTGAATTGATTTTAATAGTTTTGAACGATAGCGTTGTCTGAGTAAAATTATGGTGATGTGTGTGTTAATCAAAATTAAAAATGTTAAAAAAAAGTACATTACCATGAAAGAATCATCATATTTTATTGAAAAATATTGTACAAGTGACCTGTGTGGATATAAAGAACGTTTTAAATGCAAAAAGCAAGTTAAAAAGAACTGATTTCAAAAATTAGCATTTTGTGTGAAGCCACCACTTGTTGCAATAAAGGCTACTAAACGATGCAGTATCGAATCAACAGGATTTGCAATTTGTACCTAAGGAAGAGCTTTTCTTAGTGCTTCTATCCGAACCCAAAGTTTATCTTCATTAGTTATGAAACAAATCTCATGCACCAGACGCCTACCAACGAAACACTAAACATGTTCGCTAGCAACATGCATGTTGCATGAGTAAGCAGGCCAAGGGAGAAACTGTATGTGTTGTGGGCTAAAAGATACCTTGAACATTCCGAGCAGCATGTGAATCAACATTGTACAGGTGGAATTATAGCTCTAAGCATGCTTTGAAGGTAAGGCATGACTTCTGGTTCCAAAATTTTTTTATTGCATCGGTGGTTGTTAAGACTGTTTCTAATACTTGTGAACCTGAGATAATCCATGCAATCCAATGGCCACCAGACCATACCGCTATACGTTCGTTTCTTATCATGTCAGATAATAGACTTTGGAAGATGAAATTTACCAATATATGACCTAAAACGGATGCGACTATTATTGCAGCCCTAACTGAAAAGGGATTACTCTTAAAACACGCTAGACTCTATATTAATCAACGAATTGTAAACTCAGGTACTAATGGTTTTGCGTCAGAGGAATCTTGTACGAAGGAACTCTTACAAGCTGACCACAATGCAAAAGGTGCCGGAGAAATCTCGGAACAAAGATAAAGTTACAGCAGTGCTGCTTCAACGTTCTGCTAGTTTTCCGGGGAATACTGAACGACCCGTCACTTCAACAAAAATTATGTGTCCATCATCCTGTGCTCAAAAACCCTTTCAGCGTATATTACCGAATTTGTCTGCCGATCTTCATATCATTGTTTACATACCAAAATTGCACCTCTGTAATTGCATTGCACTCCATTCCAACTGTAGTAACATGGTAAGCTGCATGATAAGGAGGTGTGTCATTCATCCTGGTTCAAACTCTGCTACCTACTTATAAGGCACCCTCTGACATCTTAGAATCATAAGGAATTTTTATGGTAAGTTTAAAAGTGGCACACAGCCGCTAGCAATTTTCAATATCTGGCTACAGGTCTTAGTATGACTAGATAAGTCGCCAAGAGGCAGTGCACAGGACACTCGTGCATTGCGATTCTGAATTTCTAATACGGCTTTAATAGCATAATCTAATTAAAAATTGCTTGAAATTTCACCTTAATTGCATTATTTCTTCATGATGCAATTTTTAAAAATATGAGTGTATAATAACCAAATAAATATATTGTAACCAATTTTGTACTGGATGTTAAAAATAGTGTAAATAATTAATATCTCGATGTTTGATCGATTAATATTACTCTCTGTTTTATTTTTTGTGTGCTAAAACTATAATTATTGCAAGCAACGCCATTCCTTACATTATAATGGTGATTCAACGGAGACTTGGCAAAATGTTGATGATAGAGCCAAGTTGGCATCACTTTTGGCGATCAGTTTGGATGAGCTGGCGACCATATGGATGCTTAAAGAAATTACTGATCTAATAATATCATAATTCATGGAGGTAAGCGGATTTTTGAAGAAAAACTCATGCGGACTATGTATAGGTCACTCGCTGAAAGGAAGTGAGCTGTTGAAGAGTTGTTCGATCGAGCGATTGCTTGCGAATAAATGCATTACGTATTTATATTTCTAGGTACTGATAGCTGTATCTGAATGCTGTAAGAGGTATGAAGATCTGGGATATTTTTGGAAAATTTTCACTGTTGTATGTTCTCAAAGGATTGTTTTTCGACAATAAAATTTCATCACTGCTGAATAAGTGTCTTGCTCTTTGAGACTGATAGCATAAAATCCTTGGATCCCGCTCTAAGTAGATCATGACTAATCATTTTTTTTTGTTACTTGAGAGAGCTATTTCTATCTGATCTCGTAATTTTCAACCATAATCAAGTGATGAAGATGAAATCTGAATTACATGAATCCTTATTGACAGAAAAGTAGATGATTTACCCTAAAACATTAGAGCTTTTAAATAAATATCAGGTTATTGATGACAAACCTCATAACTTTGAAACCAGGTCAAGTGATGAGAGCGATACATGAGCAAACATACCAATCTCCAAATTTCCACATCATGCTAACATGAGGTAAATAAAAACAAAAATAAAAGCATGCTTTATAAATAATATTTTTTATTTTTATAATGGAATTATTTGTTTCAATTATAACGCATTCTTAAATTTGAGATTTTTTTTGTATAAAAATTAGTATACTGTATGTTAAATGTAATTATAGTTACTGTTTCTCGTTTATTCAAAGGCTTTTAAGTAACGTGAATTGTGTCGAGTGTTAGACATACAACAAATTATTGGCCCTATAATTTAAATTCGCAATAGTCCAACAGAAAAACCTTTTTAAAAATCAACGTCAAACATTTATGTGTGAGAGTTTTGGTTTTTATAAAAAGAAACTATTTTTTTTTGAGGATTACTTAAAAACGGAAAAATATTACGTAACAAATATTTTTGGATAAGTATTCTTTCCAGCACAAACTGGTGATTTTTGGTCACATAAAGTTTTACTATGATATCTAAGATTTTAGAGATAGTTTTATCCTTTAATAATGATCCAAATCCTTGAACCAAGTTATGGGATATACTCATATATTAAATTGTATCATTATATTGAACGATCTTGGGGGAGTTTCACTACCATTTCGAGCTAGATATTTCTCAAATAAGATATAAACTTCAGTATATATATATATATATTGAGGGCTTGCTGTATATAAAATCCAACTGTAATAATTCAAAATATGTTCTATGTATTTAAGATCAAAACTGAATATTAAGCGCTTATGGAAGTATAAATTCGATAATTTAATTTTAATAGGCTAAACTCATGTGACGTCATAGTCACATGATAGTGATAGCCACGTGTTTCTAGTTAGTTAAAAATTCAGGTGACGTCACAGTGACACGAAAAAAGCTATCAATTGTTTACAGCCAATCAGCTCATACGCTTCATTGTTGCCAACTTTTGCTCTTAACAGAAATTTTGTCTTAAGAGGTACATAGTTGTCAACAATAATGCCGCACATAGGTAAACAAAATACGCTTTACTCGAAAGTACAGGCATAAAATGAGATTTTTTTTTCTAAAAAATTTAAAAATCTTTTTGAAGAAATTTTTTGGTTAATAAATTTGATCAGTTTAACCGAAGTATGAAATGTGAAATTGCATCAATATTTTAAAAATAGAGCTACGCATGCAATTAGTTTAGTGATTGTTTTGAATTCAACGGAGAACACGTGTTTGTCTTCATCATGTGAACGTTTGGCCTTTAGATCGGCCAGCCTTCCTTAAAAGGTTAAACCAAATGTATTTATTTATTTTACAAATGCTACACACTAGAAATAGCACGTATGTTATTAGTGCACGTGCTCTCCAATATTTTTCGACAACACAACTAAAATCATTTAGTGCAGGACCCACATCCAAATGACCAGTTATCATAAATATACCAGAATCACGTTATTTCAGACGGTGCCATAAGGTTGCTAAGATTAAATATATTAGTATGCAACTGTTTACTTTAGCTTGTTTAGATTTAAAATTCATAAAAATCGTAAGAGAAATACATAACAATATGTAGTGTTTTCAGAATGTTATGTGAATTGAATAAATTTATTTCCACAGACTTGTTTGCCGTTATCACTCATTTGTTTTCATTTGCTCAAATATAATCTGTTATTGTAAAAATTTTACAAATAAAATTGTTTAGAGTGAAACTTGAGAAGTGTACGTTCACATGTTTTCTCACATGTCTATACTACATAATTATACAAAATTATATAATATAAAACTTATAAGAAACAGTAATATACTATTACACGACACAATAAACCGAAATAATAACAGAATATAACACCCGAATGTTTCATCATTGGGGGTAATTGGTTTAAGCATTACAGTTTATGTATTTGCGTTTGGTATATGTTCTGTTTTGATACTCTGCATAAAAATGCACATATAAAATTATACTTAAGTACAATAATCACTAATTTAAAAATTGCAGTGAATTTTTCATTAGTCGTGAAATGGTTAAGTATATATTAAAATATTTTAAATTAATTCGAATTTAAATAAATTTAATTTTTTAATAATACTTATGCTTAGATGCGTTATAAAATCGAGATTGATATGTAATACACAAATTTACCATGCGCTCTTAAATTGTTTAAGCATATTTGCTTCGTCTCCGAAAGAGAAAAATAAATTTAATGGAAAGTGAAAAAAAAGCCACCAAAAAAAATGGAAAAGTTAAACTTAAAAAGCCCAATTTTTCTTTGGATGTCAAAACAGTAGATTATTCAAAAAACACATTTTACTCGTAACGTTATATTTTTTGAAAAATTTATATTTATATTAAGATTTATGCAATTTTCCCATCTTTTCTTGCAGCATATTTTAATTAGATGACTGCTTTGTTGTTCTTAATGAAACTTGCTGTACTAATAAGCATAAATGCTGTGAAGTGATACTGTTGCGAATGCTGTGTAATTAATGCTTAAAACATTGTAAATAATTTATATCTGGATGTTTAATACATTAATATTACTCCTGTTGCATTTATTTTATGATAAAAATTATAATATTAGCAAGCAACACCATCCCTTACATTATAATGGCGTTTCAATGGAAATGGTGAAATATTGAGTATACAGCCCAGTTAGTATCATTTTTGGTGACCACATTTGGCAACTTGGGTACAATACGGATGCTTCTGGAAATTACTGGAGAACTTTATTAATATCACGATCTATGGCGTAAGTGGATTTTTCGAGAAAAATCTAGAAGGCAGTAACGCAGACTATAAATAGCACTCACTCACAAAAACTGAGTCAGTATATTTTGATTGTTGAAGCGAGCTCACTAGCGAGTAGTTGCTTGAGAATAAACATTGCGTACTTGTGTTTTTAACCTTAACCTAAAAACCTTCTGGGATTTATTGTGAAGGTTTTTGTTGTTGTATCCTGCACTTTAAAATTTTTTTCCCAGAATAAATTATAATCGCTCTTAAAGAACTATTTTACTTTTTAAATTTTCCCTAATATGCAATATAGGTCTATGCTGACTGTAGTCTACACATGATCGCACTGCAGCGGTATAATTACTACGACCTTCCCCCTCCCGCTTTGAGACTACACTAAAGCAACGCAACCCTGACGTTCTGTCTCCCAGAGTGAGTTAATTGCGATTAATATAGGACTTGAAGCTATGTTTTATTATTGCGATTTTGGGGAGCTATGAATCTTAATGGACAGCCGCAGTGGACTACAACATCTTAGTGGTTGGTCCTCCGCAAATGGTTAAACCAGCTTTTCTGTTCTAGGAACAGAAATTCCAACTGAAAAAGATCTCTCAGATCCACGATGTCCACCTCCAATGGACACCATCCCATGTTAGCAATAGAGGTAATGACATCTCTCAGAGGTAGACTGACCAAAGATGGTAGTCAGAAAGAAATGGATACCCACATTTCGCTTTATTATAAAGAACTGTGCTCTAATGCAAAATCTAAAATAAATTTAATATGGCGTATTCCACCCACGCAGAAATGGTACAAAGGAACATCTCCAGGTTCTCTGCTGGAAGTCAAATGTGACCGTGGCTCCCAGACTTCTCTGGCTAGACTAACAAGTAGCCACTTGAGATTTTTTTCCTTTGAAAGTGGCAGAAAAATCCACCCCACTTGTAAGAAATGCTGTGACCATTCAGCTTTATCGGATCACATTCTAAAATGCATCGGACTTTCTAAAGGGAGTTTGTGAGAGGCTTGCGTACCTCTCTCTCGGGCACTAAGATATGTGGGAGGTAGGGAAGAAACACTCGATATGATCCAAGTAATATATTTATTTACCACACAGAGAACAGACACAATTTCAACTAGTAATAATAAGACAATGCCTCAATGCTAACCACGAAAGTGGAACAATGACGGTAAACCGCGAATGATTAGGAGACCATCAAACGTGATCCTTACCTTAATAAAGGATCTAACCTATCATCCGATTTAATCCAATATCAATTCAATCTTAGTGAACAATCGTCACTTTAAAGTTTCCTCCTATTAAATTTTAAATCACAATAATTCTAATATTATACCTTCAGCAGCAATCTCACCTGACTCGAGTATATCTTCTCTCCTACTCTCCTTTTAAGCTAGAAAACCTCAACTATATGTAGTAAGTTAATTTAAATATCACGATTCTCTTCTTCCGAAAGTTTGGTCGTGAATAATGCGAATTGATAGCTCAAAGATTTCCCAAGAGGATTAATTGAATAAACTTGTATAGATCCATCACAGGTTTAACATCCAATCCCTTTATTATTACAGATTTTTTTGGTGGTCAACAGCTTTCTGGAGCTGATCTGACATGCATCAGATTGTTCGAGGATAAGACACAACAACAACTCTTTAAACTGATAGCATAAAATCCGCGAAACTCGATCTACCTAACAATACTAAGTGCTCTCAAAAGGTCATCGACTCATTTTATTTTATTCTAGGGAATTCAATTTCACGTAATATTAACACTTCAAGTTCATGTATCAAATAAAATTTGACAGGATAAAAGTATGTTTCTCAAAAATTAAAAAAAATCCTAACGATTTAACACTCTGACTAACGACTTATTGCAAAAGACTTGGAAGTTAAAAAGGTGAAATATTAGTTTCGTCACGCGTTCGTGCAACTGAAGGAGGTTATGTGGAAAGTTAGTAACTTACTGAGAAACTTTTAGTTCTATTTTAGGTAACAAAAATTCTTTTAAAACTAAGAATCTGCGTAAGTTTTCTTTCTTGCACTTTTGAAGTACTCAAGATAAATTATTTTTATTCTACGTTTAATATTTATTACCTGAAAGAATTTGAAAGTATTTATAGCACTTTACAGAATCTGTTAATTACTAAAGTTATCTTTTGAAATTTTAAGGTGTGTTCTGAAGGCAGTCGTTCTTCCTCTTTTATTCATAAAACTGAATACAATCATGAAAACAAGGTATCATTACTTTTTAAATTTTTTTGTAGTAGATATATTCAAAGATTTTAGACATACCATGATTCTAGCAAAAAGAAATAATCTCATTTTTTTTAAAAAAATTCGATTAAGTTAAATGTTTTTTTTTTGAAAATTGGTGCAGAATTTTCGTCAATGACAACATTTTTTTATTGCATGCACTTAATGAATAAAATTGATGATGGTATGGGGCATAGTTTTATCCCTGTGATTTTCCTTTTACCGAAAGGAGTTTATACTATGCACTTCTCTTTTGAAAAAAGTAATCTTTATACATATAAATAATTAATAATATTATATTATTCAATAATATATTATTAATTATTTCAGAGAGAATAAAAATAAAAATATAATTTTATTATTTTATTTCAATAATACCCGACCAAACCCCTTTGTACAAATTATATAAATGCTCAAATTGCACAACTGTAATTTACATGTATTATGTATTTTCATTTTCTTTTTCAATTTTTTGTAAGTAGGAAAATAGTAAATTTCAAGTATTTATCTTCGCAATTTAGTTTGTACTTCAATTTAACGCTTCTTCAAAAACAATGTTACTCATCGCATTTTTCAACTTGACGTAATATTGGTTAACTATATAGCGCATAAACACACACACACACACACACACACACACACACACAAACATGGTGAAAAATTGGCTGTACAGCCAAGTTGGCATCATTTTTGGCGATCGACTTGGCGACCATGTTGCCTTCTTGACAACCATATAGATGCTTCTAGAAATTACTGGAGAAATCTATAACATCATTATCTATGATGCAAGTAGATTTTCCGAGAAAGCGTTGGAAGATGGGGGGGGACTCTACTTAAACCATTCTTGGTGCTCCCCTATAATTAAGTTCAATTTTTACTAATTATACCTCTTGAATAAATAAATTTACTACAGCATCCCGAAAAACTATTTATACAGAGAGAGAGAGAGAGAGAGTTATTATTAAATATTTGTGAATAAAAATATATATAATTTTAGGATTTTTCATTTCACTAATATAGCATTATTGACTATTTCAATATAAAAATATAATTCTATTCTTTTTTAAGAGAGTATATTGTTATTAATATGATCTTTATATTTTTGGTGCACAAAAGTTATAACATTCTTAGTTTGAAATTTAAAATTAGTTTATAATTATTAATTAAAAATTCAACATTCAAAATTGCAGGAAACAAAAACTGATATCTATAATGAAATTTATATATATACTGTGAAAAAAAAAATCAAAGAAAAATATTAATGTTTAAATCGGATTACTGTTAAGCTTTATTTTCAGTCAAAAATAAAATCTCCTAGAACGACTTCAATATTCTTTCTAAAAGAATCTTCAGTTGTCCTCAAAGGAAAAAAATCTCCATGAAGTCTTTAGTTAACGGAATAGACTTACGTTAAGCAATATCATCTTTTTGTATTCAGCTATCTTACCGGCAGCTTTTGTATACGAGTTAAGAAAGCTTATTTTTACTTATATGACGTTGGGAGGTTATTACTTAATTAACTTGTTCCTTAGCAACGTTTATTAAACTCCGAAGGAAAATATGGTAGTTAGGAAAATAGTTTATATATGGCGTTTCTCTTTATATCTCATTTCATGTATAATGAGATAGTAGCTTGATAAGAATAATAAAGGCTTATGGTGTAGATAAGTTTAAATGAATACGGTCGTCCATCTAATTAAAATACCTTTACATTGCTCATAGTTCATGGATCACAATGGATTTCTATAAAATGTGTATTGTTGGCTTATCTATTACCTTATGAGAAACCGGGAAAATGGCTGATTAGGAAAATTACCTGTTTGGATATTTATGACTGAAAATTATTGTTTGGTTGCTTAAAGTAATTTCTTTTGGAGGCTATTAAAGTTAGTTGCTATGATTTTATGTTTATCTTCTCTATAAGGGTAAGGTTTTCATGAGGGTTGGTTGGTGGGTGGTATAGCGATGTTGAATTGTATTTGAATTCCCTAAAATCAAAAATATATCTTTGAGAGATACAGAGTAATTATTTCCTTTTAATTCCTAAAAATTCTAAAGATAAACCACAAAACTTTAGGTATAATGGTTAGTGACACTGACTTTTGTGTCATAGGGCATGGGTTTGAATATCGGAGAAGGGATGAATGCGTGAAAATGTATAAGGTCTATGTGGCATGAGGGTACTTTAAATAGCCGTCAAGCCCCAAGTCCTCTCGTGAGGTTGAAAGAAGTGGAAGAGCTGTGGGAGGAACTAAGCCAAAGAGTGTTGTCACCTGTATGATGCTCAAAGCTACGGATAACGATAGGCGTACATCTAGCCCTTTGATGCGGGGAATTTCGTGGGCTTCTATCTGACACCGTCAGACAGGTGATATTAGTAAAAACAGTACAATTGTTTAGTAAAAAGGTTTTATAACTTTGTGACAAATCTATACGGAACTTTATCACTAACCTTCTGAGACGTCTTTTTTAGGGTATAATTTAATTCCCTACCTATTTCCAATCAACTCCAAAAAGAGGACAGGGATTCCTTATTATGCAGATTAGATAAAGTATTTAAGTCAAACGGAATAGTAAAGTGGGAGACAGTAGGACAGAGAGATTGAAGCAGAAAGTTATAATAGTGAAGTTAGAGATTTATTATTGAAGATTTCTAGGTGGATAAATTAGGCACAAGAAGAGCTGAGATTCAGTGTGGTAAATATTGATTTATAATTAAAGTCTCATTAAAGTTTTATATTAGGAGTGAGATTAAAGTTAAATGTTCAGTAGGAACATTATTGAATATAATTCTGGGATCTCTTATTGCGGTAATCTCTGCGTGATCGATATTCTAATTGTTAATTAATTGGATCATTAAATATTTAAGTTAATATAAAGGAAAGTCCCTTTTAAACCTCATAAAGCTATTTTGATTTAGTTGTTATTAAAAGTCTTTGATTCTATTTGGGAAAGAAAACCAAAGAAAGAAAGTTATTTATAAAAATAGCTACTGGTTCTTTTTTGACTCAAAATTATTCTCATTCTCAAGTGAGTGAGTGAGTGAAGATTAACGTCGCACTGTTCAGCTGCACGAGGGCTTTTGGCGACGGACCACGTAATTTTGAACCATAGTCAAGTGACGTGGACGACACCTGAGCTGGCACCCCCCTCTCCTAACTACACACCACACCAACGGAAGGACATTTCAGCTTTCGACAGATTTAGCGTGCATCGCTGCCCTACACGGCGGGTCTTCAGTGGTACTGGGCTCGAACTCGTGACAAAGCCAGCCACGATCCGATGCCTATACCACTCGGTTACCGCGGCCACATTCTCGTTCTCAAAGTGAGGTCCAAGGGGATCTTCCCAACTTTAATATCATAGAATGTATTCATTGACTCTTTTTCATCATAGATACCGTTTAATGACTCTTTTTATGATGGCAAGCAGCCACGGAGGCCGCGGTCCCACTTTTTTGCCCGGCGTTGTCAAGTCTCCCTTACGGCCACTGGAAAACCCATCATGTAGAAGGACCTGTTCCACGTTAATTCTTTCGCGTCTCGAAAGTCCTCACGTTAACCTGGTTTGGAAGTTTGGAGGGTGGGATGTCAGTTCAGGTGTCATCCTCATCCCTTGACCACGAAACAAAATTACGAAAGACATTACCAATAGCTCTTTTTTCAAGTAATAATTTTCTTCTTTTGTTCATTATCTATTATTTCTTGTTTTCGATATATTATATAAATTTCTTTCATATATATATAATCCAAAATATAAAATCCAATATATATATATATATATATATATATATATATATATATATATATAATATACTTATACACACATATATATAAACGAAAATATAAAAATATACAGATAGTTATAAACCTAAGATAACTAACTATAAATAGGAAGAAAAAGACACAGTAGTTCAATGACAAACTCCTGGCCTTAGGAATCAGGATTGCAGGTTTAAACATGTTTTGGAGCTAGCCAACCTTCACCTGTAGTCTGTCATACTACGTACCAATAGGAAAGGAAAGAATTACATATGAGGAATTAAAATATTAAAAAAATCATTAAACTAATAAAATATGAACAAAAAATATAACCTACTATTATTCGCAGTGTAGATTTAATACAACACTAACATAGATAATAGCTATACATAGGTCGGGAGTGCAAAAACTAGTTATGTGTTTCCCGTCAAATACAAGGAAATGAAAACAGATCCGCATAAAATTAATTACATTAGGATATTAAGAAGTTTATATATATATATATATATATATATATATGCACTTTTAAAAAATCATAAGAATTTATTCATATAAATATTAGTGTAAAATATAAATGATACGCAAAAATATATAAATATTAATAAAAATTTGTTAAGCATGTGTGGTATATATATATATATATATATATATATATATATATATATATATATATATATATATATATATATGTGGGAGACAACAAGGGGTCCAAGACGTTGGTCTATCTTCTATTTTATTTTAACATTAAACAAAAATTAATTAAAAAGGTAGAAAAGTTTTTACAGATAAGATTGACGATCATTTTCAGAAGGTAACGCCTGCTCGCGCACCTCTCGCGTTCTCCTTTTTCTCTAATCAAAGTTTTTTCTCAAGAGTCTCTCTTTTTAGAGTTTCAGTTCTGCTTTTACTTTGATGCGCCTGCGCGCGAAGACTGCCTTGATTTTGGCTGCATGTCACAACGGCCATTCTGACCGTACGCTGTCCGCAGCGGTATTTCCATGGAGACCAGAGGAGAATCTGAAACATACAAAAAAAAACGGAACAGACAAGGACTATACGACAATTATATAGAGATTAAACATATCATAATTTTTCTAAACTAGACAGTTCCTCCATCATGTGAAGGCACCTCTTCGACATCCGGAAGGTTCCACAGGAAAACATTGTGTTTCACCGGCATAAGAACATCTTTTTCAACAAGTTGATCTTTGGTTGAACGCATCTATATTTTCCTCTGTAGAGTTCTGGACGTCTGTTCAAAACGATTTCTCTTTTTCCTTCGTTTCCACTGCCAGGGCTGGAAAATCCTTCGGAGCAACACAAACCGTCGATAATCACTCTTCATAGGTAAAGGGTTAGGTGAGCGGGAGATAAATTCCACGGAACTCGTTTTCATGGCACCATTGGCTTTCTTACACAATACTATATCAGAACATTTTTCTCTTACAATACTCAGTTTTAACTTAGTACTCTTAATTTTATTACATTTATAATCCTTAATTAGAGAACTCGAATCGTTTCTAGTAATAAAGTTCTTAACATATGGCAAATCATAACTACAGTTTTTTATCACATTTGAAACAGAAACATTTGGAAAAGAAACACCACAATCAGCATAAGCATGAGCACCTAAAGAGGATTCATTTTCACTCAATAAAACATCGCTCTTTGCGTGGCCTAGTTTCTCTATTTCAGAATATACACTGGGATGTATAATAAATTCTTCGGTCAAGGTCGGTGATATTGCCGTTCGCACACTTAGGCTAGGAGACTGTTGATTAAGAGAAATATTTATGGGTTTAACTTCTACCATACGCTGTTCGCCAAAACATGAGCTTAATGTTATGATTTCTTCGGAAGGTGTTTGCACTCTAATTAGTGAGGAATTTAAAACTGGGATCTGGCAACCTGAATCAATCAATGCTGTGACGGGCTGATTTTCTACAAAAATGCTTACGTATTGAAGATTTGCGCATTCTTCGCTATTTTGTTTTTCGCTCTCGATTTTCAAAGTATTCACGTTTATTTTATTATGGATGTGATCATTAGATTCTTTAGGTTTAAAACGCTTCTCAATGCGCAATGAGATGAATCACCGCATTCTTGCGCAATGAGATGA
This sequence comes from Trichonephila clavipes, assembly GCA_019973935.1. NCBI lineage: Eukaryota > Metazoa > Arthropoda > Arachnida > Araneae > Nephilidae > Trichonephila > Trichonephila clavipes. The sequence continues at coordinate 207,079 of BMAU01005363.1, read as the reverse complement.
ATCACCGCATATGTAGCAATTTTTATTTTCTCTTTCAAGATATTGGGGATAGTTCTCTTTAATCTTTGGTTTAAAGTTTTGTGATCTATTTTTAAAGGGGTCTTGGGTATATCCATAAGTAATAGGAATTTCTTTATGTGATCCGCTTCTAGATGAAATATAAATATCACACTCTTTAGCTAAATCAATAGGCCTAAACCAATCTTCTGCTTCTCGAATGCCAATATGAGTTGCAGTTTCCTTATTTAAAGTTTTGAACTGTTTCTCTTCGAATTTAGCTGCAGGATTTAAACTTAATGCTTTATTTTTAACCCTTTGAAGTTCGACTTCTTTTTCTAACTGTGCTAACTGTAGTTTCGCGAGCTCAATTTTCTGTTTTCCTGAAGTTACTTCTCTTTTGTTTCGCGATACCCTCTCATCTATACAGTTTTGAATTAAAGTTTTAACGAAATCTGGATCACTTTCAAATGTACTACTGTTCTCAATTTTAGTCTTTAGTTTAACTATAGTGTCAGTATTCTCCACAATACCGTTTAGCTTCTCAACAACTCTTATGAAATCCTCTTTAAGAGCGTTTTTATACATTTTAGAAATGGAAAGATCCTACCTTTTTTTTTTTTTGGCTCCCTTGTTGCTCGCACGTACGATGTATCCAATGAAAACGTTGATTCCACTGATGTCACCTCTTCGCAGGTTATATCGTTGAAATTGTAGTTCCGGCCTCTACACAGGCGGATTATTCACACTGAATTAGTTCCAACCTCTACACAGGCGGGATTTTCGTCGATGGGTTTTCCAACCTCTACACAGGCGGAATTTTCGTCGATGGTTCGTTGAAAATAAACCTCTACACAGGTTATTTTGTTATTTGTTCCGACCTCTACACAGGCGGAATGAAGTTGAAAAATTTAACCTCTACACAGGCGGAATGAAATTGAAAAATTCAACCTCTACACAGGTTGAACGAAGTTTCCGAAAAATGGCGGCGCGTCTCCTTCACGGACGCTGTTGTTCATTGTCCAGACTTTGGTTCAAAATCGAAATTTTCTCGATCCCGGCCGAGCCCCCATAATTTGTGGGAGACAACAAGGGGTCCAAGACGTTGGTCTATCTTCTATTTTATTTTAACATTAAACAAAAATTAATTAAAAAGGTAGAAAAGTTTTTACAGATAAGATTGACGATCATTTTCAGAAGGTAACGCCTGCTCGCGCACCTCTCGCGTTCTCCTTTTTCTCTAATCAAAGTTTTTTCTCAAGAGTCTCTCTTTTTAGAGTTTCAGTTCTGCTTTTACTTTGATGCGCCTGCGCGCGAAGACTGCCTTGATTTTGGCTGCATGTCACATATATATATATATATTGTTTTGAATTTGCATTTAGGTTCAGAATCTGGCAATAACTTATTTACTGCTCTCAGAGTTAGCGCGGGCTCTGCCTTTTTAAGTGCAATTTTTAGGTAGATTACCTCTATCTTGTAATTGGCTTAGACATTCCTATCCATTATTTTCAATAGGATTTTGCTCAGTATTATTAACATAAAGAGGGAAGATTAGCTGGCCACAAAGCATGTTCAACACCACTTTTATATAAATAATTTTTTATATGTATGCTGTCAGCAATGTTTATAATACTGCAGCATCCATTTTTTATATTTCGATTGCTCCTGTATCCTTCAATATGTGGTGTTTTTTTTTATTTTGATTGATGGATGTTCATCTCTCGTTTGTTGAGAATTAGACTATATATATATATATATATATATATATATATATATGTGGAAGTCCGAATAAATCTTCGAATAAAAATCACTCTTCAGAAGTCGGGATTTTATATTGGCGAGGTGAGTTGTCTAGGGGTAAGTATTTAAGGGTGAGTGATGAATTAATTGTGAATCAAAGTCATTTAAACACAGATACTTCATTTAAGTAAAAAAGAATTTATTTAAAGTTAAAGGGAAATATTTACAAAAGGGGATATTTACAAAGAAAAAGACATGCAGGAATTAGGTTAATTAAAAGTTGAGTTATACCTTTAGAAGACGGGGAAATAAACCTTTCTCATTCTTGGACGTTAGGACTGGTGGTGCCGCGCAGGGCGCGAAAATGCGGTAAAGACGTGACGTGTTGAACGAGCAGTGGTTAGTAGGCCTCTGCCGAAAAATTATTCAAGCCGGAGCTACGAAAGCTCACTAGACGGCGCTGCTTCGGATTGCAGTAATAAATAAAATTGAGATTAATGGTCCTCTGAAAAGGATATGACTCAACCTTTTAACAAAACGTTTCAAAGAGAAAATCCTACAAAACTTACAAAATCACCCTCTCCTGACAGAGCTGGTCTCTCAGCTCTTACAAAATGTTGAGAGCTAAAGTACTTTAAATACAAACTATTTTTAGTTACTACTATAAATTTGATGATTATTGGAATGTGGATGCAATAAAGACAAATAATACGATTCTTAAAGATAATAAAATAAAATATTACAGATGAAAAGATGTATACCTAATATTCACAATTCCGGACCTAAAGTAAAGCATATAAAAACAAAATATTCTATGTTGTGATCTACAATCAACTAAACCATAAAAAAAATCCTTCTTATCAATAGAGAGATAAAGAATAATACGAAAATATAATAAATGTTACAAGTGAATATAAAATGATTAATGGAAACGAGTGTTACCATAGAACATCTATTAATTTCTCAAGAGGGATATAATATGAGAAAAATTAAAAATAATAACAAATAAAAAAAATTCAATTAAGCATAACAATGTTTCATCAAATCAGCTGAGGTGGTGGTTGAGTTCGGTCCTTCGTGCTGACCAAACTTTTCCACTTCATACCTATCCTTAGAATTCACTTTCGTTACTTTGTAAGGGCCTAAGAACTTTGGTCTTAGTTTCAGTCCAGCTCCAAATTGGGTTCTTTGGATGGCTACTAAATCACCTTCTTTGTATAACGAAGCTTTCTTTCTTCTTCTGTTATATGTCTTTCTATTTTCAGACTGTAGGGTTTCGATGTTCTTTTTTGCATCGTTTCTTAAAAATTCGCGTTTTGTTCTAGTAATTCTTTCGCTATTTCTTCTAGCAGTAGGTCTTTCATTAGGATGTCTTCCTTGTTACGCATTTTGGTTCCCACTAATAGTTCGAATGGTGTCTATTTTGTACTGCGACTTATAGTACTATTTAGTATTCTCTGTAATCTGTCGACGTATTTGTACCATTTCGTTGAGTCGTCTAATGATAGTTTGGTGAGAACTGGAATCAAAGTTCGATGAATTCGTTCAACTTGTCCGTTTCCTCGAGGAACACCTGTTGCTATTTGTAGATGTTGAATGTTCTCTTCATCACAGTAGTCGTTGAATAATTTTGAAGTGAACGCTGAACCTCTATCAGAGATAATTCTGATGGGATTACCAAAGGTTTTCTGCTGTTGGTTTAGTTTTTCGAGGGCACTTTCAGCAGACACAGTTTTGACGGGATATAGCCAAGTAAATTTGGTAAATGCGTCTACTACGGTGAAAATGTGTTGATAACTTTTGTTTGTGGAGGGTAAAGGACCGATGAAGTCAACATGGTACGTACTTAAAGGAATGCTTTCCTTAGAAATAGGATTCAAAAACCTTCCTTTTTGCCAGTTTTCTTATTAGCTAAGATACATGGAACACAATTAACTATTACTTTTTTAACGACTTTGGATAAATTTGGGATAAAAAATTCCTGTTTTACAATTTTTTCTGTTTTTCCTACTGAGAAATGAGCATTTTCGTGAATCAATTTAATTAGTTCAGCTTGCATTGCTTTAGGGGTTACAATTAATTCTCGACCATTTAAGTACTTGTAGAGTATACCGTTTCGCTTAAAAAATTCTTCTGATTTTTGCTTCTCTAGAAGTGATTTCAATGTTTGGATATTGTCATCTTTTCCTCTTGTGCTTTTTTAAGCTTTGAAGTTAATGTATCATTGCATACCATCATTACGGGATATCGGCTAAGAGCATCAACGTGCTTTATATGACTTCCAGCTCTGTGCTCTATTTCATAATCGAATTCTTCTAATTGAAGCACCCATCTGGTTATGCGAGTAATTAGATCCCCTTTTTTGCATAGTCTTCTGAAATGCTGAACAGTCAGTTACTATTTTAAAAGTGTTGTCCTAAAAGATAAACAGGAAACTGCTTTAATGCGTTGATAATTGCTAGTACCTCTAATTCGTAGCTGTCATACTTTTCTTCTGCTGTATTTGTCTTTTTCGACATGTAGTAAACGGGATGTAACTTTCCATCTTCAGCTTCTTGTAACAAAATTGCGCCATACCCTTGTTTACAAGCGTCTGTATGCAGTTCTGTTTTTCTTCCATACTTGTAAAGAAGCAAGATTGGGCCTTCGGACATGATTTTCTTATATTTTTCAAATGCTTCTTTTTGTTGAGTCCCGAAAAAACAAAGAGGTTTTCTTTTCTTGTTAAATTGCTAAGTGGTTTAGCTATCTTTGAATAATCTTTGATGTACTTGTGGAAATACCCAGTTAAACCAAGAAAACTTTTTACTTGTTTTGTTGTTGTTGGTTCTAGAAATTTTCGGACAGCTAGTGTCTTCGTGGGAGATGGTTTAATAGTTCCGCTTTCTACAATGTGACCTAGAAATTCAATTTTCTTTTTTAAGAATTGGCACTTCTTGAACTTAATTTCTAATCCGTATTTCTTTGCGACTTCGAAAATAATTTTAAGTTTTTCGAGACCTTCCTGTTCGTTTTTCGCTGGAATGACAAGATCATCTAAATAACTAATTACAATTCCTTTCCGAGTAAGATCTCTAAATATACTTGATACGTAGCGTTGGAAAACTCCTGGACTTGTGCTTAGTCCGAAAGGAACTTTGTTGAATTCAAATTGTCCATCTGGGACGATAAAGGATATATACTTTCTGCAATCTTCGTCAACATCGACGTGAAAGAAACCATTGCGTAAATCTAATGTAGAATATACCTTTGCTTCTTGCAAAGTGTCTAAAACATCTTCGATGATAGGTAACGGAAATTTATCTTTCACAAGCTTCTGATTCAATTTTCTGTAGTCAATGCACATTCTCGAAGATCCATCTTTCTTTTTTACCATTACGATTGGACTTGCATATTCTGAAGAACTCGGACGTATAATGCCTTCGTTGAGCCATTCTTCTATCTGTTTGTTTACTTCTTGTCTTTCTGGGAAAGCTAGACGACGAGGGTGTTGACAGACTGGTTCTTCGTCTTTTAGAAAAATTCTCATTGTGACGTCGGTAGATGCTGTTTTTTCTGGCTTGTAGTCTTGAATTAACTTTTCAAGTTCCTTCTTGATTTGACGATTTTCAACATGACGTAGGTCTATTTCTTGAAGATTTTCAGCAGATATTTGCATAAGCTGTGCATGATTCCCATATTTGTTGAATTTAACTCCTTCTTTAGTGAAACTTATCGATGCTTGTTCCAAAAGATCTGATCCAATAACTGCTTCGAATTTTAATTTATCAGCCGGTACAACATGCCAAGTTAACGAGTAATTTTCATCATCTATTTTGAACTCATGTTCAAAGGAACCGTTAGTTATCACTTGTGCTTCACCAATACCTGTGAGAAGCATCTTGTTCTTCGATAATTTTGTTGGATCTATTATTCTTCTGCTCATGTTTTTTCGAAGTAAACTTACGGTACTACCACTGTTTATGAGCTCCGTGATTTTCACCTTTCCAAAAAATATCTCTTTAGTACGTAAACCTTCCTTAACGATGAGTGTGCAAGTTTCTTTTGGAGGTTCTTTGAATTTCTGCGATTTTGAATAGTTCATCTGAGCATGCTTGGAAGCATTGTGATTTGAGTGTTTCTCGTAATTTTTGTTGTAATACCCTTTCTGCGCGCTGTCTTGATATCTTTGAACAGATTCGTACTTGGTAACAGGAGCTTCGTAGTGTTTGTTGTAATTCGTTGACGCTGGAAACTTCTTATCTTTTCTGTTATACTCGAATTTTCCCTGTGCTTCATACCTGCTATTCTTTTGTGTGAATTTGTATTCTTGTTTCTTCACAAATGGACTGCTAGATTTTTCCATTTAGTTTATAGTATAATATTCTTAATTTTCTTATAATAAATTTAGTTACTAAAATATATATATAGATGGCACCATTCTTTTCAGTTATGCAGTTTTTTTGTGCTTGGCGTTAGTATGCTATTAGAATCGGAATACATCGGGTAAGTTTTTAGTGTTTTCACACATTTTCATTGTTATTACTTTTGGCCATAATCATTATTAACCTCTATTGCAATTATTTATGTTCATACATATTTATATTTGTCTATTTCGTCCGAATTCCAAGTAAAATTATAGTAATTTAATTTTTCAATTCTATTCTATTGATGTTATATTCACCCACGTGGGTTTTTGGGCCATTGCCTTGGTTTTTCTCCTATGCTATTATGTCGAAAGTTTCCGCTGAAGGGGAAGGTTGAGATCTCGCAAAACACTGTTTAACCCTGTTTCACTGTCCTAAGCCAGTGACAGCTCGAGAAACCATAATAGTTTTTTACACTCTAGCTATATTTTTCTTTTTTGGTTTGTAGTGGTTCCATGTTTTTGGTTCTTTCGGTTTGTTCTTAAGATGTTTTTATGATTTATTAGTCTTCCTTTTAATTTATTTACTGCTGTATAAAAGTAGTGGGAATTTAAAAATAATATAATAAATAAGACATATGTACAAACTTAGGTTTTATTACTAACAATTTTTTTACAAGTTCATTCAGTTAAGGTTAGGAATAAAATGGAAGTGATAACTCGAAACATTTAATTCTTCATTATTGCTAAACAGTCAGTATTGCTTAATGTGGCTTTTGAATTTGTAATTTTTTACCAAGTCATCTATATTAGGTTTAGTTGTTAAAGATGCTATCAAAATTAAATTGTTTAAGGTATATATCAAATAAGTTTGAGTGATATTTTGATTTTATGTTGTTCATTATAGAAAATATTTGTTCACACAAACAAATGTTAATCCAAACTTATAACGATATCTTACAGCCAAATCATGTAAATTCAGAAAAAATTGTTTGTTGGTAAAAATTTTTGAAATTCAGTATAATTAGGATAACCTAAAGTTGAAATAAATTCATCACATTTTTATTTCAGTGTAGTATAATGTTGTCGTTGAATAATTTCGATTTGGATATCAGACGGATTACAATTAACGTCTTACACAGGAATGAAAAGGAATTTGCAAAAAAATAAGTATTTCTTTTTTAAAATCATCAAACCTAGAACTAAATTAATCCTGCAAAATGGATATTAAATTTTTAACTATATCATAGCTCGGAGCATTATTCGTTAATAGATTCTGCATTAATATGAAATGTGGTAATCTTTTTTCTCCAAAATCAAGACAAAAAAAAGTTTATTCACACAATAAGATATAGGACCATCTAGAGTAAAAATCCAAGTTTTTCCTGTATATAATTTTCTTTAAATGTCCCATAACATTGGTAGGAAAAGCTAAATACAATATCCAAACTTTCTTACTTTAGTAGCAACCACTCATGTTTTGTTCCAGGTATTTTGAAACATACTCAAATACAAAACGCTGGAAATTATGCTTTAAAATTAATGTAGTTGTACAATACATTTTAATTACTTTCAGTCGCTAGCACAATTTCTCTAATTTTCAACTAGTTGGTTCTTGTAGTTTTTGTTTCATAATTTATTTCTTATTCTTGTGTAACACATAAAACTATGCGACCATATAGTTTTGAATTTAAATAAAAAAGAACATGAAGTAAAAGCTGTGTTTTTGTTATATTATTAGTTTAAAAAAAATGTATTTCAGTTACCAAAAATGGAAGCTTAGCACTAATTATACCTAATAAGAAAAATGCAGAGTTTAATAAATTAACTGCTCAATATATTCATAAGTATGTTGCACAAAAAAACTAATATACGAAAATCAAATAAAAAAAGCAAAGTAGTTAATTGAATTGGCCTTTATTTCTCTAATCACAGTTTTTTTCTTTACTACCTCATTATTTTGTAATCCAAATTTTCAACTCCTTTCTCTAATGGAAATTTAATCTTTAAAGAATATTATGGTATAATTAATGATAAGACAGTTATAATGATACATTGAGATTTATCGAAGTAGTAGAGAAATTATGATAAAATAAATAAAGAATTATGTAATTATATACAAAAGATAATAACTTAATTGAAAATTTTGAAAATTAAGTGTAAGGTTACTTCGCTGCAAATGGATTAAAGATTTAAAAAAGTAGGAATAGTTTAAGTTACTTTTTAGATTATTTTGGAATATAATTAATTCTAGAAGAGCCTTTTAAGTATGTTTTTCATTTCTTTCTTTCTCTCTATAAAAGTTTACGTAGCATATTTAAATTCTTTTAATTTTAAATCTACAAATATAATGCAATTTCTTTAATTGATTCATTGCTTTAATAAGTAATTAGAAAAGATATTTTAATTGAATTTTTTGAGTTCTTTCATTCCTTCTAACGTTCGTTGATTTTCAATGCTTTATAGTTGTTTGAGTTATAAACGTACTATCTGTCAAGAGGGTTTTATGTTACAGATAATGCATATAAAAGATAAAACCGTTTTGGATCACACATACGTGATCACGGGTTTCGCTCTCCAGAGCCTACGGTATCATATACAGTAGGCCACAAAAGTGTTCGTACACTTGCAATTTCCTATAAAATTTAATGTTTTATACTAATAAAAACTAATATTTTGGAATTTTTATTTTTTTATGATATCTGCAACTTGTTTTTAATGGAATGACGTAATTAATTTTTAAACATAGTATAACTATTATTTTTAAAAATTAATAATCAAAAAGCTACTAAAAATTACGCCACAAAAGTCTTCATACACTTTATAAAAATCTCAACATAGCTTTAAATATTGTATTTTTTTCTTAATTTAGTTCTTAATAGGATATATTTTAGTGTCCACAACAACTTTTAAACGTCTTGGTATAGATTTAATCAGTTTTTTGTAGTTTCTGCATCGATTTTCCTCCATGCTTCGGTGACTAATGCTTTTACTTCTCATTATGTGTTAATATGTCATGTTTTTTTTTAAAAAATCAAATTCTCACCAAATACATTCTACAAGGCTAAATAAAGTGACTGAGGAGGTATTAAATGAGAGGAGGTAAAATAATTATACAGACAACAGCGCCGTACATTGAGAGCAGTGCGCTTGGAGTCCTTATTCTGTTAAAAAATGAAGTCATTCCTAATATCCAAATTTTGGACGGATAATTTAAAATTTCTCTTTAAAATATTAAAATAGAGCTCATGCTTCATAATACCGTAAAAAATACCAAATTATCTAATTCTGAAGCTGATTTATACCCCCATGCAGAAACACTTCCACCTTCATGGTTCATTAATCCAACTAGATTCTTGGGATTGAGTTTCAGAAAATTCAAAATTAAAGGCAAATTGATTGGAATGACAGAAAATTCAAGATTTTTGGTTTTGAAGGGCGCATAATAGTATCTAAATGATAAAATGAGGAATTATATCCCATTAATTAATGTGAAACAACAACTCCTCCATCTCCATGCTGAAGCATGGAAGTGGAGATCAGCTACAGAATTAGGTACTTTGATATTTTTTGATTGTATTCAGAATCATGAGTTCTATTTAAATAATAGAGCTATATTATTAATGAGCTTTATTTCTGAGTCGGAAACGTTTTTACATTAGTTTTAACAAAGCATCAGATGGCGTTTAAAGTCCGTTTTTTTCGAATAATGTTTTACAAAACTTTGAACTTCAATATGTACTTTCGGCTTCGAGTTGATTTTTTTATTTTTTACTTTGATCCGGGATATTTACAAATGTAAGAAATTGTGCATGTTTAGCTTTTTCGAGAGAATTGGCCTTTTAAAGGTTCATGATTTATTGCACTCTGGATTTCTGTTTATATTTTGACTAAGTTGGAAAAAGATGGAAAGCTTATTATTTTATTGCGCATCAGCCATTCATAATAATATTTTCAGTGTTTATTTTATTTCTAGTTCGTATTTGAAGCAATAATTTTAATACTGAACGGCATTTAAAAAGCATATCTTTATAGAACAAACGCAATGACTCATTTTTGACGAAAACGATTAACAAAAAAGAATAGTTTGTTCTTACTGACTCATTTTTAGTTTTGTAAAAACAAACGATTATTTTTCGATACTATCGCAACCAGAGTTCATAACCAGAAGAATAGAAAACATAATACTAATATGATACTAATAAAATTATAAGAAATATGACAATTAGTTAAAAATAAATAAAAACTATATTAGCTGTTATTTAAAAGATCTGTAAGAATCAGTTCAAGCCACATCAAGTTTATATGAGAGTAAATTTACCAATAGGGATTTGCCAGACAGTATTTTGTATGTTTTACGTCTACTTCATTTTAATCATCGTGGTGAAAGGAGTGAAAAGACTAATTTCTTTTTATTAAAATGAAAATATTTTATTTGAAATTCGCGGTTGTTTTTTAAATATAGCGAAAATATATGCACTGTATATTCAGATATTATCAATGACAGTAAATTGCTAATTTTAGCGCATTTGATTGCATTAAAGATTTAATATGAATTTTTAAGCGAAATTAGGCTTATAGCAGCTAAATTCACCCGGTTCCGTGTGCGCGCATTTTCTAGGAAGTAGCGGGCCTGGGGAAACGTTTCTTTCTCCTTTCCGCGGTCCTGAAGGGATTAAAAATCTATTTAAAATTTTTTACAAATAATAAATTACACCAGTTTAGATTCATGCTACTTTAGAATGATTTTAAATAAAATAATTCAGCGTGGCATCCTGTATATCTTGCAAAAAATATGTGGTGAAGCTTTTTTATCCCATATAAACTGTAAATTTTGTCGAAGCAAATTATTACATCAGTTATTTTTCTCTACTTGAAAGTTACTTACAAAGTAAAAATAACATTTTTTCGAAGTTCTTTGATTAGAATTTAGAAAGTTGTATCAAGTAAAATACAAATCAAAATATTTTTTTAATTAAGCATATTTAAGCGACAATAATGAATATAGAATTTAATTTAAGAATCTACATGCATTTAACGAAATTTATTGTTTAATTCTTTTAAATGTAGGTTACATTTGAACAATACGTAATTTATTCACAAGTACAGCCTCAATTATTCTGTAGTCCGATTTCGTCGAAGAAAGGCTTGAACTAACAGCCCATCAAATAATAAGCCGATATTCTGTTAAAATCTGAAACTCTATCGGGATTATCAATACATTTTATTATTTACAATGTATGAACATTGACTGTTTAATAGAAAAATATGTGACACGTGATTATAAATAATAAATGATGGAATGATAGGTGAATAAATTTAAAATGTTTCATTAATTCAATTGTACGTCTAAATATTTTTATTATTTTCTTTCCATTGGAATAGAGATTTGTATTTGTACGTATGGAATAGCTTTTCCCATTAATGAACTTTCCTTTAAATTGTTTGCATAAGGAAATGATTTATTTGAGGAATTTTTTCACTTGCGTCAAATGTTTTGTTAGGTGCTTCAATGAATTGTACTGCAGTTGCGTGAATTCCCTTACGTGCATATTCAGTGAAAGTATTCAGTTAATTATCCGTCAAGGGATGCAGTCTCATAGAAATAATTGAGGATAATACTTACATTAATTTCAAGTTAATGAGGCAGAAATACAATATTTAAACTCCTATTACTGTCATCTCTTCCATTTGAATTCATTTGCTAATGAGATGGTTTTAATTCATATTGCGCATCAGTTGAGCTCTTATGCATCCACAGATTATTATTATTATTAATTTAATTAACTAATAAACTTAAGAGCGTAACTATTAGAATTAGCATTAAATGAAATATAAGTAAAATATTTTTTTAATTTAATTACACAAAATTTGTTAAATTTGAATATATACATAATATAAAAGTGATAATGTAAGAGGAGGTATTATCTTTACCTTAAGATAACTTTTGCTTCATCTGATTTTTTCTTTCCTAACTAAATATTACCCGTTTAAAATATAGATAGTATCAGTTGGATGTACAATAGCTTATAAAATGTGACAATTTTTTTTATTATTTATTTTTTTTTAAAAAATAATTAAATATATTGTTTTTGTTGCAGAACAAACTGCTTGCCAGGGATTTTAATGAGTGAGTAAGTGAATATTAAAGTTCTAGTCAAAAAACATTTTAATGTTATGAACACGATAATTAAGTAACGAGTCTTTTTATCGTAACTTGGCCCTCATTTTTTCAATTCTTATTCCTATAGTTCACTCTCTCTCTATATATATCTTGTTCAAATATTCAATGATTAATAAAATACTTTTCATTCATCTACTCAAGCTGAAATACATTTTTTAAAACTTGTAATGGATGACAATTGATGGTAATGCAGTTTTTTCATGTTAATTCATTAGTTCTATTTAATTAATGAATATATAGTAAGAAACAAAAATAATAGTCCAACACCATATAAAGAGTGTTTTTTTCAGGTATAGAAGTTTAAGTTGGCATTACTTTCCAAGATGGCGACAGATTTAACAACTGGCAAGTGATTTATTCTCAGTTTTGTTTAGCAATTCATCAAAATGATCATCAGGCAAGGCGTAGATTCGTCGAATGGGCCCAAAACGAGATTGCCGTTGTTCCCGATTTTCATAAGCGAATTTTGTTTAGCGATGAAGCGCACTTCTGGTTGAATGGCTACGTCAACAAACAAAACTGCCGCATTTGGAGTGAAGCTAATCCACAAGTGTATGTCGAAACACCGTTTGGTGCGCTTTATGGGCTGGTGGAATAATTGGTCCGTACTTCTTCAAAAACGATGAAGGCCACAACGTTACAGTCAATGGTGATCGGTATAGAGCCATGATTACTAACTTTTTCATTCCTGAATTGAGCGATCATGATGTCCAGGAGCTGTAGTTCCAACAAGACGGCGTAACATGGCACACAGCTCGTGCCACAATCGATTTATTGAAAGACACGTTTGGTGATCGCCTAATTTCACGTTTTGGATCTGTGAATTGGCCTCCAAGATCTTGTGATTTAACACCGCTAGACTATTTTCTGTGGGGCTATGTAAAGTCATTGGTCTATGAGGATAAGCCACAAACGTTTGACCATTTGGAAGACAACATTCGCCGTGTTATTGCCGATATACGGCCACAAATGTTGGAAAAAGTCATCGAAAATTAGACGTCCAGATTGGACTACATCCGAGACAGCCGTGGCAGTCATATGCCAGAAATCATATTTAAAATGTAATGTCACAAGATTATCTTTCGAATAAAAAAGATTCATGTCAATCGAATAATACATAGTTGTTTTATTGCAATTTAAAGTTCTATACCTCTAAACAAAACACCCTTTATAAAAAAGTAAAATTGCTTTTTATGTCAGTAGCGCATTGAATAGCGCATTGGACTTTTACTCCAAAAATCGTGGGTTATAATCCCCATCTGGGATGGCCTAATTCCGAGAATGTAATTAGTTTTTACTATACTATTTTATTAGAATAATTAAATTCAATTAATGAATAAGTAGTAACAAACGAAAAATAATTGTAAAGAACCATATATAAAATGGAAAATTGCGAGGAAAATCGCTTTCTATTTTGCCACTTAATATTGTGATTCTGTCATATGTATATGCATATTTGTATTAATTGTAGTTATTTAATAAAAAGAACCTAAAATAAAAAAATTGTCGACATTTGTTTCTTAAGTAGAAATCAACTTAAGTTTTTTTTTTTGGAAAAGAACATGTCTGATCGTGTTCAAAGAATTTCTGGGCATAGGAAGAAATACAAATATGTATCTTAATAACACTAATAATTTGTTAGTTTAACTAGAAGAAGTGGAGAAATACATTACGCGTTATAAACTGTCAATAAACAGAGAAGTATCAATGAGATTTCATATGTAATTTGATAATATCAAGACACCGATATATTAACCCGTTATCATCTCTATATTGTCAAGTTAGTGAGTGAATATTAACGTTGCAATATATTCAACTACTACTTCGGGTTTGGTGAGAGACCTCTTAATTTTGAACCACGGTCACAAGTGACGAGGACGACATCTGAGGTGGCACTCCTTCTCCTAGCGTCTCCACCATATCAATGGGAGGAAATTTGAGCCTCGATATCTTTAACGTGCATAGATCCCTCTGCACGGTGGGTCTTCAGCGGTACTAGGCTCAAACTCATGACATGCTAGTCATGAGTTTGTTACCTTGACCATTAGACTATTAATCGAGTTCTATGTTATTACTATTGCACCAACAAATTTTTTATACAGCAAGAAGCAAAAATTAAAAAATTGAGTTATATGTTGTTATAGGTTTTCGATCGTGGCTCACTTTGAAGTTCGTTGCAAAAAAGACTCGGTAAATAAATCTGAAATAGATTTAAAACGAAATCCTCTATTCATCCATATTACATTTTAAATAAATATGAAAAACACACTGCATCTTAAAAAATTGTGAGATTCATGAATTAATTATGAAAAAACAGTTATTATTTTAGTAAATTTTCTATAACACATTTTAAGTTATTTTATAAGCTTATATACTTTTTGTACTTAAAACATTTCGAAGGTAAAGTAGTTGGATATTTTCGCTTTGAATAAGAATCCGAGTTTCTAAAGAAATAAAAATCAATTATTGTAAATATATCTTATAATGCTGGGTAAAACACAGAAAGGCAAATAATTACAGTTTTCTTTTGGAATAATTTGCATTAGTGTTCATAATGATACCAAGTGTTAATAATACTAGAATAATACTAGATTGGAATACTTAAAGAAAACGTAAAAAAATATTTGATAATCCTATTTCACGAAATCTAATTTACATACACATACTATATTTTTTCACACATTTTTTATACTTACTCATCGAAAGAGAAAAGGCCACATAGCTACGAGAAGTATTGTAAAACATTTTTAATATGATATCCGATAGAATTTTTCTTTGTTATTTTTCGTTTACACTTTTGGCGACTTAATCAACTGCACCGGTGAAACGGAAAAGTACCGGAAATTCTAATATGTTTATTATGTGTGTGTGTGTGTTCTGTATTTTTTAACACATTTAATGACATCAAATTCTTATGCTATTTGAAAAATTACCATTACAAATAAAAATATGTCAACAATTTGGCATACTTTTAGTAATTAACAATATCCAAGAAATTTGATATTCCATATCTTATATATTCTTAAAAGCATAATTTTTCTGAAAATGTCATTAATTTAATCTTTAATTAAATTATTCCGTAAAATCACCAGGTAATATAAACAGGAAAGTTTCTTTGATTGTTTTTTACTTTTATGGTTACTTCTATAGTGTGTGTTGTTATTCACATTTTATTATATAAATCTACTTTGTTGAAATATATTCCAAAACGTTTTTTCCTTATTATTAAGAATTATAAAAATTTTGCTAAAGCATTTTATTTTCAAATAATGTCGCGTCCTGTTTTTCTTTCCTAAGATATTATTATACACCAAAGCCATTAAAGAAAACAGTTACCTCTGAAAATAATGAGCCTTTTTAAAAGGTTAATACTTTTAAGAAAACATTTTCTTTAGTTAATTTTTCCATTTAACATTATATATAGTTCAGGAAACATTTCACATTACTTCTATAAAAGCAACAATAAATTTAATAAGTTTGTATTTAAAAAAGAGGGAATTAAGCGTTTCAATACATTATTATAAAATCGAGGAATTTAATTAAAATCTGTGAAGTATTTGATATTTTTAAAGATTTAATTTTCTTAAATATTATACTTTAGTAATGTTTCCTTTTTGCTATGGAGGATATTTTATTAGAAAAAGAATTTTAGTTCTGCAGGGCAATATTATTTTAATGATTACTGAAAATTGTTTTTATATTTAAATACTCCATTTTTTATTGATATTTGAATGGACAGTTTCTCTCTCTTTGCTTCTATTATTGATTATTTAATGTAAAAAGAAATCAGCTAAATTCATATCAAGGTTATTAGGACATACGATACCAAATTTAAACTTAATGGTTTGGACATTTAAATTGCATTTGTTGTCATTTAGGAAAACAAGTAACCCATATAAAGAGAGGTGATAGGGTTGTTTCGTAATATTATACGCTATGTTTTCTTCATTAAAATTTTTAATCCTTATAAAGAAGCATGCTAAATCCAATGGATTACAAACAAATAATTTAATGATACAAGAAAGGGAATGTAACGTATTTTATTCGTAATTATTTTTTCTTCCATAACATACAATGTAACCAACAAAATATTTTTAGTTCATAAACAATAGTTAGACGCATATGATAAGTATAAAACTATTTCTAAGCTAAAAAGGAAAGTACTAATAAAGATCGAATATGTTTTTCTTTTCTGCATATTTATTGATATAAGGCGTTTTAGATCCTAATACAAGTTGAATTGAAACGATAAATTCTTTAAGAATTAAATTAGATGCAGCCTAAAATTATTTTAGACATTTTATGTCTTAATTTTATGTAATTGAAAATCAAGAAAAAATAATCATAAAATTATCGATATACACAGCACAATGTGCATTCTTCATATTTTTTGTTTGGATAAAATGCAATTAATTTTACTTACCTTTTTGACTTTCTATTGGCATATAACTTAGGGTAATGCATTGAATTTTCATTAAAAATATTGAAGCGTTTAACAAAAGTCTTAGACAAAACTGTATTCTTCATGAAATTTTTTTGTCAGTGTTATTTCTCAATAAATCTTTCATAATATTTTGTATATTTTAATAATCGTATTAATTGTTAAAATGAAATAGTATCAAACATTTTAGCTTAAAAGAATTTTAATATATTCGGTTAACATGGAAAACTCCTTAAGTAACTGCAATATAATAAATATTTCCAATTAGGACCTTTGTTGGAACCTATAATTCGAAATTTATTTCCTGTAAAGTGCACAGAAATGTAGTTATTAAATTTAAATTCAAAACATAAAGTTAAATTTAAATAATTATCTTTCAAAAACCTAATTTTAACAATATATTTTTTTACCCCGATTGGATCTATTATATATATATATATATATATATATATATATATATATATATATATATATATATATATATATATATATATATTATTTAATGATTATATTCATATTAACAATAACAACAATAATAATACTGAAACTGATAAAGAATAGTAATTCTGTAAAAGATAGGAAGAAGTTTTTACAACATGACAGAGAATAACAGTTCTATGCAGATTTTTCATACAGTATACGTAGTTAAGATTCAAAAGTTTGGGGGATTATGGTTACCCATGGCAATAAATCATGTAATGATAATGAATAATAAAACAAATAATCAATTTTACTATATTTCTTTAGTACTACCCTATCTCAGGGTATGCGAGAAAGGTCAAGTATTTAATTAAGTAACCAAAATACACTTACTTTCAGACACTTTTCCAAATTTTAGCTGACACAATCCTTCGGGGTCTCAACTAAGGAGGAACCTACATTCTTCAATGGGCAAATCGTATATGCCACTAAAGGAAGTTTGTTCCAAGAAATTCTCACGATGAGGATTATTATTAAAGTAAGTAAAGAACTGAGTCTATGTAAGGAATTGATAACCAGCTGAATGAAACCGTTCCAACTGTTCATGAGAAACTCAGCTAACCGAAGAAATAAAAATACTTCTCACTTATTTTTAAAGGAAGATTAGAACTGGGTACCCTCCGATCCCAAAACGAGTATCTTAGCCATCATGCCAAAATGATCGTGTCATATCATGGAGGCTGTTACTGGTTTAAATAGATATCACCTCCACGCTACTCCCCTGCCAGTGATTCGGCGAATAGGCGAATTAAAGATACCATATTCATGACGAGCTTGTGAGCAGTTGCGTCATTTTGACTGTGAAGGTTTTGAGAGTTGCGTCACGTGTGTGACGGCTTTGTGGGTTCCGTCATCGTGTGTGAGACAGTTTGGTTGCCTTTGTGGTGGATAGATGGCGCCACGACTGCTGCGGTTCTCTTTGCACGGCCGACTCATCAATAAAGGAAGATTAGAACTAGGTACTTTCTGATCCGAAAACGATTATCTTAGTCAACATGCCAAAACGATAGTCATAGCATGGAGGCTATTAATGGTTTATATAGATATAACCAACACATTTTTATACATCAAAACTAATCTGTATAACTCATTTCCACTGTAAGAAGTTGGCAGTGTACTTTCAATAAAACTTAACGGAATATTAATTCTGCGAGGTAACCTCGCAAGATAGTCCGTTATGGCTTTATATTTAAGATGGATTTATTAATTGGTATACAGTGCATCATTAAAATACTTGGCATAAAATTAGGTTACTTTACTTGTAAAAATATCCTTCTGGTTTTTGATAAGGAAAAAGTACAGGATGTCTACTAAATTAGTTGGTCAATTTCGTACTTTGATTATTTTTAAAATATTAAAAGAAATTAACCCGTTTAGAGTCAGACTAGTAGTAATATGTTGTAAGTTTATTTATATAAATGGTGTTGGGTGTTATAACTGACACTATATTTTGGCGAGTGGTAATTATTCTTTGTTTGGCATTATGATTATTGAGAGGTACAACGGCGCTGAAAAAGCACAGTGCTGTCCTCGGTTTCCTGAAAATCATTCTGCTGTACAGCGGTTTTATGCATTTTTCTTCACCGAAGAGATCGTTATGGGAGTTAATTACTTGAACATGCTACAGACTTTTCTTATGCCTATTATCATAGGAAAAAATGCCAGGAGGTTACATTTTTCAACAAAAGGGCGTGCCTTGTCATTACCGCAATGACTTTACATCTTACCTTAATGTCTAGGTACCAGTTTGGGTTGTTCTTGGAGATGTTATTCTATTGTCACTACGATCACCAGAGCTTTCATCATAGGATTTCAATGTATGGGGTTTTGTAATGGATCAGGAGTGCACTCCACCATTTCATTTATCCATCCCTGAACTAAAATCAAGAATCTGCACACAATTAATTTGATCGACAAAAACATGCTAATAAATCATCTGTGATAAAAACTGATTTGCCGATTGGACATCTGCAAAGTAACGAAATGAAGGAGCCTCGAAGATTTGTGACAATGGTAAACATGTGTAGATTGTATTTCTATTTTACAACAATGTATGCTTGAATTTTTTTCCCTTCATTCTTTTTGCCCAACTAATTTGTAGGCACCCTGCATTTAAATGCAAAAGTAGTTAGTGTGGTAACCAGTTAACAAATTTTAGAGCGCTGACGCTCTTTCTCTTGTAATTCACAAACAAAGGTTTACCAAATTTAGAAAGTTATGGTAAAAATAATTCAAAGAATAAAAGATATCCTTCTCACTATGTTTCATACAATGTTAAACTTTACAGAAGTCTGGAAAAATATATATTCAATTATTATCTTTTTTCTTTCGTAAATCATATTATAGGGTGGAAAAATGAGGCATGCGATATTTAAGTGGCAGCTATGCGTAACATAAGCATATCTAAAACCCTTTTATGAAGAAAAGAAAGGTTATTATGAGGTTCCACAAAATATTCCAGAATCATTTATGTAATGCGAATACTTTCTCAAGATTTTCGATAAAAGTTATTGAAAATAGTATTTTTCGAAATTTTTCCAACTGTATCTCATAAAAATAAGAAAAGGTATCATTTCTCTCATTCTGTGAATGAAAGTATGCAACCATCCCTAAGAAAATCTGAAGAATTTCTCACAGAATAGATAAACTATTTCTGTAAGAGTAAAATAAGGAGAAATATTTTTAACTTTGAGAAAAGACGACTTTTATAGAATAAAAGTGTCGATTATTTAAGATAAGGGTACAAACGTTTTTGAAATAAAGTTTTCAAAAAGAAAACACACACACACATATATATATATATATAGGTTTTGGTAGAGCAATAAATTGCTTTTTCCCATGAAAATAAAATAACGCTAAAAATATAAATAACAATTTCTTTATGGCATCTTTAGTTTGGCTTATGATAATAAACGAAATGTACAATATCTCGCTTATATTTTTACATTGTGTGACTTTAAACAAGTAATATAAATTTTTTTAAGTCAATTCCTACTTCGTTAGAAAAACTTACCTGCGCCGTCTGTCTGAGATAAGTTTATAATAACGTAGAACAAATTTAAAATTAAAAAAATAAAATTTGGTTAATGAATTAAGAAAAGACTGCATTAACACACACACACATCAAGGGTTATACACTCCAAGTTTTAAAAAAAATGTGTTTGAACTTGAATGGGTGAATAAAACGTATTTTATAAACGGTTGAAAATTTGAACAATATATATATGTTATCTGCAAAGTATGGAATGCCGGCATTCTATAGAATGCCTAGGTATTGTGTAGAATGCTGGACGTTTTTAGGCAATGTATGAAATAAGAGAATTATTTCATACTTTGCCTAGGCATTGTATATATTGCCTAGTAATTCTATAGAATGAATAATGCTGTTCAGGCAAAGTATGAAATCAGATCATGATAAGGTTACTATATTAATGACGTACATTTCTAAAAAATACAAATGTTATTCTGACAAAATAATGAGAGTGCTATTAAAAATTATTCAAAATACGTAAAGAAAAAAGAAAGTTGTACCAAACAAAATTAATGTCTTTCTTTTATTAAGGAAAACAAAATTTTCAAATAAAAAAATAGGAACTTAAAATTAATCTACTTATTGCAACATGGTAGGCTTGAATGGCATTTTGTGTGTGAATAACATTTCATTACATTTTTCACGCAAAGACCATTCTTATTTTGCTACTTAGTTTTGCACAAACATTTGTCAAATCCTTCACTGCTTCCATTGGAAGGAACAATTGCAACTGAGACAAATGAGGAACATTTCAAGGTCAGGAATGTCTTTAATTCTAAGCAAGTTCTTAGGGCACAAAGTAAACTGTGATTTCTCATATACTTCTTTTAAAATTCCTTCAGAAGTTCCAAGTCGATAGAAACCCCTTTTCTCACTCGTTACAAGTGACAATATATTGGTATTCAGAAAAACATAAATTTCACAGCAATGCCTTTTTTTAAAAAATTCTTCTGTTTTTTTTGTCAAGGCTCACAATGTGGATGTACGGTTAAATATAATAACGTGTAACGTTTTTGTATTTGGTTGAAAGTTCTTTCAGAATTCTATTACGTCCTCCGTGTCCAATAGCCAAATGATCTTCATGAAGTACTTAAAATAATTCAGAATCCGCGATGTAATACTGTATAGAAGTACTTCTCTTCTTTATATCCCCGTGGACTGGTCACTGTTTGATAATTTTACCGCAGTCCGCTAAGGGTAGCACGTTGTTTATATTTTTAATATTTTTTTGATTTAATAATTTAATTGTATTTAAACATGCCTTCTGAATAAAACTTAGTCACTCCAAAAATGAATATAAAGTTATTTTAGATGAAATATAAAGTGACTATCATGGAAAGCCAAACAAACACTAGAGAAATACACTCCAGTAAATAAAATAGAAGTAATTTAAAATCCCTTGAGTGGCTCGAAACCATTTGATCCCCGGACCGGTGGTTCGGAACCATTCTGTATAGTATTGACGCCTTATTTAACAGGTTACAGGCGTTTATTTTTATTTTCATGAAACATCCCATCTTAGCTATTCAGCAACCAATACGCCCTGGATTCCTTTTTAGTAGTTCTTTTTGGCTTTTTGTATATCTATTATAACTTCTTGTACGTAGTTTTAATTTGAAAAAAAAATTTTTTGCAGCCTTAACTCGAGTTTTGGAAAGCTCGTCATTGTTTCATGCCTATAGACCGGATTCGGCAATCTTTTAGTTGCGGCGTGTCAAAAATCAATCTACCAATTATGATTCAGCGTACCACACAGAAGGATATTTTCGAAATAATTCTATTTACCTGATAATATATGCAGAGTTAGAGAATAGAGTTCAATTATATACAGATTTACAGCATTATCACACACCCATTTTGCATCGATTAAAAATATTTCCTAACATAAAAATAAACAGCATAAAATATAACTATTTCTTCAACAAAAAAACCCCCTTCGAAATTGTATTTTAACATATTTATTAAAATAAGAAACAGAAAATGTAGAATAAAAGTATTTCTCCTGATTATCGTTAAATACAATTTTTAATGTGAGCCTATTGCACACATCTCTTCGCCCTACTTTTATATCGCAAAAAATGTTGTGTAATTTGTGACTTTTACTTTGACATGATTCTGAGCATTCAGTTGCTAAACAATTTGTTTGTGGACTCGAAATATTTTTCCTATGATGAAAGATATTTTACTTAGATATGAAGAACTAAATCCGGAAAAGCAGAATACATATGCAATTTTCTCTCTTGAAACAATTAAATATCTCCAGCTATGGCATTCAATACTTTACAAAAAAGCTGCACATTTACCTTTAGAGTTATCTTTCAAATGTTTTCATAATTCCTTAATTGTCTAAATTCTGGAGATGTTTGTCAAATAATATATATTACAAATTCATGAAGTTTATTCAAAAATTGACAAAGTTGTTGAGCAGTGCTGAGTGCCACTGATAATTGCACCGTGTGCCATAAGTTACCTACCACTGCTATAGACCATGACTTCTCCAACACTACAACTTGCTTCTCCATTTTCATGCAGCACAGGGAAAAGCTAATTTTTTGCTGAACAAGTTTAAGTAAAATTGAGTATTTTGGCATTTTCGGACAATGCGCAATGTTCAACTGACAAATTCTGAGCCTGAGGTACGCGTTAAAAGTCTCGTGCCTTGTCATACAATATTCGAAACAAATCGGAGATGTTTTAGGCATTCTATAGAATGCCATATTTCATACTTTGCCAGTATCATATATATGTATATACATACACACACACACACACATATATATATATATATATATATATATATATATATATATATATATATATAGGGAGAGAGTGAACTAGTTGTAGAAATTGAAAAAAAAGAACAACTTAAAAATTAAACATATTGATATATCCTTTTCTTATCACTGGATTTTAATTAAGTGCATCAATTTTAGCCAAATTTAATGTTTTCCTTTCTTTATAACAAATTGGAAACATACAAAGAACGTGCAGTTAATTTTTTAAATCTACGCAGATAAAAAAAAGTTCAAATTGAGATGAGTTTTCAAGATTAAAACAGGGTTGCATTTCTATAATGAGCAAGGGTATGTTAATCGAATACTTATTTTAAAATTATGTTCACACAAATATGAGTAATTTTTGTATTGTGCTGTCTACCTATATATATATATATATATATATATATATATATATATATATAAGTATTTTTTAAAAAAAAAGGAAGCACCATTAGGAAAGAGATAGTACCTATTGGAAATTTTTTTTGTAATACAATATAGTGAACGAAGTACATTTTCAAAGCTGAAGGTTTCACTAATGACTAGCAATTACAAATTTATTATTAAATTATATAAAGTAGGTGTGTGAAATCCCTCCTGGATTCACTAATCAATTGTTACGTGTTTTTGCCTGTATGTGTCGGTGTAAGGTGTGATAAATTTTCTGAATCACGGGAAGAGCCCTAAACTAGTGGCTTACTATATCCCATACAAGTCCGATTTTTAGAAAGGTCTAGTTGCCTTGCTGGCTATGGTATAGTATCAAATGCCCAGAGGTAGTCGTCTAGATGTATCTCAACTGTACTCTCGCAATAAAGAGAACTTCAACCCACATATTAGACCAGGGATGTAAACACACTCGCATGCACGCACGCACACACACACTTTAAGTTTTTTTGATGGAGTTTAAGGCCTCCAAGACTTAGCATTATGATTAATTTTTATTTTACTCACCTAAAGGGAAATAACCATAGCTGTATCTCACAAAAAAGTGAAAGATTAATATTTAAAAAAATTATGACGCTATCTTGCATCACTTGCGTATTCGAACCAATTACAAAAGTCTTTATTGAATACCATGCAATTTCAACAGCTTCTGGTTGATCAAGACTATAAATAGATGATATCTTGGTAGGGAACAATAAGTGTTCTTTTGTGTTATTGTCATGTCCACGTCTTTGTTTATTATGTTTGTGCTGTGGTTTTTAGTCACCGCTTTTATCTGTGTTAAAGCAATAAATGTTGTTTTGTAAAAAAAACAACATGTGCTTCTTCATCAATCTGTTTAACAACTACAACAACAAAAGTGATTGATTCCCCCAGCAAAATGTCCTAATTCGAATGAAATCTTTTCGAATACAAGTATGTACCACATAAAAATAAATGTTTCTTCAATAGAGTAATAAATTACTGCAAAACATACAACTTTAAGTTTTCATTTTCTTTTGTAATGGTTTTTAAAGAAATATTGTGCTTACATTGCCATGATTCTTCTGCTTAGTATGACAAAAAGTATTTCTGTATAAACTGTGTCCCTTTAAGAATATAAAGAAACTTTCTCAATAGACATACTTCACTATATCAATAGCACAACAGCTGTGCTCTGAAAGATTCCGCCTACGTTATTCACACCATTCACTCTCTACAAAGGGATTTCGGAAAAGGTTCTCATCTGATTCACTTATAAAGAAAGCTGTATTAGAGAATCAAATGGAATCTCGGACAGGTTTCATATGTCAATATAAGGCAGATATCACCAAATTTCAAACTACTTAAGGTAAAAAATTCTTTTTTACGTTGAAGTCGTTTTTACGTGTGCTATGCAATAATATATGATTGGAAATAATACAGTCATTTTGTCCAGAATTATGTTAGGTATGTATTTTTGGGATTAAATGTTTCAAAACTCCAAAAATAGATATCTAACATAATTCTGGGCTGTATATGACTGTATTATTTTTAATCATATATTATTAAAACATAATTAATCATAAATAAAGTCATAATTAATCGTATATATTTATTTCTAAAAGAAACATCAGTTCAACCTGTTTTATTGTTTTATCTTAAAATTGTGCATTTTCTTCCATATTGTACCATTTTATATATAATCTCAATTTAACAGACAAAGAGTAAAAACAATGCATTTTTATTGTGAATAAGCGAGAAGTATAATTATTTTTATATGAGTTTAGATTTTTTAAAGTGGAAGGTTAGAATGAAGAAGTACATATGAATCTTGTCTTTGCTATTATCATAATTTAATTTATTTACTTTTGATTATTCCAGTTAGAGTGAAAGATTGGGAAGCATTATTTCCACTCCACTATTAAAAGACAAAATAGAGTAATATTAGCTACAGTTAAACTATTTTTAAGTAAATTACAGTTCTGGTATAATCCTTATATTTGTTGACGAGACTTAAGGGGACTTGGTACCCCTAAAATCCCAAACCTATCGTTTTTTTTATTTTCATTTAATCTTATTCTTTGCATTATTATCTTTCGATTGATATATCACTTGTGCATGTCGGAAAGTTAGAAGTTGAATAAAACTTCATTTGAAAACAAATTAGGCGATTCAGCAACGCCCCCTTTTTAGAAAAAAATGGTAAAAGAAGCGTTTTGATAAAAAAAAATCTAATTTATAAAGAGAAATAATAACATTAAAAAAAGAATGTGCAATATATAAAGCAGAATATTTCCGAGGCAATGCATGCAATCATTTTTTTTCTTTGTGAAATGTGTGCATGTAAAATTTTTAAATTAAGGCATTTTACATTAAAAATTTTATATAATTTCAGTTCTTATTCCTGATATATTTTTCATACAAATGTAATACTTTAATATTATAAGAAAAAAACGGATAAAATTTCTGTCGTGACAGAAAAAAATTTTTTTTAACGTTTTTCTTGAATTTTCTTGTGCAATTAGTACTCTCTAAAAGTTGATCATTTATAAAAATGTGTGGGTTGAAAACATATGAAAATGCAATTATTTTAAAGAAAAACGTATAACTAATATCTTAAAGTGGTGTTTTAAGTTTAATTAAGCTTATATAATAATTATTTTTTCAGAATTATAAACTTTAAACTGGTTTTTCTCAGTTTGTGTTTTTCGAAACCTTAGTGCATTCAAAATGCTACTCCTTCGACAATTATTTACCAATCACTTCCATTTTTTTCCTGCGTGTTAAAAATAAAGTATGTAATAAAATTAGGGATCCGTTTTGCTATAAACTGAATACTTTTTTTTTTTAAAAATAAAATGTAAGAGATGTTGGCTTTTCGTTGATTTTTAGCCTGTATATCAACATTTTATTTTTTCTCGAAAACGAATAAAGTTATTCTAAAATCGATCCCTAAAGTTGTTGAGAACATCCATAAGAATATTATAAAAAATTTCAGGTCAAAAATTAATTTTTACAAAAGGAATAGGATTTTAAAATTTTCCCAATTTTCTTCAAAAATTTAAATTTTTAAAATTGTGTAAATAATATATGAAAATTTTCATCTGGTATCATTTTCTTGAATAGAAACATTGTATAAAATGCTAAAATATAATTTTTAAATACGTAAATAAAGAAATTTGCTCAAAGGGTGCCAAGTCCCCTTAACCGAAAATATATTTCTAAGGTAATTTTAATTTTTTCTCTTTTCACTTAAATAACAGAAAATAGCTAATATTAAAACTACATTCCACAAATCTTCTCTAGTTGTTTATCCCCCCCCATTTTTAAAAAAGCTACTAAAATATTTTTTTATTAACTTTAAAAGTGAACTAACTCGTGGTTAAAAGTTTTCGCATTTAAAGAGAAAAAAAAGTTTAATTGGAGTTGTTTTCTAGTTTTAACTATTGGATTTATTACTTAAGAATACTCCTAAGAATTTTTAAAATTTTTTGCTATTTAGTATAATTTTTTCCCCTTAAGATTATATATATATAGATTATATTCACACATATCCCATGCCTCTAAAATTAGATAAATGTTTGAGAATACAGCCTATTTTGCATTTCTTTTGGAATGATAGAGCCAATGAAAATTAACATAGTTCTCAGAACTTTTGGTGTGTCGTGGTGGTCGGAGGATGTTACAGGTAGGATCACTAACGTGAAGACTTAAGACGCACTGTAAGACGCATTTTGATGCTCGTTATCTAGAGCTTTGAGAGGCTGTTGTAGATGCTACAACTTACAAACAAATCGGGCAGCAAAACTAGTTTGATGTCATGCTACATGGCGCCAAGCGCCGCTTGGCGCGGTAAAGGGATCCCGCCAAGCAGCGCTTGTTGTTGCTGGAATGGAATCCAAGATGGCAGCCTAGCGGTAATTTAATGATACACAATAATTTTAAGGAATTGTTTGGAAATGCATTGATACGTATTTCAAATGAAGGATATAGGAAGAGATTGAGAATAATCAAGATCAATCAATAAATAATGAATATTAATATAATATAATAAAAAGTAACATGTACTAATAATAGTATTACATGCAGGATATAATAATCTTGAAATATAATTTAATAATAATTACATATAATATTCATATAGTATGGTTTAATAATTATTATATATAATAATCATATAATATAATTTAATAGTTATTATAAAAAAGAATACTCATCGTATTGTAATAAAATAAAAATAATGCATAAGAATACTCGTATTACATAATAATTATAAATAAATAACAATATATAATGATATTTATAAATGTAAAAAGTTATTATAAGTAACGAATATTATATTACATATAGTATTATAATTGCATTTTTATATTACATTATTAATAAAATAATTACTTAATATACATTAAAATTAATAATGAATATCAATAACAAAGTATTGAAAACTAGCAATATTCTAAAAACTGCAAGTTTCTTTCAACGAGTTTCATCGAACACGGAATGTTAAAAAAAAAGCATTTTTAAAACGTAAAATAAATCGAAACAAAAGATTTATAGCGATAATTATAAAGAACAACACTCATTTTTTTTAAAAAAACATCCTTGTACTCACCCATATTCTAATTAATCATATTTGAAAAAAGCACAAAATAAAACAGAATACGGAAATAATAGAACAATTACACTGAAAATGATTAAATTTTTTAAGAAATCGAATTAAAATCGTCTGAAATTAATAGGGTTATCGCGGGAAAATCGGATAAAAAGTTATTTCTAATATACGTTATCCCCATAGCAACCACATCGCCACACGATAAAAATATGAAGTTAAGCATATTGTAATGTTATCGTTCACACACACACACACATCTTGGTAAACATAAACAACAACTTTGCGCGGGCCCCGTGATATCAAACTTGTACCCGGGCAGCTAGTCTGACAGAAGATCTTAGAATGAGTCTAACAGACAGTATTTTTGGAGTGTCTCTAGGAGTTTGTGGTTTTTTCTATTTCGTGTCTCTTTAAAGGTGGAATCAAGAGGTCCTTTAAAAGAGTTACGTGGTGCAGAATTATTTGTGTTAGGATGTTCAAGGACCAATGACAAGATAATCATTTAGCCACTGGTCTTTGTCAACCCTCGTACGGTGCTTTGGAACTACCCTATTCACTCCAAAGGGAGATTAAAGGTTGACTTACCCTTAAACATAGGCATCAATATTGTCCTGCTTTGGGTACTTTCTAACGGGAAACAAAGTGGCCGTTGGGTAGTCATTAGTTTCCTAACAGGAAGTTGGTTCAATGGTAGAGACTGCCACAATAGTTTTAAGAAAAGTTATTTTTTAAAGAAAATTTTTAAGCAACAAATAAATACACCATTTGAAAATCGTTATAAATATTTTATTTGTGTTACATGCTTTCAACTTTATAAAAAGTTTAATAATTAACGCAGTTTATACTTTTCGCTTTGTACCTCTGCAAATACGCATCAGACATTAAAACCACTTGAGGAGTTAAAATATATCTAAGTGGTTAACTATGTTTAACATGTTGCCTTTTTTTAATTTCAATTAAAAATTTAAACTCATTTTACATGGATATCATTCCATCACTTTACTACAAATTCTTAATTGAAAGAATGTAATTCACCTCACTTCGTCTTTATATTACTTAATTCCTGTGGCCATTTTTTAATAAATTCTTTTCTAATCCAATAACATCACAATGTCATCTAATACCCATTGCAATCATTTCTTATCTGTCTGCGAATAAATAAAAATATTTTGTAAAAATAACTAGTACTTATCAATTCTGAACTTGTAACTGATCAACCATTTACTGATACACAACTGAAATTGTGTGAAAGAATAAAATTCGATTCTGAATAATTCTTTTCAATTATTTCGTTCCATTCGAATGTTACAAATATTTTATGCTTCCACTTCTAACTCATTATAGTTATAAAAATATTGATATTCTTGTAGTAGGATATTCAGTATAACATTCAAACTTTACTTTCTTCTACAGTTGTAATAAAATAAGAGAAAAAAATTCTAAGCAAAAAACATATTCTAATACTTAAGGAATATATTCTTTTAGACAGTTTTCGTTTATTTTTTAACTTAAATTTCATTACTTTACTGAGACACCTTTCTTTTGGAATTCTTAATTTAATATTCAACTTGTCTACGAAGTAAGTTATACACATTTATGTGAAGCAAAACGCGTTTGACTTACAGAAATTCATTAACAACTTTCACAGAAGAGAAACAAATTAAATCTCAGGATAGAAAAGCATTATAATTTATTTCCTCGACGTTTTTGAAAGGCTTTAGATATCTTTCAGCTGCTCTGTTAAGTGTAGTTTCCCATTTTGTTCTGTCTTTAAATGTATCCATGCTTATTCCGTGTTGAACGAAGCATGGAGTGACGACTGCATTTCTTCGTAAAATAACTTTGAAATTTCGTAATAAATAGTTTAATGTGTTTTGTTACAAAAAAGAAACCTCACGGAACGCATTACTTTTCAAAGTACTTTTACGGGGCCTTTTTTTTCAAAAGAGGGGGAACAAATAGAGTCATAATTATTTTAACATATGAAAAAAAATTGCTGCATTTCTTAAACATGTCTTTTCAATCGAACTCATCGAAATACTGTTATCATATCTATGGAAATAAATATGAACTCCTTTCTCTCAGTATATAGAAGAACTTCTTCGTGATTCTGTAATAAATTTTTGTCGTAGTTAAGATTATGTGTAACGGATGGCTCCCATATATTTTTTAAAATAAATTTTCTTGGCTACGAATACTTTAGAACTACATAACGCATATAAATTACAGTTTTACTATTTGAGTAAAGAGTAAGAACATAGATGCATAGTTAGTATTGTGGGGATAACAGTGGCATAATTTGTACCCCTTCCTCTCTTGTATAAATAATTATAAATATCCATTGTAAATTTAAATAATTTCAAAAAACGTGAAAACAAACCATTTTCTTATCAATATAATAAAAAGAAAAAGCTTTTTTTATCTGGTTTAATTATGAAAACTTTTTTTATTTCCTTAAAAAAATAATCCTTATTATTTTGAAAAGGATCCATGAGTTATTTAATAAAAAAGATAAAAAAAAGGTTAAGTAATATAAGAATATCATATCTAAGATATCACTTAGCAGATGTTTTGAATTGATATAATTACAGAAATTAATTCTGGGAATTTAAGTAAAGTATAAAAGGCATGTAAATTGCTTTCTCAAAATTCAACTTATGCATCATGACCTTGAAGAATACAATTTAAAGAAATTAAAGGAGAAACGAGTTCGTATATGGCTTGCCAGTAAATTCAATTACTCTATTAACAGAATTCCTTCCAGTTTAATTATTTTGTTAACGTGGTTTCTTTTATTCAAGATACAAATTGCTTTTAAATATAATTTAATAATTACTGAAGTATGAATTGCTTTGCTAACCAAACAAAAATCAATTATTTTAAAGAGTTTTTCAAAAAGAGAGAATGCCTTTATGTAAATAAATGCATAAGTGGTATAAGTTAGACAAAATTAAATTAAATGTTTTTACTTTTAAAGAAAATAATTTGTTATCTAACCTGTCTTTAAAATTGTGCAATATTATCTAGCCCTAATGGCCTCAGCGTTTTGTTAAATAATTTATAAAATAATCATTATAAATGTATGTTTAAATGGGTCATTTTCTGTTATATACTATTATCATAAATTTAAAGAAAATACTATAGCAGCAATTTACAGTCTGCCATGAAAAAGCAAGATCGAAATTGGCATAAGGATAGGCATAATTGAGCCTAGAGTAGTTATATATCGTCAACTTTTTTGAAGAGATAACCAGTATTATAACAATAATACATATTGTAAGTCTTTATTACTACTGATGGAGATAATCTTGTTTCTTATATGCCTGTAGGAAATGCCACTGCATTCCGCTAAGTAATTTGATTTTTATTTGTGGAAATAAGAAATACATAAAGTGAGGAAAATTATCTGAATATGAATATATATTGCAGTATAACTTTCGAACAAATTATTACTTTTATAATAAATATTGAGATAACTTTAAATAAAAGTCTAAGTATTTCAATCTACACAATAAATGAATAATAGTTTGCTGACGACTAATATGATAAAAAGCTTAGTAAGAAATACAAATCTGTCTTTTGTTCAATATCAAGCTGCTTAGAACAAAATTTAAGCTGCTTTGTTTGTTCAGATTTCTGAATAAATAACTACAGTGAAAGCGAATGTGTTAAGAAACTAAATGAGGTAAAATATCATCAACCTAGTAAGCTTAATAAAAAAGGGAGTATTGAGTTAAAATAATTCATAATTGTGTTCGTAGCTAACGTATTTCATTGTTCCTTATAAAGGAAAAAGAGAATGAATTGAGATGTGAAATTTATTGCACATGGATAGATATTTAAAAAAAGTCCGTTCTTTCCCCAGTATTAAATATACTAAACAAACTCGGAGGGCTAAAAAGCCATGACGAGCCAACTCCTACTGTGCCCATTTCAGCTTTCATGACCTTGAGGGGCATGAGCAGATGTTTCGGTCAGGTGGCCAACTGACGCGAAATCCCATTCCTTACCCTAGCTCCCAAGAAAGGTTTTGAAATATTAAGTGTTGTTTAGTTCTGAAACATTAAGTGTACTGTTTTAGAAAAACAAACAAAATGTACAATTCAGGATGCGTAAGTTTATTTAATATTTACTGAAAGCGTTTTGATCCTTCCTTTTGGAAATTCTATTTGGCAAATTGCAACCAAAGTTAGCCCACGCATTTTCTTCAGCATAAAGTTTAAATTTTAATCTTTTGCAAGATGGGCAGTGATATTTAAGTCAAAATGAATCGTCTCTGAAAGTATAGGATTGGTTCAAAAAGCAAACAAGAAGATTCTTTCCCTCTCAAATGTTTAAGGTATCCGACTACGTTCGGAACCGTGATTTTAAAAAAAGCGATAAATGGATAATTTTCGTGATATTTGGTGTCACTTAGAGTAGAATGCATGTATAAAATTATTTTAAGAGCATTTTGACAAAAAAATTATTTAAATACAATCTTTTGGCAAAAAATTAACTTAGAATAATTTTTTTTCAAAATGTTCTCCTTTTATAAAAAATGCTTCTAAACTAATACTATTTTGCTTGTATAAAGTAAAGACTTCTTCAGAGAGTCTGAACTATTTCTTTTGAAAAATTCACATTATTTTCAGAGTTACAAACAATTGAAATAATATTATCGGCGTTTTTTTCTTAAAATTCTCCCCTCTGTTGTCGTAAACTATGGATAAACTTACTTCTAAATTATATATTTCAAAAATTCCAGTTGAGCGTCTGTACAGAGAACTGAGCTATATATAGGCAAAATATTATTATAATAGAAGCAATTTTCACAAAAGGAGAATATTTTGAAAATGGGTCATTCTATGTTCATTTTTTGTCAAAATATTATTCTTAAATAATTTTTTACTGTAATACTATTCTTAAAACAATTTTATATAGATTTTCTAATCTAAATGACACTAAATATCATAAATGTTATCTATTTATTCGCTTTTGCAAAATCACGGTTCCGAACGTAGTCGGATACCTTAATTAATTTCATTTGTGACGGGGTTTGTCAAAATCTATATACATCAAAAACTTGTTCACCAAACATTTTAATCTTCTGACGATGGGCTGTAAAATTTGATATTTCTTCTTTATTTTCTAAACAGAAAAGTTCCTCAATCCCAACTAGTAGACAAGACATGATCTTGTTCTTTCGTCCAGTGACACATGATGGTGTCATTCAATGACAAATCGCTTGAGAAGCAGCTAATCCGAAAGTCTTATTCTGAAGAGGAGTTTCTTTTCAAAACTAGCTGTACTCTAACATTTAAAAAACATGTTAGATAAGAAAATAAAAGCTTTTGCACAATGATAAAAAAAAGTACATTAATAGTAAAAAGGTTCACAAAGAAAGAGTAGAAAGTGCAATATCGTACAGAAATACAAATAAAATGCATAATGATATCAACAACTAATATATTTGACCAAAATAAAGAAAGTCAAGCAGTTTATCATCAAATACAGAATTCAATTTATCGTAAAACGACTAAACCAGAGCCATCACAGAGAAGCAGCATTTTTACACAGCACATAACAGTTCAATAGAGCAAGATTTTTATAAGCAACTTTGGACAATTACGAATCTTCCAGAAATGAACTTATGTTTCTTAGACGTACGATAATCAACCTTTTGATCAAAACGAGACAAAAAGAAACCTAAAATACAGTGAAAAAGTAATGATTGGAGTAGTGGAATAGATAAAAGAAAATGCTTAATAATAATAACAGTATTCTACGTACGATATCATACTCGTTGGTGATAGCTTTTTTGATACTGTAGGAACTAAATCCTT
This sequence comes from Trichonephila clavipes, assembly GCA_019973935.1. Classification (NCBI taxonomy): domain Eukaryota; kingdom Metazoa; phylum Arthropoda; class Arachnida; order Araneae; family Nephilidae; genus Trichonephila; species Trichonephila clavipes. The sequence goes on along the minus strand of BMAU01005363.1, from coordinate 173,239 downwards.
GTAAGACGCCCTAATCAAAAGAGCTGCTTCCAGGTGATCCACATTTGGACAAAACGCTTCATTATAACATTCGTGACTATCTATAAGATGAGAGTGAATGATAAATAATTCGCTTTATTTTCACAAAAAACGTAAAAAAGATGACTTTTTTTGTAAATCTTAATGGTGAACATTTATCTTAACGGAACAGTTATGTATGCTCCCATAATTGTTCCATTTGGTCCTGTTTCCAATGCGTTCCATTATATGGCTTTAACTATCGATATGATTTGACTTTACGTCTTCAGTCATAATGGGAATTTACTCCTTTGTGGAATATATTACCTCAGAAACAGTGCCGTGTATTGTTAATAACTCTATATATGATCAAAGATTCATTGTTTAATCACTTCTTTTTTATTTCAGAAATCGAAACTGTACATTTAGCAAAGAAACGTATCATACTAGGGTGCAATTCCCCAAATATTTTTTTTCTTCTCAGAGAACCAAACACCTGCTGTTTAATCTCAATCACAATGCATGGTTTTATACTTTTCTTGTTAAGTATTATTAATAATGACGACATTTACTTAATATGCTATTTTTATTTTTATTTCACTGTAAGAAATATTAAAAACATGTTTTATTTGATCATTTCCTACTATTAGTTCATACTCTCCTTATATATATATATATATATATATATATCTTGTTCAAACTTTCAATTGTTTATAAAGTACTTTTTATTCATCCACTCAAATTCAAATACATTTTTTTAAATATGAAGTGATGACATTTGATGTTAATAAAGTTTTTCAAATATTCAGTCATTAATTAAATTTAATTAATGAATAAATAGTAAAAACAAAAATAATAGTCCAAAACCATATATAAAAAGGAAAATGAAAAGTTGCAGGGAAAGTCAATTTCTGTTTTGCCACTTAATATTTAATTCTGTCATATGTGTACATGTCGTACGAAAATGATGGAATTAGGAATTTCATCAAATCCCTAAAGAAGATTACCATCCTTAGGAGATGTTAAAATGACATCTCTTCAAGGTCATTTCCCTGATAAAAGTAAGGGATTTGAACAAATCCTTTACATGTTTCAGTGAAATGATGAAATAATATTTTCAAGAGTTTAAAAGTGTTTATTTAACAAATAGGGTGCATTATTAAACGTAGAAGTAAGTAATACAACAATAGTCAATGAAATATAAATTATTTGTTCGAAACTAATTACTAAATAATTAGAAAATTAGGCTAGTATTTTTCATGTGGAACATCTTTTTCTCGTTAGCTTACACACTAAAATATCAATCCCTATGGTAATCCTACGGTGCCATTTTTTTTAAAGATATGGGGTTAATATTTAGGGGATATGGTTAGGAAGTACCTGTATGGTTAGGAAGTACAGGGACTCGACCCCTTCCAGGTGTCTCTCCCCCCTGGACTGAATTTTGCCTATGCAAATCCTGACTAGTTCATATCATCATTTCACTGAAACAGTTCAGGGTGTAATAAAATCACTTACTTTCATCATGGGAATGATCTTGAAGAGATATTATTTTAACACCTCCCGTCAATTCATCACATTCCTTAATGATTTCATGAAATCCTTAATTTCGTCACCTTCTTGCGATATATACATATTTATAAGAATTGTAATTATTTAATAAAAAATAACTAAAAAATAAAATTTTTCTTTCTTAATCTAAGAAGAAATCGACTTAAAATAAATTTTTTTTATATTACTTGTTAAAAATACTTCTATTAAGGAATATATAAACATACAGAAAAAAAGACAAATATAATGCTTATTGTATTAAAGTTTAAAACACATTGTAGTAATGGGTTTTCCGTAGTTCCTTATCTTAGCCTATTTATGGAAATTGTAAATGTTAACATAGGTGAAAAGAGAAAACGATGATTTTGTTTTTGTATTATGCAAAAATACATATTTTCTTAAATAATCAAATGAAAAAATGTTCACAGAGTAAGTCGTGTATTTCAATGTGCTGGGCAATACTGCTGTTTTTGAAATACTATACCATAATGTTTCCCCATAAATGAATAAACAAACAAATAAATTTCACCTAGTATGCCAAATAAGTAGTACTATCAATAAAATATATTCAAACACATTAATCGAAAATGTTATTTTATAAAATGACACACTTTTTATGCATTAAATTCTTATTAAAATCAGATATAGGAAGATATTCCCTAAAATTTTGTCACGCGCGAGAAGAAAGTATCAATAATAAATATATAACACCAATTACATAAATACAGTCGAACCTCTAAATAATGGACCTCTATATTACGAATTTTTCTATATAGCGAACTTTTTCCTGGCACCTTGAACATTTCACGATTCTCTTTGTAAAATAACCTCTCTATAGTGAATTGCATTTTCTATATAACGAACTTTTTCTTTTGTGATTCAATTTTTCTTCTTTCTTTTTTTAAAAGTTTTTGTGAAAAAAAATTAAGTTATTCTCTTGTGAACACATTTTGTGATGGTCATATACCTTGAACTGGTTTTATTAGATCCTAACATGCCGAGAGCAATAGAGTTCTGAACGTTTAATTCAAGAAGTGTAACATTTAACCCCCATTGCCCAGTTCACTAGAAACGTCTTCGATATCCTATTTCACCCTCAGTGGAGTCAGTGTTCTAGTTATAAAATGATGTATGTTAAATATTACTTGTATACTTTAAATTATAAAATGTCCTTAAAATTCATTAATTTTAGAACAAATTATTTTTTTAATGTTGAAAATAGAGTGAATTCTCTTCGATATTCTTTTTCATGTTTTCCTTGCAGTTTTTCTTTCTTTCTTTTTTGAAGGGTAAAATATGTAAAATAAACATAAATTAATTTAAAAAAAAGGCGTGGATAATTACTTTCTTTAATATATAGTATTTATGAATTTAAAAATTGTTTTATGTGATTTATAAAGTATATTAAAAAACGAACCTCTATATAATGAATTTTCCATATAACGAACTTTTTTCCGGAATTAAGCGACTTCGTTATATAAAGGTCTGACTGTAATTCAAGAAATAATTTTTCAGTTTTCATTAACAATTCATGAAAGAGAAATTTATTAAAATAGTCAATTTTTCTTTAAAAAATATTTATATCTATCTGTGGTAACAAGCAAAATGTTCTTAAAAGGCAAAACAATTTATTAAAGAGCTTCTGACAGACCTCAGGACCACATCTAATACAATAATGTTAAAAATTCGTTAAATAAATTGATGATCAGCTAAGCCCATGCGGATTTCAAGTTATTCTGATATTACTTTCTAACGCTCTTCTTGCCGAAGGCTGAAGTTAAGTATCACATGTAACCTGGTAAATAATCTAGCTCTTTCACTTCCCCCATAACCCTTATCATTCTGTAACTTTCCTTGAGGGATGTTGAATATCGACCAACTTCAAGTACAGCGTCATAAAATACACTCATTTTACATTTCGCGCAGCTACCTTTTCGAGAACATTAATCAATAAATCTACATTATGAAGGGTACTTTTTATATTATGTGAGGATACATTAGTGATAGTAAAAAATGGAATTTTTCCATTTTAAATTAAACTATTTTAAACAAGAAAAAAATTAAATTAGTTGGAAACCTCTCTCTCTACACACTGACCATGTTAAATTGGCTGTTTTCGACGTACCTTTTCTCAAAAAATCTGTTATATATACATGCTTGAAATTTTTCATACAATTAAAATGCACCTTTCTGATTATACTGAAGTGAGATTTTAGCTAATTTTGAATTTTTTAATAATTAAGGAGATATTTTATCAAACATTGCAAATTTCGACCCATTTTTCGCATAAAAAAATTTGTAAAAAATAAATTTTTGAGTTTTTTACAAAAAAACCATTTCAGTATATATTAGCCATCATTATAAATGTATTATAAACAATTTACATACCTTTGAACAGCAGTTTCTCAGAAAAGATACATTGAACGGGAAAATTTACGTTTTGAGATAAATTAATTTTAATGTATACAGTGAGGCTTCTAATCGGCTAGTAAATAAAACAATAAAAGGCTCAATTTACAATAAAAGATACATTTGGTTTATATCAGACGTTCAACTTTTAAGCAAAAACGAAGTACTTTGTTTACATTTTTCTCCATTCAAATGGACGTGGCCCTGTTTCAACGATTATTTCAAAATAGACTTTAAGGACTTCTAATTACCCTAGAGTAAGACTACTAGTAAGGTATTTTTAGAAAGAATAAAATCTATACAATTTAAAAATGTAAAAATATCAAATTGTCAAAAAAAAAAAAAAAAAAAACTTTAAAGACTTGAGCTTTCCAACACGCCTAAAAGTATTGTAAAATGAAAAGAAATTAAATACACATTTTTTTATTATAACAAAAATATTCAGCCTCTCATCCCTTCATTTGGTCCATAAATGAGTAACAAACTTGCTTCGGAACTAAACAATGGAGGTTTTGTATCAGACTGACTACTTAAACGGAACATCTGCTCATGATCCTCAGTGGCCAAAGTCATGAAAGCTGAGAGGGGCACAGTAGGCCTTGGTCCTCTATGGGTTGTTGCATTATTGAGTTTGGTTTTTAGAACTAAAATATTACCGAGTTGTGTAATGATTATTTTATTACAAAAGTTAATTTCTAAATATTTTATAAACATAGAAATGTTTTTCTTTCATTATGGAAAATATATTAGGTAATTCTTAAAAAATTTTAATTTAACTATCATTTAAAGAGTTATTTAAAGGGTAATTATTATGAGTAATGAATGTACTTTTCATCAAATCACTTTTCGGGAAAAAAAGTAGTTATTAAAATATCTTATAGTAGATACATTTTAAATTTCTAAATAGTCTGATAGTTACATTATATTACATTGGTTTCAATAAAAAGTTAGTTATTAATGAGTAATTAATAACCGTTACCGTACCTTATTCAATTCCTACTATTAAAACTCACACTCTCTATACATTTATTTATTTATCTTGGTGGAATTTTCAATCGTTAATAAAATACATTTTAAAGCCCTCAATTGAGCTGGAATTTAATATACATAATTATTTTGGATGACAGTACAATAACTTAATTATAATTAATAGCAATTAATTGATTAAAACAATATATTTAAAGAATTACAAATACAGCAACGTTGGCGACTTAGCGACCATTTTGGTGACTTGTGTCAAAACTTGAAAAGGTTTTTTTTTCGCACGTTTTAAAGCATTCAGATGAACTGAAATTTTATCTACACGATTGTTTTGGATGACAATACGATACCTTAATGATAATTAATAAAAATTAATTACCACTTAATGTTGGGATTTTGTCATATGTATATACATATTTATAATAATTGTAACTATTTAATAGAAAGAAGCTAAAATAAAATTGTTCTTTGTTTATCTAAGTAGGAATTGACTCAAAAAAATTTATATTACTTATTTTTTAAAGTAGTTGTGACACAATAGCTCATTTGCATAACAATAAGGGTCATAATAAAAGAAACACTCACCATATTCGACTATTGGATTGAATTTTATGTACCATTTTTTTAAAGAAAAATAAAAAAAAATATTTTAAGAAAGAAACTGAAAAATTTTCAAAAAATTGTAAGTTAGGGAAAATATTCAGAAATATTTTGTGAGTTATGATTTAGAGGGTTTTAAAATGTACTAAAATCTGAATTTAAAAATATTGTATCATGAGAGAACGAAACATTCACCATAAAAATGTATTTTTAAAGTATTTAAAAACCAATATCGATTTTAAATTTCAATGTTTTTTTTCTTCTTGGTGTTCAAAAATCGTTATTTATTCTCTCTCTCTCTTTTTCTTGCAGTTGTTTGATTTTTCTTTATAACATGATTTGGTTCTTTCCATGTATGATTAGGAAATATTATTGTAAAAATTTTATTACCACATACATCATATTATTCCTGTTTAAATTGCTACTTTTGGACTATGTCATTAGAAGAATTTTATCATTCAAATAAATGCAAAAAATATTTTAAATAAATAAAAATATCTCAGAATTTTACTTTTTTTCGTATCCTACGTTGCTAAGCATTATTATTTTTCTTTTATGTATGCATATGATTTGAAACGTAGTAAAAGGAGTATATTATTATATTTGTAATATGATCATGCTACAGTATGTATTAAAATTATGATATTCTTCTATTATTTTATATCTGGTGGCAAAATTCTCCAATTAGGCAAAGTTATCGAATAGCAAAATTTTATTTCTCTTTTTTACGGATGATACTTTTACATTAATAGGATTTTGTTCTTAGTAATAAGTATACCGTAATTGTAGAATTGGTATTTAGCCTCAAGAGTAATTATTTTTTCGAGATTCGAATGGTAACTGATTCAACGTCTTATAATTTATCTCATTGGATTTTGTAACGTTTTTTTCATTCACATATTTTGAAGTAACGATTTAAGCTTACATTGTAGGTTGCGTATGACTTTCTTAGGAAAGTATTACGCGAGTATTAAATAACGTATTAATAGCAATGATTTATAAAAGAAATGGCTATATCCCAGACATCTGATTTTATTTTTGTTATTAACTGTTCATTCATAACACGCTGCTTATTGTTTACCTGAATTAGTTTTAAATTATTTAATGCTGCATGGCATTCTGTGAGTCTAATTTTGATCAATTCAAACTCTTTCCTTCAGAAATCCTAAATTAATATGGTTTATAAATAAATTTTTAGACAATAAAAATGTATCATCCTCTATAAATTTTTTTCTGTTATATCAACTTCTTTCATTTTGAATTAATAAGGTTTTAGAAACCAAAATAAGTGATATCAATGACAAAAACAAACGTTTTCGTGAACTGAATTCGATATGAAAAAAATTAGCATTATATGTTGCACTGTAAGTTAATCACATCTTTAAACTTTGTTATTTACTGAAAAGAAATTTTATTTGATGATAAAACTTTATAGTTTAAAATTCCATTTAGTTTCTATTCCCTAACATAATAAACTATAGTTTTTTTAAAATTATAATGACTTTGAAATCATTACACGAAAATAGTTTATTTACTTGTACTTTCCTTGTTTATTAAATACATTCAAAAATAAATTTATTATTTCAAATGTAAAGCAGAAAAACACTTTCTTATAAATGTTAAAACTGACAGTATATGAAACTCAATGTAAATTCGGCAAAATAACTTCAATTCAAAAATTCTAAAATAATTTTCAAAATGGTTTTAAAACATATTTTTGTAAGCTAATAACAGAAGACGAAATTTGACAAAAAATTGTTTTGAAACTTTGGTATTAAAGCTATTTTTTGAATTTAGATCAATAACAATACAGATTGGCTGTGCACTTTATAAACCATGTAACATTAAAATATTTGTGGCATGGAAAAAATTCTTTAAATATCCATTTGGCTCTGGCATTCTCGGCAAAATAAAATCATGGTAATATTTAGCATCTGACGAGAGCTTGAATTGAGTAAATATAAGGATCAAACATTTAGTAACATAACTCGCTACTAGATGGTGCCACTACTGAAATGGCTTTCACATTTTGGGACTTGTCGTGTCTGCAAATGCTTGGATACTAAGATCCAGCCCATATGAAAGAACATTAAATCATTTAAGTATTAAAAGACGTGCAGATAAAACAACTAATTGTAAAAGAAAATTAAGATGCATATTCTTGATTAATTGATTATATTGTAATATTAAAAAAATACGCACTTTCAATAGCAATATAGTATCCAAATTATTAGACACTTAATTATATATATCTATATATATGTACTAGCTTGCATACCCGTTCTTCTCTCGGATGAATTGGAAAATTAAACAATACAGATTGAAGAAGTTTTAAATGAGTTAATTTTACGTGAATTGCAAATTAAACAAAAAAGGGCCTTTTCCATACCTCAGCTGAACAAAAAAAAACATATTTGTTAAATTTTATGTCTGTAAGTGTAATAGATGATAATTGTTATTTATAACGCTCCGTAATTCTCTTTTGGGTCGATTTTTGAAAACACCTTCCTAAGCTGATCTCTGCTCAGCAAAAGTAACACGTTGTTACAAATTTTGTGTAATGAACGCTTAAAATAGTGTAAATAATTTATTTCTGGATTTGTAAATCGTGAATATATTACGTTCAATTGTATTTATTTTATGTTAAAATTGTAATACTCATAAACAATGCCGTTTCTTTCATTATTATGGCAATTCAATGGAAACATGATGATAGATCCAAGTTGGCATCATTTTTGGCGACCTTGTTGGCAACTTGATAAAACGGTGGAGAAGTTGACATACTGTAGCGCCACCTGATTTAGAGCTGCAACAAAGAGGATAGCAGAAAAAATCCTTCTCCACAAAAAATACATATACATGCCAATTTTCGTAGTAATCGGTTGAAGGTTGTTGGAGTGAAGCGAGGTCATATGTACAAACATTTATATATATATTATATTCGATTATTCATTTATATATATATATATATATATATATATATATATATATATATATATATATATATATATATATATATATATATATATATATATATATATATATATATATATATATATATATATATATATATATATATACTGTATTTTATATCCACTATTCTTAAATTTGTTCATTAATTTATTTAAAATTTCTTATGTTTAGTTTATTTTAAAATATCTTTGTGCTTAGTTTAATTGCAAAACTGCTATCTAGGTAGCGCTACGGTTTTTCCCCGTCTTGTTTTGATATTCCAATCTTAACATTAGTCTGTGCAGGACCTTAGCGTTGAGAGTTGCTATTCGATTTTCATGTGTTTTTTTTTATTATTACATGTAAGTTTTTATCCTAATTTTTCTATAGAAAATTTTCTTAAAATTCCTCTCCTTGAGACATACATTAATGATCTCTTTTCATAATTTCATTTTACTATTTTGTCAGGTTTATCATCCACTTGTTAGAAAAATGCTTACCTTTTCAACATGGCTCTATTTTTCTTTTTTTCTATTAAGTCGAAAATTTCTGCTGTACGGAGAACATGGATCCATGAAGCTTGCTTAATCCTAAATCGCTGGCCTAATTCAGCGACAGCTTTAGAAATCATAATAGGTCTCCAGTTTAGTCCAAAGACTTTTTTTTGTACATATGTTATGTCTCATGAACTCCAATTTCTCTCTTCTTAGGTATTGTAGGTTTTAGAACTTTTTCACTTTTATTTTATTATAATATATATATATATATATATATATATATATATATATATATATATATATATATATATATATATATATATAAATTATTACGTTATTTTAAAACCAATTTCTCAAACGTAATGTTTCTGAGTTTCTATTTTAATTACATTACTAATCTTCATAGGATTGATCAGCATTTTAAAATTAATAGGGCAGGTTAATTTGGAGAAGGAACGAAGGGGTTAAGAGAAAAGTTTAATTTTTAAGTATATGTCTTTGTCTAAATGGGAGTAAAGGTGTCAGATGTTACTGAAAATTAATAGTTATCTGTGCTTTAACCACATGAATAAACATAGTCTGGAATGCTTCGAATGTCAATTAAGAGTCAAACAATTCGATATGTTTGTTGAAATAATATGTTAGAGTTTTCCTTATAAGACCGTTTGTCAGTTTATAAATTGGGATTGCAATAATATGGCTTTAGGGTATTAAAACCTTTCAAAATCATTTGCAAATTGGAAGTTTTAAGCTGAAATAATGAAATTATAATTGTCAAAACATATGATTCAATTTCAGTTTCAATAATTAAAAAGAAAAAAAATATCGAATTTTCCTAGATTTATAGAGGTTGCAGTTATCGATTGATTAAGGTCATGATTTCGTGTCCGGTGCATCCGAAGACCCGCTTTATAGAGAAGTTGAGGCATGATAAACTTTTCTTGGTTCAAAATCGGTATGTTGGCATGGTGTGGAAGTTTGAGGAGTAGAGTACCAGCTCAGGTGTCTTCTAATTACATTTAGGAAGAAATGACTATATGTGTAAGAAATTATAGTTTGAAAAAACTAAATTATAGTTTTAAAAAAATTAGAGCTGTAACTTAATCTTTTAGTTGCCAAATCTGGAAATGCGATCCGAAATTAGTCACCAGAGGCGGGAAGGGATCTGAAAATGCGAAATCGTTAATTCTCATGATCCTGATCAGGACAATGGAGCAAAATCATTAATGTATTGTATTGTCATCAGTCCTGGACAAGTAAGCAAAATTTTGAATTAATCTGAGTTTTTCAAGTGTGTAAAAATTGAGTTCAAATATTCCGTTACATACAAGTGAAGCTTATAAAAGGGTGTTAAAAATAGGTATTTTTATTTTAAATAAATAAAATTAAGAACTTTTTATATTTGTAATAGGACGAATCTATCAGTAAAAATAAGCTAATAAACACAAAATTCTATGTTAAAAAACTTTAATTTATAAAAAACGAACAATTAATTGAATAACACAATCATTGCATGAAATTATTTGAAATCCAAGAAAGATCATCAAGCATTTTATTGTGGAGAAAATGCTTTGAACAGTCTTAAATGAAAAATAAATGTACTGTACCCCACATGTAAGACTATTTTTGGATAATATACACAAAAAAGTTATTAGCTACGTAAGAGGGAAGTTTTATTCTGAATTAAATATATTTATAAGTATATTGATTTTTAAATTGCACGTTTTATATTTCTCTTTGTCGAGGTATTCATTATAAATCAAACAAAAAATTAATATTTCAGTTTTTCGGATTTCTTTATCCATTAGTATAAAAAAATGTTTGCTTAAAATGTAATTTAGCACTATTTTAACTTTGAAAATCACTACGATTCATATTAATATGAATTTACGATATAGTGAAAAAATAATAAAAAAGTAACTTAGTAATATATTTACAAAGAAATTTAAAGAGAATTTTAAAGTTTCTAAAGAAAATGATAATTTTGGTAAGGCTATGAAATGTTTCCTCTTTTAATTTTATATCAGCAATATTTGTATTTTATTAAATTTTTTTATGTCATTTTGTAACAAATTTATTTTATTTTCCTTTGACATTTGTTTCATGTTGAAATATCTCCTGCAACATATTTCGCTCACTGCATTTTGACAGATTTATTTAATTGTATATACTACAAGTTTATTCGATTTCTTTTAAAGACACAAAATCAAAATTTCTTTAACAAAGTTGTTTTTATCTGTCAAACTTCAAACGTCAATTAAATTTTGATCATTATTTTGCTGTCTTTTTCGAAGAAAGAGAGATAGTGAATTATTAAATTCAAGCAACGTAAAACTGAAAATTTTGAAAATAAATTTATTCCTTTTTTAATCTATTATTTTAAATTAATCATGAAATAAGGATCACAAAAAGCATTATCTTTCAAATAAATCTAAGTGAAATGTATGAAAAAAGTAATAATAAATCCAGTTTTAGATTACCTTTAAAAACCATCTAGAAAGAACTACTACCATTCATAATTTTGATTTCATGTTTTACAGTATTTAAAACAGTACAGAAAGGTACTTTAAATTAATATCTGCTTTTCTCAACTCTCTAAAAATATACGAAAGAAGTTTTTGTGATAAAATGAACGTTTTACTATAAAAATGTAACATTTTTATTGAGATTTACTAATAGAAATTCTTTTATCATATTGATAGTTAAAAAGAAAGATAAAATGAGTAATTCCGAAATGGAAAACGCAACAGCAATTTTTAACTGAGAAGACAAAAGTAATAATATGATTATTTTTTAAAAGAAAAACACGCAATGACTATAAAATACATAATTGCATTAAAAAAAACTTTACGACTTTTTAAGGTTTCTCTGAGAAATGTCATCCTTCTAATACTTTGAATTTAAGTGCAAGATCTTTAAATTTATACTTTCTAAAAATGATTCTTACAAATTTTAATCACAGTTTTTCATAATTTCATACAATTTATAGAAGCGAGAAAATAATTCCAGGAAAAAATAATCTCTGTTTAATACAGTAAAATAATTTTAAAATTAAAAAAAAAATCAAATTAAGTTCAACCGAGTTTCGATATAAAATTCAGATTTATTTTAAAGGATATCAAAGCTAATTTAGATTCCTTATTGTAAAAGTTATCTCTCAAGTTTTTTTCCAGAAAGTGATAAATAAAAAAAGGCAACTTGAAAGTACGAGTATAATTCCTGTGATGTATTTTCTCGTCTAAACAAGTAGCCAATTGCTTCGAATGTGGATTACAAATATGTTTAAAAAAATCTGATATTGTGTAACATGTGCTTATTAATATTATATTTAATGAATATAATCTTTATCTCCTGATAAACGCAAAGTTTAATTTACAGTAAAACTTAAGCAGAAAAAAATTGGAAAAATAGGTGGTTTTATAAAAGTACGTGGGTTCTAATGATATTGAGAAGTGGCACGCATATCCAGAGGACAAAGCCCGCGTACCGTAAGCATGTAACATACCGCTGGATCAAAATGATCACTTTAATCCGAAGGTTGTTACTGGTTTCTATAGAAAATACCGCTACGCCAGTGTGGATCAGTTACTTTAAAAATATATTGTTTCTTTGAGCTTAATTTAATCAGAGAAATAAATTTAACGTAATTATTATTTTGACAATATATCAAAACATACATTGAAAAGAAAAAAATAAACACCCAGTAAACCAGGAAGCTATTAAATATTATAATTATAATATATATATATATATATATATATATATATATATATATATATATATATATATATATATATATATATATATATATATATATAATAGAAAAAAATCAGTAAATATTATATTTACATTTGTTCAATATATTTAAGCTTTTATTTTGTATCGTTTGGTGTTTTGAAATACTTTTGATTATGAAAGATGAATATAAATGAACAATTTTTCAGATTTTGGTTTTTTGTATTAATGTTTATATTGTTGTTAGTTTTTTAAGTTGTAGCGAAAAATATATATATTTTTATTATTACATCCATTTGAAATTTGTAGCGGTTTAAGCTGCTGAAATATATGGCATGAATTAAATATATTTATATTTATAAATGTTACTTATAAAAAAATTTCACTTTGATATTATTTCAAATTCAGTACTTAATTTAACCGCATTATTTGTAGTTTTTGAATAAAAGTTTCATTATTTTTTATGTGCACAACTTAAGCAAGCATTAATAATATTCGTTTCTCAATTACAAGGGCTTTGTCATCATAACGTTTAAAAAATCAATGTATTTATAATTATTCAATAAGAGTTTTGAAAACCTCTTAAAGTAATAATCTTTAAGCGTACTTTTTATGTTTTAATAAATGCATTCGAAATAAAAAATGAATTAAGTAATATCATTTTGCGGAACTTTATTAGAAAAAAAAAGGAATTCTTATTAATTTGTAGCTTTTAGAATATAAGTAACAGCACAGAGGCTATTAAATTTGAGAAAGTGTTTGTGCTACATAGCCAAATTTTTGCTTTATCAAAACCAAGTACTCAAATAAAAAAAGGTGAAGGTTATTTTAAGAGAAAAGAAGAAAATATATATGTGTAGTAAAAATATTATTATTGAGTTGTTTCAATGCATACAGGTATTTTAATAAAAATTTCGTCCTAGGTATTAAAGGTTATTTATAGAAGAATGTGTATTTATTATTTTACCTACAAGTATTGAGCTAAGGGAAATGTTTTAAAGTTAATGATTCACCAACTTACGAATGTATCTATCTATAAAAAAAGTTCTTAAAATATTTCATGTATTAATGATGTGATTCATCACATTTTTACAATATTTTGTTATTTCCTATATATTGATTATGTAAAATGACATTAATGAGCTGTACACATTTTACATTCTAGTAAAATTTATAATCTCATTTTAAGCATCTAAAATTATTTTCAAAAATATTTCATATGCCATTTATAGAATTGTTCCTATTTTTTATCATTCTTTTTTTAAATAAAACAATTCATGTGTTCTTTATTCCAAGTTTAAGATATATAATAAAGTAACATTTTACAAATTATCAATTTGAGCGTATTTGAGAGGAAATCAAATCATTTACTTATCCTATTTCTGAATTAATTAAACCGTTTAACTGAACATTCCTAATTTAAATTGTTTATAAGGAATCATCAGAACGCAATATGAAGATTAAATGTTCAATGAATTTAATCATTAATAAATAGGTATTTTACTTAGTAAAAATAAATTTATACTATTAAAAATTTTCATGAAATATTTATTTTTTGGTCAAATTTATTCTTATGGACAAAAATATTTTGATCAAAAAATTATTTCCAATAAAATTCTTAATTAGTAAGAATTGCGAAGGATAACAAATATTTCACATGTGTAGTCCCAATATGTTTCTCGTTTCTTCTTTCAGGCATTGGAAGTAATTCTGAGCTTAGGATAGTTTTGAATCAATTGTATAAAGAGAAAAATCCATTGAGAGGAAAGATTCTTACAACAGAAAAACTTTAATTAAAAAAATGCTTAAAAACAACAAAAGAATTTTTTTTGTCTAAGACATCTTTGTTCAAATGACAACAGAATCGGAACATTCAGAAAAAAAATATTATAAACTGGACCTAAAAACACATATCTTAAATTTGTATGAAATAAAAATTTAAAAAATGAGTAAGTGATACTGCAGGGTTGTTTACACTATGTTTGAAAATAATAGCAGGAAATATCATCTTTCATATTTTTTAAACTTATTTTATAGTTATTTGACTGATATTTGTGTGAGAGCCGGCTGGGTGGCGCAGTTGGATTGGCGCTGGTCTTGTACGCCCAAATTTGTGGGTTCGACCCCGGCCCATGTCGTTGGATTTTCATGATGCAGAAATTCGACAGTGTCTATGTCGTATGCGATAATACGGAATGTTAAAGATCTTTAGAGTGCCTGTTTATCTAGGGTGCATTTGGAAAAAGTAAAATTCCTAGTATGATTTCGCATTGTCAGCTCAGGTGCTTCCCTCTGAGGAGGAGAATTGGAGTCAAAATTACATTATTGCAATTAGGATCCACCTATTTGATGCCACACTAAAAAGTGATACCAGCCCCCGGGAAATTTATTAGGTGTGCAATGGTAAAATACCAATCCGCAGCCCCATTTGAAAAAAATTGTTTGGGAATTTAGATTCAGTAGCTCCTTATAGTGAAAATCATTAAATATTCATAGTCCAAAATTATTCATGTAATATTAATTTGACTTTATGATCATTTTAATACTAATGTGCACAAGTGCGTCTTTCTCTAGTACTTCAAAGTACTTTTTCATTACTTACATGAAATCACAATAATCCTAGTAACTTTATCCATTAGGGTCGATATTAAATTTTCATTATATCACGCTACGAGTTTGTTCGAGGGTCATATTGTGAAAGGAAAGTATATCAGACGGCAGTCCCTTTTTAACCCTTTATTTACCGAGGATACTTATAGGTACCACTCACTTTAAAATTACATAGAAACGAATAATCTGTGACGATACTTTACAAGAAAATTCTTTTAAATCCCCCCATTCTTCCAAGATATATGGCAGCACGGGTTCTATGATGATTATTTTAGTGGGGAAGGCGAATAGTTTTATAGCAGAAATTGCCTTTTCAGCTGACGGCGTTTTCAGGGGATTGTGAAGATTGTCATTTTTGTTCCGAAAAAAATAGTTAATTTTAAAAGGTGTCTTATATTTTTTTGTATGTTATAAAGACCTTAGAAAACGATTTGAACATTTATTATAAGTGAACAGTGTATATAATTAATTTTTCAGTAGAATATCTTTAATTAATTAATCAGCTCTAACGAATTAAATTTCCCAAAGTTGAGTATTTTGTTTATGTATATATCTCAATTTCCAATGTAGTGATTCAAAAAAACATTGTATGAAAAAAACTGCAGTAAATCATAATGCGGTATATAAAGGGTTAAAATGAATGTTAATTAATTCAGTCAACTTTGTTTTTTAAAAAAGGCATAAATTGTACCAAAAAATCAAAAATGTAAGTTAAATAAAATAGTGGCAGTTTTATACAGTTTCTTTATTGTTCCATTTTCATATTTATAGCTGCAAGCATATTTAATTTTATGATCAGTTTAATGAGATAAATGTACTCTATCACTCTTTCTTATATTTTTTTTTAAAATTAGGATTGAAATTGCTGGTTGAAATTCAAATCACGGTCTGCAAGTTAACATCAACCAACTTATACCTATATTTACTTTTGTTAAGCTTCATGTAAGAAAAATTTTGCTCACAAATATATTTTCTCTCAAATATAGAGAACTATTTCGGTCTATTTGGTTTTCTGACTGACTTAAGTGACTAGCCACAAGGATGCTCTTTGCGGTCCGCTATTTACTAATCCCTGACATAAACCAAACATACAACATTTGACTTCGAATATTTAATTTATGAACGGCTGGATCATTCAGCATGGCATTACAAATACAATCAAGGAAGACTGGCCAGAAACTAAAGAAACTCCACCTGACCAAAAAAGTGATGTTTTTTTAAAAATTATAATTATAACAAAGAGCGAGAACAACGCCAATTGATTGGGCTGAACAGCCAACATTGTAGATGATATACGAACCAATTCTTCTGGAAAGCTGAACTTGATGTAAATATACCAATGAGAGTACACATTGCATTCTTGAGGGATGGCCTACATTTTTCTGTCAACCATTTGTAATAGCTCGTCTTCTAAAATGTGATACAAATCATGCACAAGCGTTGCCTAATCACGTACTAAACATGTTCAATTTGTGAGAAACCAGAGGAGGATGAGGATCTTACAATCTTTCTTATATTCCAATGATACGCATATTCTTCATTTGGGCGTTATCCTATTGGTGGATTGCATTAGATATCCCCCTTCCGAAAGAAGAGAACACCGACAGTCACGTATCATTCACATTCATTGGACCCTCATAATGTGCAGAATACCAACCAGATAAACTCTGCTATGTACACGAAGAGGCCCAAAACTATGATGCGTGATGAAGCAACCACAGATGCGGCCGAATTGGACCTATCGCCAAGTCGGCGCTACTTCACAGACGAATAGAAGCAAGACTCGTCTAAAAGTCCGAACTGATATTCCGTCATCCACTTTACTCTGGAACGGTACCATTTTAAACTGAACCTTATGTCCTATGGAGCTAATGACAGTGTTCTTAATGCACGCAATGAGTACCACTAGCAAACAATTGAACTTTAATTACTCTATTCGATATAGAAACATCAAGAGCATTTTCGCATGTTGCAAAGTATTGTCAAAGTGGGGCATCCATCGCTTGTTGGGGAATGTGCCCGTTCACGCGTTCTGCTGACTTCACTCTGGCCACACATGGACCTCTCAAAAAAACATGGAAACATTTCTTTATTTTAACCATCTTTGCCACAGTTGGTGCACCGCTCAAACATTTAAGAGGATATAAGCTAAAGTCTTACGTAGGGACCAATGTACCCTTCTTAGACCAATCACCTTTCCCTTCTTAAAATCGTTTGTTTGCTTGAAGGACCTGCGTTGATGGTGGTATGACATTCATTTTTATCGTCCGTATCTTTCGAGAAAAGAAAAAAAAATCCTTAATGATTTTCCTGAGTGAAGTAAGGGCGCAAATATTGCCCACTCTCTGCTGGCCAATAGCTTAATACCCTAGTTAACGGAAGTGTTCCCGAGAGCGGCACATTTCACATCATTTGTATTACTTGGTGATATGCATCTACCCTGAAATTTGAATAGTAATCTGGTTACTCCTCTATGGTGGAGTATTTTCTATGTCACATAATGAATAAATTCTTTATTAAGATAGTATAATTAGATACATTTTTCGTATTTCTGAAATTTTATCAATTGAAACTAGCATTCATTTCCTTGTACTTCTAAATATTTTTAAAATTTTAAAGTTAGTAAGTTTTACATAAATGTTGGTCACGATGTGAATTTGACTGATACGCAGAAGTTGTTATTTTAAAAAATATACTATTTCTTAAATTAATAAAAAAAATTATCATTTCCATTTTATTGTTTTCCTGAGGACTAATAAAGAAATAATTTGTTCTTAAGGGATATTCAAAACCAGGAATTCTTTAGAAATAGAAGAAGCTGTCAAGCAAGAGATTCAATTTTTTCTCGCACAAGCTTTTTTTTATCGAAGAAATAAAATCAAGAAAAAATTCTTACAATTAAGATATTAATTTTTAATCTTAAGAACCAGCTCAAACTTCAGGCTAGCTCTATTTTATATTCTACTGTTTAAGTTTTAGTAATTCTTTGCTCAGTGGTCTACATAGTCTTGTTAAAGTAATATCTATGAAATGATTATTAATTGATTGATTTAATATTAACGTCGCACTGTTCAGCTACACGAGGGCTTTTGGCGACGGACCACGTAATTTTGAAATATGGTCAAGTGACGTGGACGACACCTGAGCTGGCACCCCCCTCTCCTAACTACCACACCACACCAATGGGAGGACGTTTCAGCTCTCGACAGATTTAACGTGCATCGCTGCCCTACACGGCGGGTCTTTAGTGGTACTGGGATCGAGCTCGTGACCAGGCAAGCCACGATCCGATACCTATACCACTCGGCTACCGCGGCCACTATGCAATGATTAAATGGTAAGGGTATTTTTTCCTGTACCAATGATTCGATGTGGAAAGTAGTGAACAAAATTTATCATAAATATATTTCTAAATAGGACTCTTATTGAAAACAAAAGTATATAAACAGAAATTAAGAAAAAATATCACATACTGTTACAACATAACTTTTCTATTATTTTCCTTGTAAATATTGACAAAAACATATTAACATTAGAATAATAACTCTCTTTCAATAATTTCATTCCTTTCATTTAGCAAAAATAAGCCTCTTCTAAGAGGAGACAGAAGACAGTTATTATAACTGGCAGAAATAAAATGAGTACAGCAACTAATCATAAAATTGATGACTAATCCTACATCTAGAAACAATGTTTCACTAACAATGTCAGAGACTATATTATTGATCTTGCAATATCTCCCTTGTATGTGGTCTGAGCTGAATCAATCAATGTTTTCTTTTATTATGTTTTATGGTTCCTTCTTTCTACTTTTTTGCGAAAAGTCTTATACAGAAAAATTGGAAAATATAATTCACAACTGATGCTATAATTAACTTATTATAGTAACTTTCATTTTGATTAAATTCTTTTTTCTAAATGGATATGTACTGCCGTAATGTCTATTGTTAAAAACTGTAAGTAATTTGAACTAACCCGATATTTGGATAATATTTCATATTTTTTAAATGAAGGTCATTACTTTTTGCGATCAAGACTACGTAAGCTCAAGTTTATGCTAATTGTAATATTGAAAACATGATTTTACGAAGATGCATAATTAAAATAGCTTTAATATTGACAAAGTTAATATTAAAAACGGTAATTTTAATACATTTCAATAGAGGCTAATGTGATTGTTTTCATGAACATTTTTTCGTACATAAATTTTACCTTTCCCCTCTCTTAAAAATGAATACTTATAGAACTGCTATTGCTTGGTGAGCAAAAATGTATAAATACATTTTGCATAATTCAATCAGCAACTAAAATTTAAATCAATTAGAATAGTAATTCATAAACAGCTGCATATTGTTAATACTTGTTGTTTTATGCTTTGTGGTTTGTATCGGTTGTGGGTTTGTTGTGGTGTCGAATTTTGATATCAAAATTCGTTCATTTTCATCAATAGTTGAAGTGAAAAACTTGTACGATTAAAATAAGTAAGCTTTTGAGAGCTATATATAATAATTTGTCTGTAGTATATTTACTTCATTTCCTTTTGTATTAAATCTTATATATTTTTAATCACTTTCCCTGGGCTTATTTTCCGAAATTTGCAAAGGAAAAATAATTATTTTGGAGGAGTAAGCAGTTTTAAATTGATGTCCAATTTAGTTCTAATTTCCTGTTGGGATTGATTGATTGAATATTAACGTCGCACTGTTCAGCTACACGAGGGCTTTTGGCGACGGACCACGTAATTTTGAACCATGGTCAAGTGACGTGGACGACACCTGAGCTGGCACCCCCCTCTCCTAACTACCACACCACACCAACGGGAGGACGTTTCAGCTCTCGACAGATTTAACGTGCATCGCTGCCCTACACGGCGGGTCTTTAGTGGTACTGGGCTCGAACCTGTGACAAAGCAAGCCACAGTCCGATACCTATACCACTCGGCTACCGCGGCCACTTTCCTGTTGGGAGAATATATCCCAAAATAAGCACAGCATAATTCACTTACGGGACTGACATCCATATTTATGGGCTGTTTTTAATTAAGTTAATAATTATCAATTTTCTCACTGAAAAAGAACTCTGCAGTTGAAGTAATTTTACTCTCCTATATATATATATATGAAGGAAATTGATTGCCCCAGTCACTTAGCTGAGAAAAAGACATTCTTTCATTATTGATTCGCGATGAAAAATATGTATTTCTTTTTGAGGTGTTATCTTTTATAAGTTAATCATGAAACTATTTAGCTTAAAATGAAATGGTACAAAATGTGAATGTAGTAATACACTAAAATATATGTAAATAAAGTATTTAAATTTTTCTGCTCATTTTGGAAATAAATGTTTATTCTATCATATGCAATTTGGCTCAAGTGACCCTTTTGTTATCCTACCGAGGATTTGTTTTTGTAAAGGCTCATTTAAAAAGTTACAATTGTATGACAAATATTATTTTTTAATATTTTGAAGTATTTTTATGACATATCTATACAAGAAATAAGTACATAAGGAAGGACGAATTTACTTTTCTTCAATAAAAAAACTTTCTAAATTAGTTTTTTAATTCTAGAATTTTCTTCCATTCTAAATATTAAAAAAGAGGTAAAATCAATGGAGATACTTTGACGGGAACTCTCTCTCGCGGAAGTGCTGGAATGCAATGATGGAAAAGGTATCTTTATAAAACCAATACTTCTACTATGTCTATCAAATCACTACCTAAATTCGGTTGAAGCTAGGGGAGACTTCAAATTACTTACTTATTTAAATATCTATAACAATTGGTTCACAATGCTTATTGACACTTCTGGAACTAAAACAACATAAAACATCCTGAACAGACACATCTAATACTTTTACTTGAACTCCAATAAATTCAATTATTATAACTCAGTAGATTCACCATGACAACAATCGCCAACCTCTTTCTCACTTCTCTCTTATTTGACTTTATATAACAACTCTCGTTAACATAAATCATGGTTCCTTTACATCAGGGGTGCCAAACTGTCAGCCTGCAACGAACATTTTTGAGGCCCGGCCAATAAATTGACAGACAATAATATATAATAAAATCAAACAAGTAACATAAAAAAAATTAAGTCATTTACTACTTAGATCAACAAATAAAAATAATATTTTAGCTACTTTTTATAAAATATTAGTTACAATTAATATAAATATGTATATACATATGACAGAATCACAACATTAAAGGGTAATTAAGTTCTATTAATCATCATTAAAGTATTGAATTGACATCCAAAACAATCGTGTATATAAAATTTCAGTTCAACTGAATGCTTTAAAATGTGAGAAAAAAGCATTTTCAAGTTTTGACACAAGTCGCCAAAAATAATGCCAACGTGGCTGTATTTGTAATTCTTTAAATAACTAGTTTTAATCAATTAATGATTATTAATTATAATTAATTTAATGTATTGTTATCCAAAATACTCATGCATATAAAATTTCAGCTCAATTTAGTTCTTTAAAATGTATTTTATTAATGATTGAAAATTCCACCAAGGTAAATAAATGAATAAACAAATAAATATATAGAGAGTATGAGTTAATAGTAGGAATTGAAAAAAAATATCTCAAAATAAGGAGAGATGTCAAGTGTCAGGACGTAAACATTAAATTTTCTAGTTCTTTTATATATGTTTATTATATATATAATATATTTATTATTCGAAACAAGCTTACGTTTCTATGAAAACGGATTTTTTTTGCAGCCATCCAAAATTAAACCTTGTTTGTTTGGTCCAAGTTAGCCTTTGAGTTTGACACCCTTCTTTTACATAAAGCGATTTTATAATAATGCAACGTTTAAAAGGAATTTACCCTAGAGTATTAGTAATAATTGTGAATAGAGCTTGCTACCACTTATATTAGTATTATTTTTAAGTTTTCATGTATTTTTATTTCGTTGTCAATTTGTGTACAGCTTTAAAATAAAATTTCTGAAATAATGATAATTAAAAATGTGCTTGTTTGTTGTTTTTATTCTTAAAAAAAAGTACAAATTAAGCTGTGTACTCATTTTGAATAATAATTTTCATTCATTGTCTTGTTTACCTAAAGAATCAATCAGACTATAATGCCGCTCAAAAAGTATAATGTATTATGCTATACTTTAAAGGAAAATCCCAAATGGAAGCTCTTTTGAATGGCATCATGAAAGAGACGGAGAATTTTTGCTTATAATTTTTTTAAGAAAGTTATAAAACTAAAAGAGAAAAAAATGGGAATGTAAGTGAAAGACAGTCGCGTAATGTTAAAGAATAGGATTTGATTCTGAAATATTTTTTCAAAAATAAAGCACTCTAGCATTATATTCTGGTTTCCCCATCCTACACAGAGCAGCTTATTTCATCGTAGTATGCATTTTTATCCAAGTTGATCCATTCTTTCTGGAATAAAATGTCTTTCGCAATTTTTCTCCTATACTGTAATGCTAAATAAGATCTCTTTTTATAAGCTAAAATGAAAAATTAAACATTAATAAAATATCTAGAAATTTTGAAAAATGCTATATTTTAAGGTATCCGACTGCGTTCGGAACCGTGATTTTAAAAAAGTTCATAAAAGGATAATTTTCATGATATTTAGTGCCACTCAGATTAGAATACATGCATAAAATGGTTTTAAGGATATTTTGACAAAAAAAAATTATTTAAATATAATATTTTGGCAAAAAAATTAACTTAGAATAATCTTTTTCCAAATGTTCTTTTGTGAAAAATGGTTCCATTTTAATAATATTTTGCCTCTATATAGCTCAGACGTCTCTACAGAATCTTAACTAGAATTTTTGAAAAATTCACATTATTTTCAAAGTTACCACCAATTGAAATGATTATCGGCGTTTTTTTCTTAAAATTTCTCCCCTCCGTTGTCGTAAAATATGAATAAATCCACTTCTAAGTTGTATGTTTCAAAAATTGTAGTTTAGTCTCTGTACAGAGGTCTGAGCTGACAATTTTATGCCTATATTCTAATTTAAGTGACACTCAATTTCATGAAAAGTATTCATTTATGCGCTTTTGCAAATCATGGTTCCGAACGTAGTCGGATACCTTAAGCGGATTTAGGCACTATAATGCTGCAAATTTTCATGAAAATTCAGACATATTTCAGATTTAAAATGCTCTCTATATTTTTTAATTCAACCTTAGGTACAACCGTAGTTCACAATATGAATAACAAATACACGTAACATTTTCGTGAGAAAAAGAATATTTTTCCATGTAATACTTATGAAAAGAATCAAGTATATTGAAGTTAATCCATTTTCTTAAGATAGGTACTTTGAAATTATTATATTAATATTAACCTATTATATTATATTTACACGCAAAACATTTTTAAAAAATATCGTTTACATAACTTCCGTTTTATTTAGTTTCATCTGTTTTTTTCAACACATAACTTTATTTTTACATTTTATGTATAAGAATTTTGGAAACATAAAAATTGTTTATAATGATTTTTAATGTTATTTTTTCTAATCGTTCCGGATCACTAAATTTAAAATTTTTGCATATTTTTATGTTTCTTACTTTTAATAAATTGAAGCTAATGGTAATAAAACTAAATTCAATGTGCGCATGTTTTACGTCTAATTTTAATAACGTAGACGCTACTGTTGAGTACAATTATTCGTGAAAAGCTGCATTCTTAGAATTTTTTAAAAATAATTTTCTAAAGAGTGTGTTAGTAAAATAAAAGAATTGTGATATATTGTGATCTTTATGAGTAAAAGATACAGAAAAAATGGATCTTTTAAAAATAAATTACTTTTAGATTTTTCCTAAAATCTATATTATATTTTTGTCTTATACTTTAAACTAAAGTTTTATTACATGTTAAAAGATAAAGATTCTTAATGCATCTACTGATTTTTTCATTTATTAATAGAAAAATGTTTTAAATTTTATTCAAAACCATGTGTATTATTTATAAGTTTAACAAACTAATATGTGGGGTAGAGAGAAACAGAATTAATGGATCAGAAAAACAAATTTTATGGCGATTATAATTTAATGAAAATAAGGAAAGCAGTCTTCTTATTTTTTTTATCTAGTGTCTCAAAAATTTTGATTATTAGTTTAAGCAAAGTTGTCAAAAGCGCAATACACAGTAATGTGTATTAAATACAATAAAATTCTTATGTCTTAAAAATAAAAAAAATTGACTTAAGAAAGGAAAGAAATATCACGTCATGTAAAATATATTCTTAAAATAATAATGATATTTTAAAATTAGATTGGAAGAAAATACAATAATTGTTTCCCCTTTTCTTATTATTTTAAGAAGCTTTTAAATTATTATAGATTAAATTTGAAACATAAGATTTGCCTTAAAATTTTAGTCCTTAGAATTAATTTTGTTATGCATGTTTTCCCTACTTCTTGAAAAGTCAACTTAATTATTTTTCTAATTCTTTAGATTTGAACGAATTGTTTTTACTCGTGTAATTTATGAAGCACTTTATAATAACTTCTGAAAATTAATAAAATGGATTTTTCATAAGCATTAGCTGTTTCGCGGCAGTTTTCAATTTAATAAACTCGGTGTCCAAAAGAAATATATTTTGTTCAGTTAATAATTTTATTAAATTTTATAGGATGGTGTGTTACTTTGCTGTGTGTGTGTGTGACTCTCTCTGTATTTCAATTTCTTTAAATTATTTTATTAAATACATTGCAGAGAACTTTTTCGAGAATAATATTAGTTTCTAGAAATACGGAATTAAAAGATAATGAATAATATATATATATATATATATATATATATATATATATATATTATATATATATATATATATATATATATATATATATATATATATATATATATATATATATATATATATATATATATATATATATATATATATATATATATATATGTATATGTATATTATTTGATGTATGGTTGCCTTTATTATTTTTTCTCTTTAAAATCCGTTTAGTTTGGAAAATAGTCAACTTTTATAAAAAGGTGACTGTATTATGAATTACATGTAATATATTTGAAAAATAACTATACAAAGCAATTTTCTATGGGAAAAAGGAAACCTGAAAGGCAAAAAATTGTAAAGAGATTTCCTAAATAATAAGAATGAAAAATGAGAATAAATTGGATTCTAAATAGTACACAAGTGAAAGAACAATTGCTTACCAAGCGAAAAATGAAAAAAAAGATTTTTAAATTTCTCAGCCAAAGGAAATTGCTTCTGAGAGTATAAATTGCAAGTCATGATTTTTATAACTAAACTTTTATAAATTTTTATAACTAATTTTTATAACTAACAGTCCACGATTTTATATAACTAAAATAAAAATCCTCCCATGACTTTTTTCAACAAACTTCTTTCCCCTCCTCCTTACCAGTGAATAAATATAAATAACAATAATAATTAATTATACTTTTCAAATTTGAGCAACCTCTTCTTTACCATTGTTTATTTTTAGTTTTTTTTGTTTCATTGACGGACCCCAGCAGCTACGCTCATTTCTTTTTTACTTTTTTATTCAACCACACAACATATATATGCTATTTACAAGCGCAGCAAATTTTAATTAATTTTTGTGAGCTTCGAGCATTAGAGTCCTATATTAATGCTCACGTCTGAGTATTAAAGAGAAAGAGTTTCTCGTCTAGCTCGTTCCACAGAAAGTTCTCATCTGCCGGCACAGCGCGGTAAGGAAGAATATTTGCATTTGTGCGCACGACATTGGCTTGCATGCGCCAACAACTATTATTATTTAATATAAATATTTTGGATGTTTTTTTACCTATCATAAGAGATTCACTTATAAGCAATTATTATTATTTAAATATTTTACAAGGAATATGAATTAAATTAAAGATTGTCCTTTCCCCTAATGAGCAGTTTACTTAAAATATTGAATCAATATTAAGTTTAATTCAATATTTGAAAATTATTTTTAAAAAACTTAGGTTTTTTTTAGCAATGAAAAAAATTAGTTGTTTTTGTTGTGGCTAATGCCACCTGTCTGACGTAGTCAGAACGAGGTCCACGAAATTCATTGTGGCAAGGGGCTAGAAGTACGCCTGTCATTGGCCTAGACCTTAAGCACCATACAGGTGACAGTACGAATTAGCTCGGCGAAATTCCCCTAAGGGACGATAGATGGCGACAACACCTATCTCCTCCTCCATAATTTTGCCATGAGACTGGAGGGGAGGGAAATATTCTCCAGTCCCCTGCACTCGTGATTTACCCCACAAGACTTTCGGACCCACTGATTTTAACGCGCACGTACTCCGTGTGTACTCGGAGGGTATTTGGGGGCATCGAGCATCGAATCCAGGCCTTCCGGTCTGGAGTCCGATGCTCTAACCACCAGGCAACCCAGTACTTGGATGCAACGCTATTTGGAAAATTGAAATAAGCTTAATAAATCACATATGTATAGCATATTTAGTATTCGATTAGTGTAATGACAGAAAAGGCTTTGTAATATATACTCGTACTTAATTAGTACAAATGCTTTGAAGAAAAAAAATTAAATAACATCAATTCCATTTTTTTTCTCTCTGTAGCGTTGACTCGTTAGACGAAGACTTCCTGACAACACTTGTTAGGTTTTATGTACAGGTTGAGTGGAATACCCAGATGGGATATCACAATCATCCAAAAGAGACCGGGTATTCTTCCCTTACACCGGGGCGAAATAGGTGTCTCGCCAATTCTGAAGGCGGCTACGTTGAAAACACACTTCATCCCTCTCCGACCCTCGGATAACGTTCGGGAACCACGATCTATAGCAAGGACGCTCCTGAGAACAGTATTCATTGTCATGTCCCCCTCACACATTTGGTCTTTGGACTATTTGAATGAAAAGAATGTTGACTTGTTGTGATGAAGACATAACCTGGAGGGTGTTGTCAGTGTCAAAGTGACATGATGATTAAAAATCTTACATATGGTTTCAATGTACGTAGATGGAGTTTGCTTCAGTCGTGGCAACCTATTGTCTCCAAAAACCAATTGAGCTGAGACTAAAGCAAGGAAAGTCGTGTGCAGATTCGCTACGTTTGCTAATAAGAGATTATTAGGGGCTTGAAAGAGGCCCACGCAGGAGGTTTATAGGGTCGGATCGCAAGTTGGCAAGGATCTCCTTCACTCTTTTGCATTGCCTTCCTCATCAGTTTTTTTTTGTCTTCGAAGACATTCGATTGAGGTTTCAGGAGCAGCCTCACCTCAAGGACCAAGAGAGAGGAACTGCAACGACCTTGGAAAAATGGAGTGCTGGAGTCTGTGGAGCAACCATTTGAGTAAATAGATTTTGGACGATGACAGCAAAAGGGGTTTCCAGGACAGCCTTACCCGTGAGCCGATCATTTCAAGATTTCAGGTTTTAAACTAGAAGATCTTTTCTCCCGCGAAAGGCTGTGAAGAGTCACAATTTTCTAATGAATATAATGTTTAGTTTATTTAATTTGGAATAGAATGCATTTTTGGCAAAAAACTGTGTGAGACCTCACTCTACCCAGTATTTAAATAATTTTAAATGCTCACGGCATCACACCTCCCTATTGAGCAGTATCTATTAAAGGGATGAAAAAAATTATTGATTCTACTATAGTGCTTAGAAGTGCTGCTAGATTAGATTGATTAATTAAAAACTAAAATGTATGGTTATTAACTAATAAATACATCCTCCAAATAGATATTTTATTAGCTTGAAATTCAATAGTTAAAAACTTAAATAAATATTAAATTAAGTGACCGTTTTAAGAAACTTAGAGAGATGCTACTAGGTTAGACTTTTTCTTTAATTTCATTTTTAGAATATAATTTTTATAGAATAGCCTTAAAGGAACTATATTAAACAAATGCTATGGATGCGAGCTACGTAATTAGTACAAAAAATTACTAGAGTCGAAATTAATTGGAATATAAACATTTGTTCAATTATAATAATTAGCATTATTTTGCTATGCTAATATAAAGCTCAAATTTTAATAACATTAATAATTCCTTTTTGGAGTATTTTTTTCATTATATACGACAACCTACAATAATTATGATTCTAATGCAAGAAATTACTGCTTGAATGGTAATATTGAAGCTGGGTTACATAAATTGCAGAATAAGTCTAAAACAGAAAACAACTTCATTAATCCAAAACGTAATCTAATTTTTTATTACACTCGCCAAACGATATACATCAAAACCAAATGAGTATTTTTTTACCAAATGTAAATATCCACAAAGTGTAAATGAAAACAATTTCCTAAAGCTTAACCAATAGCGTTTTCAGCCATCACTGAATGACTCTTGTTGTTGCCACTATGTTTTTCAAAAATTCTGTAAAAGTAAGAATAAACTTAAACAATAATAATGATAAATAAATATGAGTGAATTTTGTGATATGTATTTGAGTTTTAAGAAATGCATAATTGTTTTCATGCAGTTAACAAAATTAAATTCATTGCTAATGAAAATAGCATGCATGATGAAAGAAACACATACAAAAACATAATCCCACACAAAAAATTAATTTATAAATTGTATATATTAATTCTCATGATTGAATCTTGTTCGATTATAGCAAAGAGAATAGGTATTTTATCAATTTCGTTCGTTAGTTTTATTGTTATTCATAAAATAAAAGAAATCTAATAGAGAACATTTGAAACTCAAATATGAGATTGTTTCTAATTTTTGATTGCCCTTTGAAACGTTTTAAGAACACACACACACAATCAGAAAAATGAATTTTAATGGCATGTCTTTTAAAGTGTTGAGCAGTAAAATTATAATAGTCTTTATCTTTTCATGTGATTTTAGGTTTTTTTAGTTTTCTTTTTTTTTTAAATATTTTTTTTCACTCTTGAATTAACTTACTACTTGACTTTTGATTTCGTTTTCAGATATGTTCTCAAAATTCTATAACCGGATCTTAGAAAAAAAATTTAAAGGAAATTGTATTAAGTGTTTTTCGAGTGGAACAAAAAAGGGAATAGGTTTAAAAAATTTTATTAATTACTTTAATTTGTTACTAACAATGAGATTATTTATTTAATATGTATTTTTAATACATTTAATTTTATCATGGCTGTTGAATTTTAAAAAAAGGAATAATTAAAAATTAGCCTAAAAATATCTTAGTTCTACAATGAGTTCAAGGCACAGTCGTGATAATTAAACTAGTCTAATATTGGTTCAATTAATTTTCATAAAAAAACATGACATTACTTTCCAAGTAAATTGATTCAGAGTATTCCTCTTGAAATTTATTTTTCAGATGGATAGTTAAAAAGCTAAGTTAAATATCGCCATTTTAATCGTGTTCCAATAAAGAACTTTTTTTTATAAAAGAACAATTTTTTCTCTCATCTCATTCTATAATCATTCACTCGAAATAAAAGTCACTAAATTTGCAGATAGTTTCTCTTATTAGGCTTGAAAAACTGTTTTGAGCATGAGTTTTACGTCATGACTTTCTAAGTAGGAAGTTTTCTTGTCCAGTATTACTTGCGGACTCAATTTATGTTGCATTTGGTGAGAGTAAAATACAATACCTACATTCAGGTACAATAAATATATACTAAACAATTAAAAATTTAAAGAAAATATGCATAAAATATTTGGATATGAAATAACTATTTTCTATAGATATAAATATGGGTAACACATGAACATATACATAACAAAAGCATAACTATTTTTTGAAGCAAAATAAATAATCTCTTGCTTATAATTTACCATTGTAAATATTCAAATAATCAAGTAAATTTAAAGTAATCTGACTAGGTTTCCAATCTCATGCAAGAATATAGTTTTGAGATAAAAACACATTAGAATTGTGTTTTCGGTTGCTTAGTAGAGGCTATAAACTATATATTTGATGTATAAAATGCATTATTACCATGCTTTTATGCCGATTTAATTTTTTCAGTACACAAATATCATATATTTGATGATAAAATAAAATTCGATATTTTCCGTTTTGCAGGTGTTGGCGGTAAAGGTCGCCAAAATGATACAACTAACGCCAAAAGGAACATTACCGCTCTCGCAAACTTTTACCACCACAATTCAAAAGTAAGTCGTGGTCTCTGCTTATCAGTAGCGTCTTTTCGTAATATATCAGAAAAGTATAAAAAAAAAGCAGAACTAATATTTATTAATACTTTTTATGTATATATTGTGAGTTGTCGCTACTAAGGGGACCTTGGTGAGATTTGTACTGGTGAAACGGAAAAATACCTAAAATTCTTACATGATTTATTTTCTTACTTAAAAAAAATTCAAAATGATTATTTATTTTTCTTTTTGAAGTATAGGCATTCTTTTTATTTTATATAGTCACTCACTATTCAATGAGTTTTTGTAGATGTTTATAGTTAAAGGTGAAATTTTTGTGAAGATAGAATGACTCAAAGAATATTCTAAAAAAGAATTTTTCAACGTTTTAAATTTTTTCTTCGGCGTTAAAGTTCAATATTTGTGAACACGTACTTCAAAGTAATTTTCATTTATGAGGAAAAAAAATTGTTTTAAAAGTTCCTCTGGAAAAGAAAGTTTGAAAAATGAAATGTGTGTTAAACATTTAAAGTATTTCCAAAACTACTTTTGCAAACACTCAGTCTATATTAAGTACATACATTCTTCAGAAATTCGTTGCTATACAAATATTAGTTTTTGAATATTTCCTTTTCTCTCTGGTTTGAAGTAACTTTATGCAATATTTGTATCACAACAGTGTTTTCTTTATTTTTCAGTTAAAATTACTTAAAAAGAAAAAGAATAAAAAAAAGAAAGAAAGAGAAAGAAAGAAAAGAAGAAGAAGAGAAAGAAAAGAAAAGAAAGAAAGAAAAGAAAGAAAAGAAAGTTTTTTTTTATAAAATAATAAAATGTATTAGTATTTCCGATACATAACAGGTAAACAGCTAATTGAAATAAAATAATACATCTTGTTTATTTGGTTTCAATTAATTTTTTATTTTTCAATTCCTACTACTAGCTCACTCTCTATGTAATTATTTATCTTGGTGGAATTTTCAATCGTTAATAAAATACATTTTAAAGCGCTCAATTGAGCTGAAATTTTATATACATGATTATTTTGGATGGCAATACAGTAATTTAGTTATAATTAATAAAAATTAATTGATTAAAACTAATTATTCTAAGTATTACAAATGCAGCCACGTTGGCAGTATTTTTCTTGGACTTAGCGACCCTTTTGGCGTCTTGTGTCAACACTTGAAAAGTTTTTTTTCTCACATTTTAAAGCGCTCATTTAAGTTGCAATTTTCTATACACTAATGTTTTGGGTATAAAAATACAATAATTTAATTATAATTAATTAAAATTAATTGATTGAAACTAATTATTCAAAGAATTACAGATACAGCCACGACGTTGGTTTCATTTTTATCGACTTGGGTCAAAACTTTAAAATATTTTTTTTCACGTTTTAAAGCATTCAGTTGAGCTGAAATTTTACATACACGATTGTTTTGGATGAAAATACGATACTTTAATGATAATTAATAAAAATTAATTTCCACTTAATGCTGTGATTCTGTCCTATGTATATACATATTCATATTAATTGTAATTCTTTTATAAAAAGTAGCTAAAATAAAATTTTTTTTGTTGATCTAAGTAGGAATTGACTTAATTTTTTTATATATTGTTCCCCCCTAAAATAAGTAGTGCATATACTAAATAGATTTTTTATATAAGATTCTAACTTCGTAATACTGGGTGGAGTGTGGGAACTAACTGTTTAGAAAATACAATAAAACACACTCCCTGTTTCATTCGACTTTACTGTTATTTTCCGTTTACCAGACAATATTGGAACTTTGAATTTACCGAGTTTTAAATACAGTGTCTGTTAAATGTCACACTTCATTACCAATACACTGATGCAATCGATTTTGAAAACTTTGAGACACATTTTCAAGCATATTGACAGAGATATTGTCAATTTTAGCCTCGGATGTTGCTCCGTAGGTCTTTCAGGGTCTAAGAGTGATCCTTGTAAACCAGGGTCGAATTAACCCTTTATCTACCGACGGTACTGATAAGAACTACTCACTTTAAAATTACATAGAATAACCATTTTTATCAATATTCTGACGATGCTTAGCAGGGAATCCACTCTTGCAAGATATACGGCAGCACGGGTTCTATGATGAGTATTTTAGCGAGAAAGGCGAATAGTTTTACAGCAGAAAATTGCGTTTACATCTGACGGTGCTTACAGCCGATTGCCAAGATTATCATTTTTGTCCTGAAAAAATAGTTAATGTCAAAATTTATGTTCTTATTTTATTAGTATGTCATT
Source organism: Trichonephila clavipes (assembly GCA_019973935.1). NCBI lineage: Eukaryota > Metazoa > Arthropoda > Arachnida > Araneae > Nephilidae > Trichonephila > Trichonephila clavipes. The sequence goes on along the minus strand of BMAU01005363.1, from coordinate 140,562 downwards.
GAAGACCTTAGAAAACAATTTGACTATTTATTTTAAGTGAAAAGTGTGTATAATTATATTTCTACAGTTGAATATCTTTAATTAATGAATTAGCTCTAACGGATTTAATTTCCCAAAGTTGAGTATTTTTCTTTTATGTATGTCCCTTAATTTTCAATTTAGTGATTAAAAAAATATTGCATGAAAAAACTGCAGTAAATCATAATGCGCTAGATAAAGGGTTAAGACTACAGAAAGTAATCAGGAGGAGACACACGAATTCGTTATACATTTTCAGACAATCTAATGATCTTCGGAATTTGGAGACGTTTCCCCCAGCTCGGAAGGCATCCACCCTCATTAAAACACATTTTCGATCAGAAAGCTGACCTCTTGGAAGAATATGGAAGTTACGACGAAAAGCGCGTTGTATTACAATCACCGACCGACCGTTACATAAATGTGCCTCCACGGAAAATGCGCGCTGCTGCCTCAATAGTAACATGTTTGAGACTGAGAGGAACTGAAACACAACTATCCCATTTCACCTCTTCACGGAACTCTTTCCCCTGTCTCTCCCCTCCATATGAACATCTATGCAACATGTTCAAAACAAGAGGCTTCCACGTCTCATTATGTGCAAGTAATCTCTAAATAATAACGATTGCGTTGATGTATACCCATACTTTTATTTTACTATATCTTGGTAAAATATAATTACTAATGAGACTTCACGACAACTCTAAGAGTTTCCTGCCAAATAAACGTAATAAAAGTTTTGGTTTTTTAAAGGGACTTGGTACCCTTTGAACTACTTTCTTCCTTTATGCATTTGAAAATTGTATTGTAGCATTTTATATAATGTTTCTATTCAAGAAATGATATCAGATGAAATTTTTTACATATTATTCACACAATTTTAAGAATTTAAATTTTATGTAGAAAATTTGGAAAATTTTAAAAAATCCTACTCCTTCTGTAATTATTAACCTTCTGACCTGAAATTTTTTGTAACATTCTTATGGATGTTATAAACAACTTTAGGGATCGAATTTGAGAAAAAAAATAAAATGTTGATATGCATGCTAAAAATCAACGAAAAAGCCAATATCTCTTACATTAAAATTTTTTTTAAAAACAAATATTCAGTTTACAGCAAAATGGATCCCTAATTTTGTTAAATGCGTTATATGCAACTCACAGGAAAAAAATGGAAGTGATTGGTAAATAGTTGTGGAAGGAGTAGCATTTTGAATGCACTAATGTTTCAAAAAACAAAAACTGAGAAAAACCATTTTAAAGTTTATAATTCAGAAAAAATAATTATAATATGCTTAAATAAACTTAAAATACCTCTTTAAGATATTAGTAATATATTTTTCTTTGAAATAATTGAATTTTCGTATTTTTTCAACCCATACATTTTTATAAATGATCAATTTGAAGAAAGTATTAATTGCACAAGAAAATTCAAGAAAAATGTTAAATTTTTTTTTTGTCACGACAGAAAGTTTAGATTTTTCTTCACATAATATTGAAGTATTACATTTGTATGAATAACATATTAGGAATAAGAACTGAAATTATGAAGTTATTAATATAAAATGCCTTAATTCAAAAGTTTTACGTGCACACACTTCACAAAGAATAAAAAATTACATTATTGTATTGCCTCGGAAATAGTCTGCTTTATATATTGCACATTATTTTTTTAATGTTATTATTTCTTTTTATAAAATAGATTTTTTTTAATCATAACGCTTTTTTTAGCGTTACTTTAGTTACTTCTTACTTTAGTTCAACTTCTAACTTTCCGACTTGCACAAGTGATATATCAATCGAAAGATAATAATGCAAAGAATAAAATTAAATAAAAATAAAAAAACGACTGGTCGGTCATTTTGGGGGTACCAAGTGATCTTAAAAAACTTAGTTGATGAAAATGGCAGTGATATATGGTAGAAAGCTATCTTTCGGAAGACAGTTTATATCAGAATGTTCTAATGTTTTATTACGAGAAAAAGTTGTCAAAATATTTGAGCTAACGTATTCATTTTATAAAATATGCTAACTAGACATACATTTAAAAAAAAACTGTTATTTTAATCGAGGTTCGTGATTTCAGTCTCAAAGAGCAAAACATTTCCTTAAGGTATCGAACTGATTTTAAAAAAGCGCATAAATGGATAATTTTCATGATATTTAGTGTCACTTAGATTAGAGTACATGTATAAAATTGCTTTAAGGACATTATGACAAAAAAAAAGAATGATTTGAATACAATAGTTTTGCAAAAAATTTACTTAGAATAATCTTTTTTCAAAACGTTCTCCATTCATAAGTTACTTCTATAATAATAATATTTTGTTTATATAAAGTGAAGACTTCTCCAGAAAGTCTAAAAATTAGGGTTTTTTAAAAAAAATTAAACATTATTTTCAGAGTTGCTACCAATTAAAATAACTATCGGCGCATATTTTTCTTAACATTTCTCCCCACTGTTGTAGTAAATGATGGATAAATCCGCTTCTAAGTTATATATTTCCAAAATTGTAGTTGAGTCTCTGTACAGAGGTCTGAGCTATATACAGGCAAAATATTATTATAATAGAAGCATTTTTCATAAAAGGAAAAAGTTAGTCATTCTATGTTCATTTTTTGGCAAAATATTGTACTTCAACAACTTTTTAGTGTAATAATATTCTTCTAAACAATTTTATATACGTTTTCTAATTTAAGTGACACTAAATATCATAAATATTATTCATTTACATGTTTTTGCAAAATATCGGTTCTAAACGTAGTCGGATACATTAAGAGCTAGGAAAATTGATTGCTGAAAAACAATCCTTAAAATACAGAATACTTCAATTAAAATTGGCACAATAAATTCCAGAATGTTTTCACATATTCGACAACGCCCAGACAGAATTATCAGGGTTTAAAATACAAGTACATAATATTAAAAATTATCTGAAAGCAACAAGTCGTCCTCTCCAACACCCGTGTGATACTGACTCAGTTTCAGTGAGTGACTGCTATTTATAGTCTGCACAGGTACCTTCCAGCTCTTTCTCGAAAATTCTGCTTACGTCATAAATTGTGATGTAACAGATTTCTCCAGTAATTTCCAGATGCATCCATATGGTCACCAAGGTATCCAATTTGGTCACCAAAAACTTAGGTCAACTTGAATGTAAAATGGTCACCAAACTTGATGCTAACTTGATTGATTGTACCGCCAATATTTCGCCAAATTTTCACTGAACAGTCATTATAATGTAAAAAGTGGTGTTGCTTGTGAATATTACAATTTTTATCATAAAATAAAAACAACAGAAAATAATATTGAAGAACTGAAAACCTAGATATAAATTTTTTACACAATTTTAAGAGATGAAATTAAATATTAATTACAACACAAATCCCCCTAACAATACTATTCTTTACTTTAATACATATCAATGCGAATAGAAATGAACATGGTACAAAATTGTGTGAAACTGTTTTTTTACTTAACATTTGTTTAAGAAAATAACGCTTAGCAACACGGATTGCAGTCAATACAGAAATGATTATGATCTTATTACATAAACTCCATTTTTATTCAATATCAAAGTATTTGAAAAAATATGTGTTAAATGTAAAATAAACAAATTTTTTTTTCTTCTCTCATTTATGTATCAAGTGCTTAAATTTTATTAGTGTAATATTCGATAGATTTCATTAATTTTTTAACCTAAATCCAATAAAATTTCAAGGCCTTTACTAATTATATAAAAGAAAAATTTAGCAATTTAATAAATTACAGTATCATTTTTAAGAAAAAAGAGAATTTCGTATTACTCAAATTTCTTCAGAAATTTTTATTTATCAAACGATTTACTCTGATAAATGTGTGAGAAATCTATTTAGTACTAGATAATCTATGATTAAGCAATATATTTCGAAATTGTTATGCTTTGAAAGATAAATATGTGACGAATCTGTACGGAACCTTTCCACTAATCTTCTTAGGCGTCTTTCTGGGGAATATAAATTCGCGTTTATTTCCAATCAACTCCAAAAAGAGGTACGGGATATTTAAATTAGATAAGGTAGAGTTGCGAGATAGCAAGAGAGATGATGGTAGGCTATTGAGCCAGTAACTTTAAACGCATTACTAGAAGATTCAAGGAGATTAGATTCGTGAAGACGTCGTACTGCGAGACGTACCAGAAAGCTGATATAAGCCAGCGGTAAATATAATTCACGTACGCTTAAAGTAAGCGTCAGTTTGAGCGACTTAGTTAAAGTTAATGAAAGTTAAGAATTCAAATACGTGTGTTTCTCGGATCTCCTATTTCGGTAAGCCTTACTTGAGTTTGAGCTAGATTATTAATTAATTGTATTCTTAGTAATTTAATTTAATATATAAAGGCAAATCTCTTTAAGAGACGTAACATTATCGTATTATATGTTTTCAGAGATTTTTGAGAAAATTATAAGAATAAATAAATATTATTATTATTCAAAATGGCTCTTAGTGGTTCTTTGCCTCAAATTAATCTTGGTGTTCAAGGTGTGACCCAGAGGGGTCATCACAAATAGATTTGGTAAAGAAGGTTATGAGAGAATGCATCATAGAATCCTGGAACCAAGAATATCTCATTAAAAATAAAGGGAACTTATTAAAGAAATTTTTTCCGTCAATTTATAAGAAGTCTCATACCATAGTTTTTTCCTAACTACTAAATAACCAGATTTCTCACTGGTCAGGGTAACTTTAAAAGTTTTCGAATATATTTAATTGGATTCCATCGATGTAGTATTGGTGGCGATGAAATGTAGAATTTTTTTTTTGTGCTCCAAGTAGCACAGAAAAAAAAGGATTTTAAGATTGGCTGGTAAGGGTATGAATATAAACTGGCACGTTGTTCACAAACCTATTTCCAACATAAATGCTTTTGACAATTTCTGTAAATTGATTGTAAATGTCTGAAATCTTTCAGAACTTTTAATTTTCTTTTCTCATTTTGTAATATCTTTCATACTTATTTTGAAAGCCCCGTGTGATACTTTAAATACAGTCTATTCGGACGAGCGTTAAACAAGATAACATGTAAAGTTTTTCAAATCTAAGAAATTAAAATTCAAGGAAGTTTTGTGTTTTAGTATTTATTTTAATGAGAATTGCGTGACAAAATATAAAGTAATTATGCATAAAATAATATTGTTACGTAGATCGGATTCGAGGATCTTATACAATAAATCTCAAAGAGAAAAGCAATTCTTCAGGAGCGATGGAAATTTATTGTAGAAAATCAATCCTCAAAATACAGGATACAACACGAAAATTATCTTAATAAATCCCAGTAGGTTTTCACATTCTACGGCGCTCAGACACCAAAACGCACTGACCAGACGCTCAGTGCCCAAAAGTACAAGTACGTTAAGTTTATTTACAAGCAACTAATCGCTAGTGGAATCTTCTCCAGTCAAAGTAATACTGACTCAGTTTCAGCGAGCGCCTATTATTTATAATCTGCATGGCTTCAATCTAGCCCTTTATCGAAAGATCCGCTTATGTCACAGATCGTGATGTTAATAGTTTTCTACAATAATTTCCTAAAGGATTCACATAATAGCCAAGTAAACCCCAAAAATGTCTTGAACCCACCAAAGTGGTCCCCAACTCGCCAAAAAAGATGCCAACTTGGCTGTATCAGCAATATTTTACGGTTTTGATTGAAATTCATTATAATGTAATGAGGCGTTGATTGCAAATGTTACAAATTTTATCATAAAATAAATACAAAAGTAATATTAATGTAATAAATATTCAGAAATAAGTTATATACACTATTTTCAGCATTAATTACATAACATTCATAACAATATAATGTAATATAATATAAAGTAATAACGTAATGTACTCAGTGTAATATTATATAATAATGTACTTAACCAATGTGGAAATCGATGGTCACGTTAGATATAATCATGGTATTCAAGACCTAAGAGGCAACTGAATCCTTTGATAATATTTAAATGTGGGCATAAGATCTCGGATATATATATTAAATATCATTGAAACATCAAAGGACTCGTAACTAATCTCAACTATTTCGTTCGAAATACTTTATTCTCAAGAGAATTCGTTTTGTGCCTACACTTCACCATTTTGACGCCAGGTGTTCTGCTGCATTGAAATTGATTATGATTCTATAAACTACATTTATATATTTAAAATTATGTTACAAATTTATATATCTACTTAATATTTAATTAGGTGATTTAGTTCTAAATACAGAATCGAATTTGCATTTTATTAAAAGTCTTATTTATGGTAGGGGATACACGTTTACATTTATTGTGGAGATACATAAAATTTACATTCAAGTTTAGTTTTTTTTTATTTTAAATGAGTAGTTTGAAATATTTTTACTGCAAATATTACAACTGCGAAAAACTATTCAAGTATAGATCAATATGTCAGTGTTATAATATTCAGAAATAAAATAAACAAATCCACATTTCTTAAGCCAAAAAACCTGTCAATTTAAAAACAGAAAAGTCGTTCCTGTCAAAAAAGGGGATTTTTGGAACGAAACCATTACTGTTCTTTATTTTTTATTATTTTATGTTAAATTTTTACTCTCGAAGAATTTTTCCGAAAATTGTTAGGAATTTATCTGTCAAAAATTATATTGATTCAATAAAAATAACTTTGTTATTTTATTGACATTTCTGGAAGACGGCATGTGATAAAATAAATTTTTTAGACCCGTTATAAGAATATTAAATTAATTTCATTATAAAACATTGCTTCTTATTTTTATTTCTAATTTAATAAGAATAGCCATTTTAATTTGTTAATAATATTATTTAATACTTTGTTCTCAGGCTTAACATTTCTGATACTCACCAGTTGTATTTAAAATGAGACTTAAAATAAAATTAAATAAATATATATTTTTGAAATTCCATTCAAGTTTATTTGCTTACACACCCTTCAACATAATCACTGAATGAAAGAGAAAACAAAAAAGGTTGATTTTTTTAAATTTAAAATTTATAATTTTACCATAAGCCGAATGATACTTTAGACTTCTTAAATATATTTCTTACTTCTTAAATATCTCTATTACTTTAGACTTCTTAAATAAAATGTCAGTATTTTACCTTGAATCGTATATTTGTATCCTGTGCGTTTATATTACTGAAAACTGAAAATTTCCGTAGGTTCGAATTAATTTTTTCCACTAAATGTATATATATATATACATACATATACAGGGTGTTTCAGCTAAGATGTTACAAACTTCTAGGAGAGGTAGGGGACAACAAGACGACTCGAAGTATATAGGCAATGTTGGGTCGGAAATGCTTTCCTAAGGCTCCACGCGCCGACAAAATTTAGGGTGCAAAACTTCAACTAGTCTTAAAAACGGGAAAAATTGTCGAAACGCTTTGGGTTTTGGTCAAAATTATTGCTATTATTTATTATTTCATAAAAAAAATTCTGAGCAATATTGCTGCTAAAATATCGCTAGAGGGCGCTTTAGACTTTGGAACGCTAGGAAAAAAAATGTTCAATATTTTTTTAAGTTTTTTGATGGCTTTCATAAGTTGAAACTTTAACTTGATTTTTGATACCAGATTTGGTATCCTCCGGGGAAAATTGATGTAAAAAATCGAACATTGTTCAGGGCACTTAAAGCACAAACGGTGCTAAAAAACAAGCAAAATGTTGGATTTCGGTGCGGTTTGCGCGAAAAGCATTCCCTTGCTGACTAATTTGTTCAAAACAAATTTTGACATTGTTGCCAAATTTAAAACCAGAGATGCTTCAGACAAGTAAAAAGGCATTTCCGACCGACCTTTCCTATGTGATTCCGAGTCATCTAGGTGTACTCTTCCACCAACGAGGTAGAGTACACCTAGACGACTCGGAATAACATAGGAAAGGTGGTCCGGAAATGCCTTCCTGAAGCAGTAAGACCATCGAAAGTATGATACGTAGCTCAGGAATTGCAAGTGTCGTGGCAGTGAATAAAGCGAGCAGGGTTCTCGGCGAAAATTTTAGCGAGAGAGTGTTAAAAGGCAGAATATGCAAATTTCAACGTCGAGAGTTGAATTAGCCGCCAGAGGGACAGAACGATAAGAAGGAGTCCGCTGGAAGGAAGCTTTATTTCCACCGCACACAGACTGGCTGTACGATGGCAGAGTACACTAACGCAGAGAAAGAAGATATGATTCTGGCGTACGGGGCCACAGATTGCAATGGTCGAGCCGCTCAGAGGTTGTACGCCGAAAGGCATCCTGTCAGGCGGACTCCTGCTCATACCATGTTTGCTCGCCTACAGCAGCAATTATGTGAGACCGGTTCATTCCAGAAGGCAGCACGTAATCGAGATTGGACGGCACGTACCGAATTGAACGAGGAAATTGTACTAGATATGGTAGAGACCACTCCCAGTTTAAGTACACGAGGTATCGCAAATGAAATCGGGATTTCATACAGTAGCGTTTGGAGGATTCTCGATGATAGTGCCCTGCGTCCATTTCACTACCAGCGCGTCCAGTCACTAAAAGAATGTGACTTTGCACCTCGTCAGGCCTTTTCACTGTGGTACTTGCAGCAACGAATTGCAAATCCCTTTTTTGCAGCCTCCGTGTTGTTCACAGATGAGGCGTCTTTTTCGAGAGAGGGTATTTTCAACACCCGTAACAGCCACTCGTGGGCAGCAGCGAACCCACATGTAACACGTACTCAGGCTGCACAGGATCGTTTCCTGGTTAACGTATGGGCTGGCATTCTAGGGGATCATCTAATAGGACCCTACATTCTGCCTGATCGTCTGACTGGTCCACGCTACCTGATATTCTTGGAACAAGTTTTGCCAGAGTTATTGGACAGCGCACACATTACCGCTGCGACTCGTACTTCCATGTGGTTCCAGCAAGATGGAGCCCCCGCACATTTCAGTATTTCTGTTCGGAATCACTTGGATGCAACATGTGGTGAACGATGGATTGGCCGTGGAGGTCCAGTGCATTGGCCTCCCCGATCGCCAGACTTTTCCTGTCTGGATTATTTCTTCTGGGGGCAAATGAAATCCTTGGTGTACGAAACACCCGTAAACAGCGCCGAGGAACTTGCAGCACGCATCAGTGCAGCAGCCGGGGAAATATGAAACACTCAAGAAATGTTATCGAATGTTCGACGCTCCATGAAGCGAAGATGTGAAGCCTGCATCACATGCGACGGGCGTCAGTTCGAACACCTCCTTTGACAGCAGTTTTTCCTTCTTTTTTCTTTACTTTTCTTTTATGATTATGCATAGCAGTTAGTAAACAGCTTTTTTTTTTGCCTCCTATTTTGAGTCTTTCCTTGTGTTTTACTTCTTGTGATTTGGCTACAAACCGCACCGAAATCCAACATTTTGCTCGTTTTTAGCACCGTTTGTGCTTTAAGTGCCCTGAACAATGTTAGATTGTTTACATCAATTTTCCCCGGAGGATACCAAATCTGATATCAAAATTCAAGTTAAAGTTTCAATTTATGAAAGCCATCAAAAAACTTAAAAAAATATTGAAAATTTTTTTTCCCTAGCGTTCCAAAGTCTAAAGCGCCCTCTAGCGATGTTTTAGCAGCAATATTGCTCAGAATTTTTTTTTTGAAATAATAAATAATAACAATAATTTTGACCAAAACCCAAAGCGTTTCGACAATTTTTCCCGTTTTTAAGACCAGTTGAAGTTTTGCACCCTAAATTTTGTCGGCGCGTGGAGCCTTAGGAAAGCATTTCCGACCCAGCATTGCCTATATACTTCGAGTCGTCTTGTTGTCCCCTACCTCCCCCAGAAGTTTGTAACATCTTAGCTGAAACACCCTGTATATATATATATATAATCAAAAAATATAAAAATACACACATAATTATAGAGCCTAAGATACTATTACTAAGATGAATTACTAAGAGAGATAAGACGAGATACTAAGATGAATTACTATTGTTTATCCATTATCATAAGCAATATATATGTATATATATATATATATATATATATATATATATATATATATATATATACTTTTTAGCAAAAAAAATCCTGTGGCACTTGGAAAAAGTTGACTAATAATTGAAATTCTGAAGAATGATAACATCTTCAATGATGCGCATGATAAATTTTCAGTTTCATATGAGCCTGCTGCACTCATGGCAAGGTTTCTAACGCGAGGCTGGCAACTATGTGTTTTACATAGTTTCTCATTAGATGATGTTTCTGATTATGTCGTATGACCTCCATTATTTCAAATACAACATGCCAAACGCACAGATAATATATGAGTCGGATATTAACTTTATGAAACCCAGTGACATTTCATCTCCTGCTACTCGAATCTTGGTAAGTATATCTTGCAGATTACGCAGTACAGGTAGAGGGAGAGTTTCAGGTCCCATGACATCAAAAACATTCCGATAAGAGATATATTTTATGAAAATGCCTACTATTTTTAGGTACAGACATGACGTAGGACACTAGAGATTAGATCGAGCATTTTCTTGTTGGAAACATCGTTGAAATTTTAAGTTCTTGAATGAGATCGCAAAAAAAGACAACAGTTTATCTTAAACACAATATAGGTCTGTTAAACATTCCATGACGAACGCTGAAGGTGATTTTGCATCATATTTATAATTATATCTTTACCATGACATCAGGTCGTTTGAACGCTTGACTTTTCACAATAAACCATAGATCTTGGCTCTGACCACATTTCCTCTGCACACGGATTTGATTGTCGTGTTTACTAACACAGAGATGGGACGCGTTTCTGAAAACCACCCGATGACCATTTGACTCTCCGTGTCCATTTGGTGTGATACCATTCTAATTTATGATCAAAATACTTCCCATTTAAAGACAGTGATCCTGAAGGTCAATGGAAGTCTATCCTATATCATGAAGTGGTCCACAAATAATGAAATTACTCATGGAATGTTTACAGGGATTTCCACTGCTTGTAGGATATCTGTATCACTGGCTGTTGGATGGGTACGCACATACCTTACAGCACATCAATCATCTCGTTAACTTCATCTAAGCCTCCTTGACCTCAACTTCGCTGGAATGTATCTTGTTGTATCTACCTTTTCGACTAACTGTACCATCACTACAATCAATATTCCACTCAATCCATCAGTGAGGCCAGCGATTCTCAATCTGCATCCCATGGGCCGCATGTGGCCCACCCGACTGTTCTGAGTAGACCGGTCATTAACAGTTGCAATAAAAATTCAATTATTTAAGAATAATGCATTAAACATTTAGCGAGGAATTCTATCAATGAAGTGATTGAATATATCAATTTTGCTATCGATGTCGTATATGTGCGATCATTTTTTTCTTTTTTTAGCTGTAACCGCGAGTGTAACCACAAATAACAGCGGAGTAGTGAGCATTTTATGGGCGAAACTAATTTTTAATTAACCCTCAAGTCTTCAAAGAGAAAAAAAAACATCTAAAGAATATGTGTCAGGGCTTCTCAAACTTTCAATGTTTTTGACCCAATTTTTAATCATAATTTTCATCGCGCCCTCTTCTATAGAATAACAATGTATTGAATTCAATAATAATGTACTTCGACGCTAAGGCTACAGTATGATTTTAATTATAAAGCCTACAAATTACCAAGATACGCATTACATTTTGTATATAATTTTGAAAATGATGAACCCATGGGTGTAAAATAGTAATTATTAATCTTATTCTTAACTTAGTATAGAAAAATTAATTATCTAATACGTACTGTACTGATGCATTTATAAGTATGTTATATCAGTGTAAATGTGTACTTTATTTTTATTATGTCTGAATGTATTTTGTTTTGCTTCCTTTCATGTAATTGGTAATTTTTCAAATCTTTTATTTTCAACATGCTCGCTTCCCCCTAAGGGGTCGTGCCCCACAGATTGAGAAACGCTGATATATGTTGTTTTAAAACGATTGGGGTCTTGTATATATTTTATAGAAAAATACAAACATGGATCAACGACTTGTTTGATTTTTCGTAAAAATGTTATATTTAAAAAATAATAATTTTGCTCGTCACGATACCAATATATAATCCCAAATCTTTCAATTATTTTTCCTTTTTCTTAAGAATGTTTTCCAAGACGAGATAAAATTGCTTTCTAAAAAAAATTCTTTGCAACAAAACAAAATATTTTGTCGGTGGAAATGTCACAAAATGCAGAGGTAACAAAATCACATCCTATAATATTTTTCACATGATTGATATTGATAAACATATGAAATTGTTAAGGGTTATATGTGAATTGATACAGAAATTATTAGAGTGTTTCTAAAATGTTTCCGATGCACTATTTGAAAAAAAATTCAGTTATTTGTTCAGATATTTTTTTAGGAATATTAAAAAATATATTTGCGTATATTTGAAATAAAAATGCACATGTGCAAGCTTGAATTAGTTTTAATCAAATATTACTGATTTAGTATGGAACTTAGTAAAAACAATTTGCTACCATCCTGCACTTGATAAATTAATATCTGAAATAAAAAAAGTGAGGCTTTGTCAAAAGAAAAAAATCAAATTACCGAAGTACATAGTAACTTTTTTTTTTCTGACAGTAAAATGCAAACAAGGACTTGGGATCATTGATGGAAAGAAATCGTAATTACTTTATAACTGGTTTAAAACGCATAAAACCTATTTTTTGTAAGTTGATAGAGATTAATAAAGTTTTAAAAAAAGTGATTTTTCTGCTCTATATTGAATATCATTTTACTGCGTTGCGAGCCTCGCGTTTGAAATCATGCCGAAATATGAAACTGAAAATTAATCATGGGCATCTTTGAAGAAGATGTATTATTTTGTCGAATTTTAATTATTAGTCAACTTTTTCCCGGTGCCACGGGATTTTTGTTTCTTTGCAAAAAGTGTGAATATATATACGTATATAATGCATTAAGTGGAAAAAACTAATTCGAACCTATGGAAATTTTCATCTTTCAGTAATACAAACACATATGGTACAAATATTTTACAAATATACAATTAAAGGTAAAATACTGACATAAAAATATTTAACTTCCTCCCCCACACACATTGTGTATGCCAAGACGCACTACGCTTGTGCTGCACTGAACATTTTTTGCGCATATCTGCTGGAGCGCAAAAAACAAGTCTGTTATGTTGGAACTTTGCACGATGTTAGAGAACGCCGTTATTCGAAGATCGTCGATGATCTCTCGTGACCATTAAGAACTGCAGAGATATGAGCAAGATGGCTCGTAAATTTTATGTGACGATCCTATAATGTGTAAATAACTTGTAAATATGATAATCATGGTTAGTTAAATTTATGTGGTAACTGAACTCTTGTCTTGTCCAACTTACAACGCAACATATTTATTACTTAAGCGCATACGTATGGGAAAGAAAGTAGATAGAAATGCTCCAGCACTGGTTATCTGCCAAAATCATTATCACCATCTGAATATGATAGAAATTTATAAAGCTTACAGACCAGGGGTGTTAAACTCAAACGCTAATTCGGGCCAAACAAACAATGTTCAACTTTAGGCGAGTCGCAAAAAAAAACAATATTCATAGAAACGTAAGTTTATTTAGAATAATTTATTATAATAAACACATATAAAAGAACAAAACAAATTAATGTTTATATCCTGACACTTGACATCTCTTTTCTGTCGCTATCTTGCCAATTTCGAGTGAAAGTTTAAAAACAATGTTATTAAGTTTTATATTGTGTGGGGATATATTGGCCGGGTCGGGAGTTTGATATCTCTGATATTGACTGTAGCTAGAGCAAATTGAGATATTTAATTATATTGTTTGCTGCGGCATTTTTAATGAATGAGCAAACATATACTTATATCGTACTTTATATAATGGAGCTAGTAATGAGAAATAAATTAATATTTATTTCGTGATTAAAATAATTTACATCTATCTTTCATTTCATATTCATTTATTTTTATAAAAGGAAAATATTGATCTTTATGCGTTCCAAAATTTCAGAAAAATAAAGTGAAAAAAGTATATATCACTCTTAATAATGCTAATTAAAAACTCTTTACTATTAATAAATAATAAAATAAGCGAATATATTATAGAAAAAAATTCTAAATTCAGCTCAAAAGGTGAAGACTCGAAGAGAAAGCCGTATAAATATTTCATAAGTTTGTTCATTGATATCTCTCCTATTTGATATTCCATTATATAAATCTTTCAATAAATTATTCATAAGCCCCTCGAGAAGCTTCACATTCTATTAAAAACTTTTTACAAACAAAAGGAAAATTAAGTAGTTGATAAAGTTTGGTTTGGAGTAGTTTTGTAAAAGTTAAAGCGGGGTGACGGTGTTACAAAAGACTTTGAGGAACTTCCTGATATATATAGTTTTAGGATGACTTTAATTGAAAGGAAAATAGATTTCTTCTTTTACAAATCTTATTATGCTCATAATTAGTAAATGTTAGAGAGATGAAAATGAATAGAAAGATATTTATTTATAAGCATACTGTATATTCTCTTTTTAATTTCATCTCCTATTTTATGACATTCACATCCAAATTAAACTTATTCAATGATCTTTTTGTCACTTAACTTAATTATAAATAATATGAAAATATTTTAAGAGTGAAAGCAATTACACAATACATTGATTAAGTGATTATAATTCATATTTAAATAATGAATGCAGTAATATTTTTTTCAAAAGAATGTAAACTTATTTAGAGTGAAATAAAAATTATTTCAGTACTTGAGATGATGAGCTAACTCTAAAGCTAATGTTAGATGAAGTAAAAAATAATTTTTTTCTAAAATCTCAAAATGTGGAAATGTACTCATATTTTTAAAATCCTTAAATAATTACAAAAAATACTATTGTTTCGAAACATTTCAATTTGGCTTGCAAAAGACGCCGCATGCATGTATTTTTATACTTTTTAATCTTTCATAGTGATAAATATTTAATTTATTAGGAAAAGATTATGAAACAAAATCTGTTGTAATGTGAAGCTTAATGTTATGATGAAACCCTGATTTTTTTCTTATCTTTGTTAGTGCAAATATTATTTTATGAGCGTATTATATATTTATTACTAATATCATACTTAAATTACGAGCTATTTTTTTCTGTAGAAATTTTTAGCATTATTTACAGTTTAAGACGTTGATGTTATGAAGAAATTAAGACAGAGTTTAAAGTGAAATTTCTGTATTGTACTAAAAAATACAAACTATTCATTTCTAAACTTACAGATTCAATTATTATTTACATTTTCTACCTTTTATTTCAAAAACGAAACTCTTTTTGTTCTTCAAATTCTCTAATGAAACATATTTAAATATTGCATCAACTATGCTCTTGTTGCTTTTCTTTTGTGGCATAAATTGGGAAATCACTTAAAGAACAGTTAGAAAAAACTGAAGCACTTGTTTGACATGTCTGATTTTTTTAATGTGCAAAAAATAGAAAATCAAGTAACTCAATAATTATTAAATAATAACATTAAAATGATTTCCAATTTCTTTTCTTCTAAAAAATAGAAATAAAAATTGTTAACAAATGTTTTAAATAATTTGAAAATTGCAGTGAAGAAATGTAATAATGCTTTCCACAACATCAGAATAATAATGATAAAGGTCTCATACTTAACTTTAAAATCCTGTTTGATTCCAGTTTTATAAATGCTTTGGATTTCTTCACATTATAAATGAAGTTTAAAATACTTCTACATTTTACACGAATTTTATTATTTTAAATATTTTACGACATTTTATAAAAGTAAATAAACCACTTGTATTCCTAAAATATTTTTATGTAGCATTCTGGTTTATAACACACTGTGATGTACTTCCCCTTGGAAGTACATCCCTCGAAGTATCAGCGTGAACTAGAGGTGTAGGGATTGCGAAAGGACTCGGATCAAACATTATCTTAATATGACTTTATTAAGATATTCAACTTAAACTTTGAACAAATATAATATTAATGATGAATGAGAGAATCTACGATGACGCAATACGCAACACACAATATAATTCAGATCAATCTCAATAATTTAACAGCGTTATCTTCAAATATATTAATAAGTAAACAATCTTACCTTATATTAATCTGTAATAAACTTGTCTTTATCTACAATGATATGTAACCTTACGCTTAACTTCTAATCGATCACCAATAAGTTTATCCACGACACGTAGAACTTGAATCTTTGAACGACGAACTTCAATAATCATCCACTACCACAACGCACGTCAATTGTCTAACATTCCTTTACACTACCATTACATTGCCATCTCGCTTACTCTAAGATCCTATATTTATTCTATATTATTTGCATCTCTTCACTTCTCGTTTCCTGGATTTGGTTGGAAAAAAGTTGCCATTAATTCTGGCCCAAAGAACCCAAAGGACTTGTTAAAGAAAAAACGCGTAAGATGTCACAACACTATTTCATGCAATCTGAGAAATGCATCATATCTATATATTATAGAACCATACAAAGTACAACAACTTCACATACCATGACTGATTAGTTAATTGCTTAATTTTTATTTATGTCAAACTCTATAGCAACACGAGGGCTATTAGCGACAAACTTTATAAATGAGAGTCATGGTCAAGTTGTCACTGCCCTAATGCCGCAGGTGACACCGAATCAACAGACATTATTATAAAAATAGTCGCTGTAATTTCGGTTCGATCACTTTATGATTAATCAAGATTATAAACCAGTGCTTCTCATACTTTTGATAGTTGCGACCCAATATTCAATCACAATTTTCATCGCTCTCCTCATTAACGCGCTTCATTAACAATTTATTGAATTCAATAATACCATACTTTGATGCTACACTACGAAGTACGAAATTTCTGTGCACTGCTATCGATGAAATTA
This sequence comes from Trichonephila clavipes, assembly GCA_019973935.1. NCBI lineage: Eukaryota > Metazoa > Arthropoda > Arachnida > Araneae > Nephilidae > Trichonephila > Trichonephila clavipes. The sequence goes on along the minus strand of BMAU01005363.1, from coordinate 123,633 downwards.
TTTACAAGCATTTGGAATGCAGTAAAAGGACCTCGACACAGTATTGGGAAGGATATACTTATTTCAGAATATTTCCTTCTTTTTATTCTTTTTCTATACATGCCCCTCCTCCCCGATACACCACATACGCTCACCTGCGTGTTAAACAGTGGTATTGGGGAGCAAATTGCGTAACTTTTAGTTTGTATTTGAGGGATTAATTATAAACTATACAGATTATCAAGAGAAGTGTTAATTTTTGTTTTTAATATTATATATGCCAAGCCTGTAGGGTCACTGGTAATTATCCAACTTGTTCTTAACTTCGTATTGTTAAATTAAGTATGGAATACATTGCATAATACTGATGTATTTATAAGCGTATTATGTCAATGTCAATGTGTATTTTGTTTTTTTATAATGTCAGAATGTCTTTTTTCTGTTTACTTTCAGGAAAAAAATTATTTTTAAAATATTTTTTTAGACTTTTCAATATGGATCCTCTTAGGGTTATCACGCCTTCCTAGAGGGGCGCGTCTCACAGTTTGAGAAACACTGTTATAAACAGCATTGACTAACTCTAACATTCACATTGCTAGGGTTTATATATCACTCAAATTAGCATAAAAATCAAGCTCTCTCTATGGAAGGCAGTTTAAAACCAAAATAACAGTTACAACAGTATTTCCTCTAGAGGATTAATGAAAGGACGCAAATAGGACCAGTCACAAAGTGACGAGAACAACACGTCTTCTCAAACTTCCACATCATGCCAACCGAAGGACTTTAAGCCTCGACAGATTTAACGTGCCCTAGCCCCTACATATGGAGAATATTTATAGTTGCACCAGGACACGACAACGCTGGCCACAGTTCACATTTCGGGACAGTGTGATACAAAGATGTTCATATTCTCAGTATTGGATTTTCAAACATTTCTGGATAAGCAAATCGTTGATCACAAATATCTTTCAAATTGACCTGCTTGATTAAAATGTCACATATGTTAGAATGCAGGTTTCCGTAAAATGTTTGTTCAGGGTGTCCCAGGATCATAAAGGGGAGGAAAGTGACATCACAGGAATTCAGATTTGCATAGCAACCCATGGTCGAAAACGTCAAGGGGAAATATTATGACAGGTACAAGAAACAAAGAGATACAAGGCTGAGATTGTCTGAAATTTTTATTGGTCAAAAATATGCGATGTCCCCTACTCCTGTGATGTGTCCTTATGTCCCCTACTCCTCTGATGTGTCCTTATGTCTCCTATGTCCCCATAAAGTTTGTCCCTATGATTCTGGGACATCCTGTATAAATGACATATTGTATTTTAGAAGTTAAAAAAATCGTAAAAAGTCCAGTTTGTATTATTCTCTCAACAGATTTCAAAGAATGATTATAAATGTAAACCTATCTTTTTCACCCATTAAGTTGCAATTATTTTGAATGTTTTCTCAAATATAAGTAATTATAGTGTATTTATAGTCTCAAAGAGAGTTTTCAATGTGTCAGTTAGGGCCATAAAAAGTATTTTTATTATATTATGAAACTTCTCACGTAACACATTTCCATAATTAAGAACAAACATTTACTAGCAACTTTTATTACATTTAAAAATAAGTTCATTGGAATTTTCTATAATGAATATTAGTTAAGATACAACTTACCGAAACTAATGAGGAAATCTTTCAAATAAGAATTTAATTCGAAAACGCAATTTTTTTTCATAAACTATTTTGTTAAAACAGATATATATATATATATATATATGTATAAACAAATCGCTCATGCTTAACTTTTATTATTTTTTTAAAATTTTGTGTTTAATTTAAAAGTAAACATAATGAAAGTAGTTCCACATGTTCTGGGCTGTATACATTGAGTCCTTAATCAATTGAATTTCAGCAAAATTTTATAAGGTATTTAATTCTCCCAAATTTATCTCCTCATACATATAAGATTTAATGATGTGCTAAAGTGAATGTAAGAAAAATTCCCTAGATAAAGAATAAACTGGTAAAATATTTTAGCATGAAAACAAAACAGAAATAGTAAATTACTTAACATCTAATAAACAAGGAGAAAACTTTGTTTTAGAAAATTGCCCAACAATTACCCAATCCAGCAATTTTTACCCATTTTTTTAATGTGTGCGCTGACATTTCAGATTGTTCCATTAGCATAAACTAATTACTGATAATGTTACTTCTGAAAGAAATTAGCCTTTAATTTATTCTGGAGAAGTTCCCGTAGCTTTCTACAACAAGGTGTTAAAAAGTCAATTTTGGATACGATATCGAGAGCACTCCCTGGTAAACGAAAACATACATAAATTAGCTTCAAATTACTCTTGCCTGAATTTAGTCTGCTTCCTCGTTGTGAAGATGTAATATCTCAGGTTAAAAAGTAATAAAGAGATGATTCGGTAAGTAAAAATATATTTTTTAGCAAAAGTCTTTTGCATCAAGAGAAATAATTTTAGCTTCAATGTATTGTGGTGTTTAACTTATCTTTATGCTCGTCAGACGCTTTGGGTAGAAAAACATGCACATATTTTGACAAGGATAATAAGTCTATGAATCTTAAGCTAAAATAAGTTGATTTTCTCCGCGTAGCTTACATAGAGATAATTCAGACTGACACAATATGAATATTTTATCACCCTCTTTATCCGCGAATTCATCTTACTTAACTTTTATTAGCGAGATTCATTTACGTACGTCACGGTCCTTTCATAGAAAAAGGTTCTCAAAAATCAAACGAATCATTAAAAAAAAATTCCCCTCAAGGATTAGCCGAAATTCACGGATAGAACCAGTTACAGCTATTGATTTAAGTAATTTTTATTAAATTAAACATATATATATATATATATATATATATATATATTTTTTTTTCAAAATGTTACTGCGAAGTAACGCGTTAACTGAAAACGAAAAAAATATAATTTAGTACTACAGAATTTGTGTCATAGTGACTTAAATATTTATCTCTGCACAAATAAAAAATATTTCCTAAGCATACAACATACAGCAATCCTTACAACCAACTAAACATAATACAATCCAAATACTAATATAAAGTTTTTCTTGTTATTTTACACTACATTGCGGATATTACATATTGACGTTATTTATTCTGATATCTTTAGAAATGTTTTGAGAATAGAAGGTTTGCAAATCACACAAAAAAAAGATGTGGAAAAGTGTACAATTATTTTTACTTTTAGCAAACAAGACAAAAAGCATATTCGTTTTCTCTTTATATGAAGATGATGTTCGAATCTGATTCCATAAATGGTTACTCCGTAATTGCTTTTCGGTTTATTGCAAGTAACTTTTTCCCCCCTAATGCAGTGGAATTTTAGGTGCAGTTTAATTCAGAAGTAAATATTTGTAAATTTACGTTTGAAAATATTCTGCAAAACATTCCACATCATGTTATCGAAATGTTTATTTATTATTATTTTTAAATGCTGTAAGTTTAAGTGTGAAACATATTGAAAAAACCACAAGCTTTCTTTCCGTAATATGTTGTTTTAGAATTCAGAAAGGAAAAAAAAAAGACTCATTACATTTTTATTTTTGTATTTCATTTAAAATAACTCCTAAAGAACCTAGTTAACATTAATTCCATTAACTTTTATTATGTTAATCGACCTGAAAAAATATGCTAGAAATATCTTGTGAAAATGAAGACCTCTAAATATACATTTGAAATTAGATGTAATCCTTGGAATTGTTTGGAAGTTTAATGCTTGCTGAAGTATTATTTAGTAATTAAAAATATAATGTATTGGATTTAAGAGTTTTTATTTGTGTACTTCTTCATGTAATTCTGTTCCGACCGTATGTTTCCATAGAAAATACGATAGTTGAATTTAAAAATTAATGCCTCAAAAATCCAGGTCCGCATCCAGATCGCTGCAAAGAAACGTTAGAAACAATATGAATAGTTTGAGTGCAAGAATAATAATATACGGTTCATAAGAGATTTGCCGGAGTATATTTGGAGCTATCTCGTTAGTATCTTAAAATATTCGAAAGTTTGCTGTCATTAATTGACTGAACTCACTTAAGCGTATACCTGAACAAATTTCTTACCTTAGAGGCAAAATATTTTATTCTTTAAGGTATCCGACTACGTTCGGAACGGAGATTTTAAAAAAGTGCATAAATGGAACATTTTCATGATATTTCGTGTCACTTAGATTAGTATACATATATACAGTAGTTTTAAGGACATTATGATGAAAAAATTTTTAAAAACAATATTTTGGCAAAAAATTAACTTAGAATTTATCTTTTTCCCAAATGTTCTCCTTTTATAAAAAATACTTCCATAATAATAATATTTTGCTTATATAAAGTAAAGACTTTTCCAGAGAGTCTGAATTAGGATTTTTAAAAAAATCACATTATTTTCAGAGTTTCCACCTATTGAAATAATTATCGGCTTTTTTTTCTTAGAATTTCTCCCCTTTGTTTTCGTAAAATATGGATAAACCCACTTCTAAGTTACATATTTCAAAAATTCTAGTTGAGCCTCTGTACAGAGGTCAGAGCTATACACAGGTGAAATATTATTATAATAGAAGAATTTTTCACAAAAGGAGAATATTTTAAAAATTGGTCATTCTATGTTCTTTTTGTGTCCAAATATTGTACTTAAATAATTTTTTATTGCAATACTATTCTTAAAACAATTTTATATACGTTTTCTAATCTAAGTGACACTAAATTTCATAAATATTATCCATTTATAAGCTTTTCAAAATCATGGTTTCGAACGTAGTTGGATACCTTAAATCTTAAATATTTATTTTACTAAGTAAAAAATTAGAAGTTAAGTAATTCAATTATTCATAAAAAATAGTTCGCATGTTTTTCTAGTATATGCAATGACGGAAAAAATATCCACACTAATAAAAATTTATTGAAGAGTAATGAAATTTTGACAATACAACTGCCTGGTTAACATGTTTAACAGTTAAATTTTTTAAGATCACAGTTTAGATAAGGAAAATGCATTTCAAATGTGAAATGCTGTTATATTAATAGCCGATGAAACATCCAGAATTGGAATGCAAGCATGCATGCATTGTGTCATACAGAGGCTGAATGTCACTTTGGGGTATGGAGTTCCATGCTTGTTGTACTTGCGGTATCAATACTGGCTGTAAATGATACTGGAGTTGTCGTCCAATGATATCCCATACGTGCTCAATTGGAGACAGACCAGGGGATCCGTTGAGTTACAACAACGGTGTTAGGTATTATCCTGTTGGAAAAATTCCCTTTGATTGCTGTTCATGAATGACAGTACAATAGGTTGAATAACCAGATTGACGTACAAATTTGCAGCCAGTGTGTTTGGGATAGCCATGAGCGTTCTCCTTCTGTCATAGGAAATTTCTAACCAGACCGTGACTCCAGGTGTAGGTCCAGTGTGTCTAAGTAGCAGACAGTTTGGCAGACGGCGTTCACCTGGCCTCCTTCTGACTAACACACGGTCATCGCTGGCACCGAAGAAAAACCTGATTTCCTCAGAGAACACAAGAGCTATCCACTTCGTCCTCCAATGAGTTCTGTCTGGAAACCACTGGCGTCTCAAACGGTAATGGCTTGGAGTCAGTGGAATACACGTTACAGTGTGCCTGGATCAGAGCTGCTCTTGAAGCAACCAACTTCTAACAGTTCGTTATACCACTGTAGTACCAACTTCAGCTCGAATTTCTGCCACAGACGCAGTACGATGTGCCACAGCCGTACGCCATATACGTCTGTCTTTCTCTCAGTTGTGCCCCGTGGCCACCCAGAACCTGGTATTCTCGAGGCAGTATCATATCCTGACCACTTTTCCCAACAATCATGCACAGTAGATACATTCCGGCCAAGTATTTCTGCAATATCTCCGAAAGATAATCCACTTTCTCGTAACCCTCTTGCTCGACCTCATTCAAACCCGGTGAGATGTTGATAATTGTTCCTTCGTCTTCTTAATACAGTGTTTGTCAAACTGTGGGGTGTGCCCCCCTTGGGGGCGTGATAACTCTACAAAGGGGGCGTGAGCGTACTGAAAAGTCGAAAAAAAGATTCTTTTAAAAAATTACTAATTTACTTAGAGTAAACAAACAGAAAATATATTCCAACATAATAAAAAATAGAATACACATTTACACTGATATAATACACTTATAAAAGTATCAGTACTGCATAATGTATATTTTATAATAATTTAACAATGCTATGTTAAGAACAAGTATAATAATTACCAGTGATCCCATGGTTGTGTCATATATAAAACTATATACAAAAATTAATACTTATCTTGATAATCTGTGCGGTTTATAATGAAACCCTTAACTGTCAATCAAAAGTTATGCGATTCGCTCCCCAATGCCACAAGGCGTGCTTATAATGTATTGGGGGGGGGGAGAGGAATAAAAATAAGCAAGTCCTCTGAAATAAGTACATCCTTTGCAAACACCGTGCTTTTATTGTATTCCAAAGCCTGCGGAATATTAGAAGCACACAGAAAAGATCGTACTTTTGACAGACGTATGTATACGTCCGGTGCAAAGAACGTTTTAGCTGAAAGAGACGCTTGTATGCGCAGGTGGAACTTAAGATATTTAAATCCTATTGTAGATTTAGCATCAAAGTATCGTATTATTGAATTCAATAAATTGTTATTGTATGGAGGGGGCGCGATGAAAATTATGTTTGAATATTGGGCCGCAAGTATTGAAAGTTTGAGAACCACTGTCTTAATGGCATTCTTGCCTAATATCAATTCAATGCGTCACATTTCACAGACAAATAAAGCTCACGAACTCTACAGCATAAATTTAACGCAGCCCTGATTTGCAAGTTCTGAGTGGCGCTACTACAGTTAAGTGCGAAATTTGAATCAACGTCAGCTTTCAGATGTATAAAATCGCTTGCCAAATTTCTTTTTTCTTCCACAAATCTTCCTTCGTGTTGGAATTTTTCTCCGCCTGTGTTCTATGTTCTAAATTATTAAACAATATTCTAGTATTTTCTCATAAAGTAGTATTGAAAACACCCATAATACAAAGCTTAAACTTTAAAAAAATTAAAGCTTTGAAGAAATGTTTGGAAAAAAAAAAGAATTACAACATTGAAATGTTAAAGAAAAGTCCTCATGAAAATTAAAATTTTACAATTATATTTTTATTTTTAAGTTAAGGAAGAGATAAAATCTAAAATATAAGATGATAGGTTTTGCCTTTATTTAAAACCCTATTTTAAATTTATTCGTAATGATTTTCTTTAGGTCCTGAAAATAAATGAATGAATAAAACATGAATAAGCCTCAAGAAATTAATTTGACTTCTTCTTTTTTATTGTTATTTCGTCCAATTTATATTAAAACAGATTAGTTAAAAAAAGATGCATAACCACAAAAAAAACAACGGTATTCTAAATATTTTTATTTATTTTCCACTGTTACCATTTTAAATTACATCTCGTGAATATTTGTTAAACTCGCGACAATAGTCCTTCCTCTGACCAAACTTCTCTGCGATACTCTTTTTAGCACATATTTAACTTTGTTGGTCTAATTTTTTTTTCCATTTGAAAATAAGAGGCAATTATATTAGTATGCGCTATGAATTTCTTAAAATTATAATGAACCCATATTTGTTTAATTAAAAAAATTAAGTTATCTAATTGATTTTGAATTAATGAAATCCACGTCTATACAAATAATCCTTTTAAAAAGGAGAATTATAAATTGATGTGTATTTTTTTTATCATGTATAAAAAAGAGATTTATGCGAATGTATTAAATTTAAATCATTCGTGATTCTGAATTCGAATATATCAAATGTTCCCAAAAGTTAATTATAAAATAAAACATAGACTAGTACTAAAGTAAACTGTGAAGATTAAAGGTAGAATTAATAATTTTTTGAACGCATTGCAGAAAGCGAATTTTCAATATTTATTTATTTTCGTTAAGTGAAAATTCTTGTAAAACGTATTCCTTTCAATAATTGCTAATTATTCAATAATTGCTGTGAATCTTAAGTAAAAAAAATCCCCAAAGTATTTAATTGTGTAAGTACGTACAAATCGAACAGGCTTATACGTTTTGCAGAAAGTACAATTAACGGCATCTATGCAATAAATTATTCTCTTAGAGGGTACTAAAAAAATAAGTACCCTATTTAAAGAAATACCCATGACAAATATTTTTTGTAAAATGTAGGACATGTACAGAATATGTAAAAAGGGATTATCAAATTTAACAATTCTGTAAATCAAATTTAAATATTAACTTAGAGAGTATTCTTTACACATTTTCAACATACATGAATATTTAGTTCATTACGTAGACGGATTACTGAAATTTCTTTTTGATGTAGAATCAGTTAAAATAAAAAAGTTTGAGAGCAATTTGTGAATCATTAACAAATAATTCTTCAATTTCAGAAATAATTTTTTCAATTGTAGAGGGAATTTTTAAATTTACGCAAATATATATATATATATATATATATATATATATATATATATATATATATATATATATATATATATATAATTAAAATGATTCTGATTAACTGTTTTTGTTCTCAAGAAACTAAAAACTTATTGTCTTACTTGTGTGTCCAGTGAAAGGATAAAATATATCACGAAAAAAGCAGAAACATTGAAGAAATATATAATAATTCCTACTTTTCTTATTGAGGAATGAGGCACTTAGGTTAATTCATTTAGTTAACAAATTCTCTGCTTTTTATTGTATCAGCATATTGTACTCTAGATAAACGGTTTTTTTTACATACTTTGGAAAGCATCTGTTACCTTAGTATAAAGAAATATCCAAACATATAGTAAAGAATAGTAGATGCAGATATAAGCAAACGATTTTCATTCACTAATTAAATATCTAAAAAGAAGTCGTTTTTTTCTCTCTCGTTTTTTTAATAAATATTTTTAAAAATTGCATTATTTTAATATTATAGAAATTGTTGTGTTTCGAAAATGTTTTAAAATGTGTTTAGTTAAGCGTGATCTTATCTTTCAAAATATGTCTCTTCCATTTGCCTATTCCTGTAGAAACATGAACCAATTAAAGTAAACATCTAAACCTCTATATCAAATTCAATAATCAACAAGAATTTGAAGTAAAATAAACAGTTATGGTAAACACTAAACATATCTAAATTAACTAGGGTTTTGAAGATTTCTACTGCGTCAAATTCAAGTAAACATAAATGTATTTTAAGAATATTAGTTTGATCTTATCTGTTTACATTTAATTTCTGCTCATGAGTTGTCCATTAATATCAAGAAAACTAGAGCTCCTTAAAACGAAATGGTTTAAGGATATTATAAAAGGAAATGTTTGCTCTAAGAACCACTAACGACAGAATTTTTAATGCTGTAATCAAGAGAGTGAAAATTTCTGCAAATGAGATGTTGAGTTAGTTTAATTACTGTGCTAATCGAATCTTTTACACATTGTACACATAATAAACAAATTAAATTTTATCTAATTCGTTTAATTTGAAGGTATGGGATTTGATAATTTGTTTCTTAATAAGCATGACACGAGTTATACATATCTGCCTCAGAGCTATAATCTCGTAAAGAAGAAAAGAAAACACTTATCCATGCTCATCATTTGAGATTAAATGAAACAGATTATGACAGACAGATTCTTCTGAATTTTAATCATGTTGTGTGTAAACTTTGTCAATGGCAAACTAGTTATTCATGGTTAGAGATTCTTACAACGCGAATATGAAGCTGTGAGAGCTTTTGATTTGAGAGTGGATTTGAGTTCTAGTTTCAGCTAAGACCATTATGGGGAATAATAAGGTATCGGATACGTAACTTTTAATAAAATTTTAAAATCCTTTCATGAAATGGTGTCGAAATTAGGTCAGAATGATATTCATTAGGAGAGTCATTTGAAATTAGTAGAAGAGGGAATCCCCATACTTAGTGTCCATAGGGCTTAGTTAAAATTTGTTAACTTCAATGCCTACAATTCTAAATTAGTTTTAAACCAAACATTTATTTAACCAAATAAGTGTTTGGAGGATTTTACTTTGCTACTTCTGTTGCGTCGTATTTTGAATCCCTTTTAAAGACATTTATGAATACAAAAGAAGGTTACATTGTATCACGAACGTATATATATATATATATATATATATATATATTTGATATTTATTTTTTAATATTCAGAAAAGTAAACATTTTATTTGCACAAACGGTTCTGCATGTATGTCATTATAACATAGACAATATATTAAGAATAATAAAGGCACCATCTTGATGGGGTTTTTTTCCAGAGTATTCTAAAATAAATTTAATGAATTTAGCAAAATTCAAATAGAAAAAAAAATGATATGCATTTAAGTTCAAAAATTAACTTGTAAATGTCACATTTTAAAACATGCCGCACTTTTAAATTTCGTTAGTTTTCTATGTGTTTTACAAGAAATGGCTATTAAATAACGAGACTGGAGCTGTAAAATGTTTTATTTTGATTTTTTACATATTTATTTATTATCACCTTCAATATACACCCCTACTCTATCCATACAACATTCATGTGAATCCTCCATTGTTTGAAGCAGTGCTGGATATCGTCTTGTGTTAACCCCCTTGAGACGCGTGTCGCTATTCCTTTTACAGCTTCAACAAAGTAAATATTGTTCTTTTTAATGCAGACTTCACCTTAGGAAACAGATAGAAGTCGCATGGAGCAAGATCTAAATCAGGAAGTCGCATTGCGCAAGGACTAACTCAGGGGTGGGCAGATTTTTCTAGGAGCTGCGGTCCACCCAGTGGAGTAGGTATAGTGAGGTAAGTAAAATGTCTACAATATTTACAACAACTTAATAATAAATACGGGATATGTACTTATCTATATAGCTAAGATAAAAAACTTACACTTTTAAGCCCGCGTTTAAAGCAAACGCTAGATACAAACATAAAAATAATAGCCACAAATATAATAATATCAAATGATACATTTATGATCAAACAATTCAGAATACATTTAAAAAATAAAACATTTCCCTCTAAGTAAGTTCTCGTGGTTAAAGTGAGTAGAAGACTTGGTGGGGGACAATGGCGTAACGGAGAACACTTGGGCACCCCTGCAAAGAAGTCAGGTTTTGGGCCCCCAAGTTGGATTTTACAAAGGGTAGGTACTTGGTGATAGTCAGGCTGTGGGCCCTCTAGAGCCCTAGGCCCCCCACGATGCGGGGGCTGCAGGGGTGTACGTTACGCCACTGGTGGGGGACCGTGGGTAGCCTAGTGGTTAGAGCATCGGACTCCAGATCGGAAGGCTTGGGTTCAATGCCTCATGCCACCAAATACTCTCCGAGTACACACGGAGCACGTGCTCGCTAAATCAGTGGGTCCAAAAGTCTTGTGGGCTGAAATTACGAGTGAAGGGGGACTAGAGAATGTTTCCCTCCCCTTCAGTTCCATGCCTAAATCGTGGAGGTGGAGATTGGTGGTGGCATTTTCTATCGTAAAGTTCTATCGTCCCTTCGGAAATTTCTCCAAGATAAATCGTACTGTCACCTGTATGGTGCTCAAGGCTAAGGCCAACGACATGGGTACATCTAATCACTTATCACGATGAATCTCGTGCGCCTCTATCTGACTACGTCAGACAGGTGGCATTCGAAACAACAACAACAACAGAAGACTTAGTACACATATTTTCAGCTAGTCTTGAATATTTCGAAATATAATTACTAGCCGCTGATCTTCAGGCGGTAACCCAAAATTTCTCGGTCATCGACTTATTGCCCATTTCTAGTCTAACAAATATACACTGAAATGCTGTACTTGACTAGAAACGCCTTGACAGACAACGTAAAATAAGACGGCGCATTGTCTTGGTGGAGAAACCATGCCTTGTCCTTCCACAATTCAGGTAGCTTCTTCCTTATGATTTCATGGAATTTTGTAAGAACGTGAAGTTAGTAACTTACATTAATAGTCTGGCCTTTAGTTAACCAGTAAAGGTACTGACTCCCCCACGAATGTTTCAGGAACCATTTATTGTTGCATTGAATTTTGATTTGACGATTCGAGCAAAGCTCTAGGTATAGATTACCTCTTCCTGGCTCTTTATATCAGGATCATAAGTAAAAAATGCGATTCGTTATAAGTTATCATCGTTTTCAATAAGTTCAAAGAGTCCGTACAATAATTTTTGTGAGTTTCTTGTTGTTCAAAGTGGAGAACTTTAGGTAGCATTTTGGCACACACTTTTTGCATGCCAAATTTGTTATACAAATTATTCCGTACGGATTCTTTGTCAATTCCTACTTCCACAGAGATTGTCTGAATACTTAAACGACAGTCAGATTGAACAAGATTACTGATTTCTTCGATATTCTCATCCTTTATAGACGCGGAAGCGTGACTTGGGACTGAATCCTCTTCAACATCTTCTCGACCATTTTGAAAAACACGTGCATACAATTAACCTTTATTGCCATATATTTCTTTCAATAGATTTTTGTTTTCCGTAGTGGGTTTTCCAAGTTTCATGTTGTAACAACCTACTTGAGATAGTTGGTGTTTGGGGGTTTGAGTAAAGATCAGCCATAACAAGTTTTAAATTCGGAATTATTATTCCACTTAATTAAATCAAACAACTAACGGTAGGAAATGCACAACTCAACTAATTACAAAAGTAATCATACGGCTTAAGGATACTTAACATATGAGTACTACTCCACTTGCTCTTGGAGCACTGTGGACTTCGTGGATAAATTTCTTACTTGTACAAGTTACGGTTGTAATTATTAAGCTCAATCTTATAATTTATTCGCCACTTAGCAGTAATTGACCATCCTTAGACTATTCGTCGACGAACTCTAAACTAATGCCGCGTACCTAAAAGTCAATGCTTAAGTATAACCAGGCATCTGCATAAATCAAGTCTTCTTCTTCGGCAGAAAGCTGTCAATATAACATACAGTTAAAAAGAAATAAATTTACCCCAAGATGATTATTTGAAGGTTCGCTGATAGACCCGTTATAATGTAAAATTTCTCAGCAATTCTTAGCTCTATTGTTACACACATCATTTTTCAGGCCAAAAAAAAAAATTCTAATGTGAACGATGACTACACTATGCGGATTTTTTTTTTATAGAAACAAGGTGCATTGCATTCAAAAGAGAAGGCTTTACGCAAATAGCTATAGGTAGAAGGGGTTTATCGCATGCTTACTTATTTTATATATTAAAAGTATATGTGAGAGGTACTGTTTTATAAAATAAATTTTGCATAAAATTAAGATAATTCAATTTGTTTTGATTGCGCTATATATCCACAATTAAATCTACCTCTCTTAAATAACAAATAACTTTATTTACAAACTTCTACTCACACCTTATTCATTACAAACTAAAATCTCGCAACTCACAACACTTAACTCTCTAACGCTCCACTCATCACTCCCCCGTCTTCCCAGGGTAATAGTTACACAACGCCGCTGCTGAAACAGCGTCATCCATTAGCTTAACACATGGTATAGTGACGAGGACGCCACCTGAGTTGGAACCCACACAACACCATTGGTAGAAGGTTTGAGGTTCAACATATTTAACGTAGATAAGCCCCTTCTGCACATTGGGTCCCGAGCGGCACCAGGCTCGAATCATGATAAACCGGAGATGAGTCACCTACCTTAACACAAATGTTTTCATAAATATTTATTTCTACTTGAAAGCTTGATCTGAACAGGTAGAAAGGTAAGGTTGTTGCAGGTCCAGAATACTTCATACTCATAAAGTCTTAAAAAAAGAAAATTTCAAAAAGGTAAAAAAAAGTACAATAGACAAACATTCTAAAATAAATAAATGATATTGTTAGTTCTGTTAATGAACAGCGCCCTCTAGCGGCTTGTAAAGAAAAACGTCAGTGTATGTGTAACAATCACTCCGAGAGGTTGTGTACGGAGTAGAGAGAGAGATTAAAAATAGTATTACAGTCCACTGCGTGTGTTTACTGTGTGTGTGTGTTGAGTCAATTCATGGTCAGCCTTTCCGGAGGAAAACGACCTTATGGATATGAGAATTTGTGAAACCGTGTATTATCAAAATTCACAGTGAAGAAAAAAAAATATATAAGTGATTGCCAAAGTGTGAATAAAGAACGATTGCGAAACTTTAGCTAGCAGCATGAAACAGCGATCTGAGGAGGTAGGTGCAATTAATTGATCCTTCTATTAGTGTCCTTAATTCATAAATATGTCTTTAAATAAATTAGGGAAAGATGAGTTAAAAATCGTTGCGGAAGAGTTAAATTTAACTGTACCAGAAGGAGCAAAAATCGCTGGCTTAAAAAACTTAATTGTAAATAGTGACGTTTACAAAAATGATAAAGAGTTAGTTCAATCTGCAATCGATTATGCTTTGGCGGAAATTAAAAATAAGAGAATTGGATAGTGAAACTAAATTTGAATTTGAACGAATTAAATTAGCGCAATTGCAAAAACAATTAGAGCTTGCAAATATCCAGAAGAATTTACCTCAAAATCCCGATATTCGAAATCCGAGCGTTTTTGAAACTGCCGCCAATTGTAATGTTGAGACTTTGTTAAAGTCCGTGAAAACTTTAACAATACCCGTACCTTCAAGAGTGGAATCATATAATTTATTTTTCCAGTCGCTCGAAAAAGCATTCAAAATAAAAGAGGTTCCCGAACAATTTAAAGGCGAAATTCTTTTAAATATTCTAGGTGAAAGAGTTAATAATTTACTTGTTCATGTTTCCGAAGAAGAGTTAAATAATTATAGTAAGCTTAAAGATTTAGTATTAAAAGAATTTTTTCCCACACCACAAGAATGCTATAATAGATTTCAGAAAGCGAAAAAATTAAGTTCAGAGAGTTATGTGCAATTTGCATCACGATTATGCGCGACATTTGAGTATTATTGTCAGCTGCGCAATGTGAATGATTTTAAATCATTGTGTGAGTTAATTGTATCGGATAAAATAATGAACACACTCGACAGAGGATTATTGTCTCACATGAGTATAAAACAGGGAGAGAAATATTTCAAACCACAAGAGTTAGGGCGTGAGTGCGATATATATTTGTCATCGAAAGGCAAAATTAAGAATGAGATATTTTCTAAGCCCTTTTGTGAAAATTCCAAGCGTTTTAATTATAATAAACAAAACAAATTTAATGCTAAAATACCGCGAGATGCATCGAATGTATTTTTTCCGAGTTAAAAACTGATAAATGTGTATTGTGTAAAAATAATGTCCATGCCTTACAATTTTGCCCACAATTTAAAATGTTTTCTGTAAACGAAAGAGTAGAATTTGTTAAAAATAATAGACTTTGTTTTAAATGTTTTTCACCTCAATGCAGCGTTAGTAGATGTAGATCAAAAAATTGTTTCTGCTCGAAACCGCATAACAACTATTACATTACCCCAGAGAAAGGAAAGGGAATTCCTTCTTCCCCCTTGAGACGATGACAGAGGTTAACCAGGAACCCCGATTCGCCTTGAGTGTAAATGCTGAATCTTTCGTTCCGAAAGAAGACGAAACACAGATCGTGGCAACGGCGTGTTTTAAAAACAAATGCCTTTTGAGTACTGCTTTAATTCTATATATAGTGAAAGATAAATATTCAGAATGGCAGCCTTGTTAGACTCGGGAAGTGAAACTTGTCTAATTTCAAATGAGTGCGCGAATAAATTACGACTTAAGACCGAAAGAATAAATACATTAATCTCGTGTTTAAATGATGCTTCTATGGTTGTAAATGGGTGTGTTAAAGTGGCGATTTCTAATCAAAATAAATCTTTCGAAAGGGAATTGGATATGTTCGTAGTTAAAAAAATCACTGATTTTATTCCGCAGAAAGCGTTAGAAATAAATTCTGATTTTTATAATTTTGTGGAATTAGCGGATTCTAAATTTAATGTTCCCGGCAAAATTGATTTATTATTAGGTGCAAATATATTTTATGAGTTATTGAAACCGAAAAGAATTAAAATAAAAGATTCGCAATTACTGTTAGTCAACAGCGTATTTGGTTATATAGTAACGGGTAATTTAGATTCAATAAATGAAACTAAGGTTCACTGCGGTTTGATTCGTGATGAGGATTTGAATAAAAATTTAGAAAAATTTTGGAAATTAGAGCAGGTAGAGGAACCAATAGTTAAAAATAAAGGCTAATTTGTGAGGAACATTACGCGAATACTCATTTTAGAACTAAAGAAGGTAAATATGTAGTATCTATGCCCTTAAAAAAGGAACCCTCGTGTTTGGGTAATTCGAAAGACATAGCCCTCAAACGACTTGGATCGCTGTAGAATCGCTTAGCTAGAGATGATGATTATTTAAATTTATATCGTGAATTTTTAAGAGATTATGAAAGACTGGGTCACATGAAGGAAGTGACTAACGAAACTGAACCAAAAATCGCATACTACGCTACCCATCATGGAATTTATCGTCCAGAAAAGTCCACAACAAAACTTAGAGTTGTCTTTAACTGTTCTTCGTTAACTGATAATGGAATATCTTTAAATGACATTCAATATAATGGAGGAGTGATACAAGAGGACTTATATGCGCAAATGCTCAGGTTCAGAATTTACACGTATGCATTTACAGCAGACATTAAAATGATGTATCGAACTATATTAATTAACCCTAAACAGCGTAGTCTGCAGAGAATCGTTTGGTGTGAAAGTGAACATGAATCACCCAAAATTTACGAACTTTCAACTGTTACCTATGGCACTGTAAGTGCTCCCTACTTAGCACAGAGAACTTTAACCCAATTGTCGATGGATGAAGAGGCTAACTTCCCTATAGCAGCTTCCGTTTTACGGAACGACTTGTATATGGACGATGTCCTTGGTGGTGCTGCAACGTTAGAGAGGAGGCAATTGTTCTCAGACAACAATTAAAAGGAATTTTGAAAAGTGCTGGAATGGAGTTGCATAAACTTTGCGCCAATCACGAGAAATTGTCACCAGGTCCCGAACAGAATTACAATTTTGCAACTTTAACAGAGACGAAAACGTTAGGAGTGTCGTGGAAACCGAACCTAGATTGCTTTTTGATTAAAGTGAAAGTCTGTTTGGACAGATCTTATACTAAAAGAGACGTCTTGTCTACTATTGCCAAGATCTTTGATCCTGTTGGACTGATGGCACCAGTAATTTCCAAAGCAAAGATTTTCCTCCAGCGTTTGTGGAGAAGCAAATTGGAATGGAATGACCTTCTGCCAGCTGAAGAATATCGAGAATGGCAACAATTCCTAGTATCTTTAGAGAATATCAACAATATAGAGATACCAAGGCGTATTCTTGTCGCTTTTCTAGAAGTTACTGAGATCTATGGCTTTGCTGATGCCTCAGAGCGGTGCTACGGTGCAGCAGTTTACTGCAAATCTAAAAATTTGAAGAGTGAAACTTTAGTTCGGTTAATCACAAGCAAATCGAGAGTAGCGCCTATTAAAAGCCTGACAATTCCCAGACTTGAATTGTGTGCTGCAGTGCTATTGGCAAAACTGGTGAAAAGAGTTGTAGCTGCTTTACAACTAGAAACTGCTGAATTATATCTTTGGTCGGATTCGATGATCGTCTTGGCGTGGCTTCGAAAGGAACCGATGGACTTAAAGACCTTTGTTCAAAATAGGGTTGCCAAAATACAAGAACTCTATCCTAATCAATTATGGAGACATGTACCATCTGATCAAAATCCCGCAGACTTAGTCTCCCGAGGAGTCGATCCTGAGAAACATTTGCAACAAAACTTATGGTTTAATGGACCAACATTTCTTTCTGGTGATGACTATCCAAATCGAACTATAAACTGTAGAGAGAAGCTAGATGAATATAATTCAGAACTGAAAAACTGTGTTAATGAACAAATTGAAAACTTTCAATTGGTGCTTAATATTCATGTTAATGATTTTTTAAACGATCTTCTTAATCTAAGCAATAATTATATAACTATTTTACGTGTATTAAGTTTTATTTTCAGGTTCGTGGAAAATTTAAAGGGAATAAATAAAGTGGCTGGTCCACTCACAACAAAAAGAATTTGAGAAAGCTGAAACATATCTGGTAAAAAAGGTGCAAGAGCAAGAATTTTCCAGTGATATTAACCATCTTAAAAGTAAGGGAAGTGTGCTACCAAACAGTAAGTTAAAGACATTGAATCCCTTTTTAGATGACAACGGTGTCTTAAGAGTAGGAGGCCGATTGTGTAACTTAGAGTTAAGTTTCGATAAAAAGCACCAGATAATTTTACCAAAAAATAATAGATTAACTTTAATAATAATAGAATATTTTCATAAGAAATATTTACATGTGGCAACTGTATCGTTACTGAATCATATTCGGGAAAAATTTTGGCCGTTGAATGGTAGGTCAATGTGCAGAAAAATTGCATATAAATGTATTGTATGTTTTAAAGCGAAACCAATTGTGTCAACTCAAATTATGGGTAATTTGCCAAAAGAGAGACTTATTACTGATTATCCATTTAATTGTTCAGGAGTAGATTTCTCTGGTCCTTTTTTCATTAAAAATAAAGGACAACGTAAAGGAAATTTGTTTAAAGTGTATATTTGTATTTTTGTGTGCCTTGTGTTTAAAGCGGTACATATTGAGTTAGTATCAGATTTAACATCGCAAGCACTCATTGCCGCGTTGAAAAGGTTTATGACTCGAAGAGGCAAATGTGCAAAACTGTTTTCGGACAATGGTAAAAATTTCGTCTGAGCTGGCAATGAAATTAAAAAACTCCTTGAAATAGTCAGAAAACCAGACGAAAAATTAGCTAATTACTTAGAAGCAGATGAAATAGAGTGGAAATTTATTCCTGCGAGATCGCCCAATTTTGGAGGTCTTTGGGAAGCGGCCATAAAGTCATGTAAATATCACTTAAAAAGAGTTGTGAATGGAATTAATTTAACGTACGAGGAACTACTTACGGTCACAGTACAAATTGAGGGAATTTTAAATTCTCGACCGCTTTGCCCCCTATCAAACAATGATGATGATTTCCAAGTGCTTACACCAACTCATTTTTTAATTAATAGGTCTTTAAATTCGCTAGAAGAGCCTAATTTGACAAAATGTAAAGAGAGTAATCTCAAAAAGTGGCAAAAAATAACTAAGATAGTTCAATTAATGTGGAAATTTTGGAGTCGTAATTACTTGAATCAATTACAACAGAGAGGAAAATGGATGTTTGAGAAGAATAACGTTAAAATTGGAGACTTGGTTTTAATAATTGAAGAAAATTTACCAACATATAAATGGGCATTAGGTAGAATCGTAGAATTGTATTATGGCGAAGATAAAAAAGTGGGTGTAGTGAAAATTAAAACTCAGTATAGTACATGTAAAAGAGCCATATCAAAATTTTGTGTTTTACCAATGGAAGAGCCTTAAATATAATTTGAATTTTTCATTTAGTGTACCATTGGTGGTGTGTAAATTTACTCATTGTTAGTAAAGTGATTTTGTATTTGTATAAAAAAAATATTGTTATTTGTGAAATCTTGAATTTATATAATGATTTATGTAATTGTATTTCTTGAGAATTGTCAAGTGTTGAATGTGTAAAGTATTCTAGATGTAACCAATATGAATGTTAATTTAGTAACAATGATTGCATGGTTAAACCAGTGCAATGTGGGGCGGTATGTTAGTTCTGTTAATGAACAGCGCCCTCTAGCGGCTTGTAAAGAAAAACGTCAGTGTATGTGTAACAATCACTCCGAGAGGTTGTGTACGGAGTAGAGAGAGAGATTAAAAATAGTATTACAGTTCACTGCGTGTGTTTACTGTGTGTGTGTGTTGAGTCAATTCAGATATATTTAACAATATGTCTGAAAAATATCAGGGTATTATAGAAAAATTCATATAAACTCTGTTCTCATAATATTTCCATTGAACCAACAATGATGAAAGAATTTGACTGTTTTGTGTATATGTTTTTCAAAGTAAAAATGTAAAACAATATTTCTACAAATAGTTATGAGCAAGTTCCTCTTCCAAAAATGTATTTTAATTGCATGAAATGCAAATGCTTCTTCATTATAATAATCATTGGTAGCTAGTTTATTATCAATTATTTGGAAGTCCAAATCCAAAAAATTTCAACATTGTTTCCACTAAAGCTAGTTTCTTACATGTTAATATTATCAAGATAGAGTGTAATATTTGGTTTGCATTTATTATTTTTATCAAAAAAAGTGAATTATTTTTTATATCACTAAAGAAAGCTAGAATCACTATCAGTATGGTTTTTTCAATAAATGTAAATAGATCTGGGTCAAATAATTACAAGCAGGACAAGCCTTAGGCAGGAAAAGATTTGATGGAAAGATAAAGATAGCAGGATAAAGATTTGTGTTTAAAGATTTTGATGGAAAATAGTGAAATGTTTTTTACTACAATTTTAACAGCAGTAATATTTTTTGTTTTATTGTATTATTATGATATTTTTTATGCATAAGCATAATAACGCTAATATTATTAATTCTCCTTTTTCTTCAGCATCTATGGCAGTGATTCCCAAAGTGGTCAATAAAGACCCCCAGGGGTCTATGATGACTTGCAAGGAGTCCATGTCAGCGAAAAAATAATTTGAGCGTCCTTGAAGTGTAAATGGGGGTCTATAGTAGTGCCTCTCATTAAATCAGACTGTTATTTTGACCTTTAAAAAATTTGATCTAGTGGAAACCAGATTTTACCAATTTAACTGATTTATTTACTAAATTTAAGGAGGTTAATTTGTAGTTACTAGGTGGCAACATAGATTTTATTAAGACAATTACCATTTCAGCATTTCTTTCCAGAGTTAAGGTAAAGAAGTATTATATTGGCCGTCGCGAATTTTCTCGATTTGTCACAGACAATCTGTCAAAACAATTTAACCTACGGTCGCTTTTTCTATAGTAATATCAATGTATTCATATAGTAGCCTTAAAAATGTCTTAATACAATAGGAACTGATCATAATAGGCCCTAACAAAGATGTTAAAATAAAGTTTAGAAACGTATATCAGCAACATTGGCTTTAAAAAGATATACCTGTTATTAGTCGCGAATTATGGAATATTGAGAAAAAGTTTTAAATTTTTTTTCTTAGTGAGAGGGAGTTTCAGTGAGTTAGTGTACCTCAAAAACCAAAAAAGAGAGAAAAAAACTGTGGACACTTACTTAGGAGATTGAAGGTCAAACCAGACTAGATGATATTAAATGTTGAAAACTTGTTAATGAAGCACCAGATTCATCCCTTTTATTAAAAGCATTTGCTTGTTATTCAGTGATTTTATGTATTAATTTAGTTTTAACTTAATTCATTAACATGTGCTCCTTAAATTATAAACGCTGTGCTTCCCTACATTTAGAAATTTCTTTTAAAATAAGTAGTAGTGCATGCTGTCAAAAAGGTATTTAAGTTGATAAATTTGCAAAAATTCAATATTAGTTAAGCAGGGGTCTACCCGAAACCGAAAAATGTGGTTAGGGGTCTATGAAACAAGGAAGTTTGGGAACCTATGATCTATGGAGTTCGAAAGGTCATCGAACTGAAAGCCATGTATAGAAAAACTTTTCTTGTCTTTCATTGCAGATAGTTTCGAAGTTACCTTATCTATAGCTAAAGGCTATCTATGCTTAAAGCTTTCGATATATATTATTCAGTTTTTGCAAAACGAAGAATTTTTTCTGAAAATAGGGATTCGATTTGAAATGTAAAAATGTCATTCAAGTAAAAAGGCTATATTATTAAAACATTTCACTGTGTTCTTTATATTAAATACTACTGATGCAGTTTATGCACTGTTGGACTCAAAAAATTTTTTTAGTAAATAAACTGGTACTATATCCTCACAGTGTTATTATAGCACTGTATTGTAAAGAAACGTCATATAAAATAAACGAGTTGATTTTTATTTTGAAAGTTGTAGTCTATTAAGAGAATTTTTAAGAGCTGAACTTTTTTATTATTCCTTTTAAAGTTGAAAATGCCTCAAAGGAAAAAATAACGTTTCTAACATAGGAAATCATGCTACTAAATATGCCCTTTGAGAATACCTTTCTCTATGTGGAAAAATTCATGACATCTACATTGAAGTGTAATAAAACTTCCTGAAGAATTTAAGAAAACATTTCAGTCGTTTCTTCTAACGAAAGAAAAATAAGTCTAACATAGAAAAAGAGGATTAAAATAAAAAAGTAGAATTGTAGTTTTGTTTGGAAAGTGTTGAAATCATTGTAACTTTGTGATATAAGAATTGTGTCATTTTTGCAGATTTAATTGTTTTGTTCATTATATTTATATTCTTAAAAACAGAATAAAGTATAATTTAAATACAGAAATTTAATTATATCAATATCGGATCATTTTGAAACCTAATAAAAGCAGATTTAATTTTGATATCCAAATTAAATCTGCTTTTATTATGTTTCAAAATGATCCCATATTGATAGAATTAAATTTCTATATTTAAATATTCTGTAATATTCTGTATATTTAAATTTCTGTATATAAATATTCTGTAATATTCTGTATATTTAAATTTCTGTATATATATCAGCCATTCAGCCATTTCAGGTAAGTTACCTTTTTCTTGTAATGGATTTAGATATTCTATTAATTATTTTCAATAGGTTTTTGCTCATTATTAGCATAAAGAGGGAAGGCTGGCTGGCCACAAAGCATGTTCAAACCCACTTTTATATATATTATTTCATATGTAAGACCTGTGTCCTAAGTCAGCAATGTTTATAATACTGCAGCATCCATATTTTTATATTTTGAACTTTGTTTTATTTTTAATTTCTCATGAATCTTTCCTAAAACCTGTTAATGTCTGGTTATCTGGCAATTAAAATTTTTTTCAGTTTTGATTATTGAATATTCATCTCTTTAAAAGAAAAAAATTTGACTATATATATATATATATATATATATATAGATAGATATATTTATATATATATGTGGGAGACAACAAGGGGTCCAAGACGTTTGTCTTTCTTCTATTTTATTTTAAAACTTAAACAAAAATTAATTAAAAAGGTAGCTATTTTAACAGATAAGTTTGACGATGATATGCAGAAGATAACGCCTGCTCGCGCACCTCTCTCGTTCTCTTAAAAGTTCACAGTCTCATCGTTTCAGTTTTTATTTCACTTAGCTGCGCCTGCGCGCGAAGACTGCTCGGCTTTGGCTGCCACAATCGGCCAGCCTGACTGTACGCTGTCCGCAGCGCTACGTCCCTTTTTTTCCTTTTCCATCGAGACCAGAGGAGAATCTGAAACATACAAAAAAGACGGAACAGACAAGGACTATACGACAAATGCATAGAGATTTAACATATCATAATTTTTCTGAACTAGACAGTTTCTCCATCATGTGAAGGCACCTCTTCGACATCCGGAAGGTTCCACAGGAAAACATTGTGTTTCACAGGCATAAGAACGTCTTTTTTAACAAGTTGATCTTTGGTTGAACGCATCGATATTTTCCTCTCTAGAGTTCTGGACGTCTGTTCAAAACGATTTCTCTTTTTCCTCCGTTTCCACTGCCAGGACTCAAAGATTTTTCGGAGCAACACAAACCGTCGATATTTACTCTCCATAGGTGAAGGGGTGTTGAAGTTCACGGAACTCGTTTTCATGGCACCATTTACTTTCTTACACAGTACTATATCAGAACATTTTTCTCTTATAATACTCAATTTTAACTTAGTATTCTTAATTTTATTACATTTATAATCCTTAATTAGAGAACTCAAATCATTTCTAGTATTAAAGTTTTTAACTTGTGGCAAATCATAACTAGAGTTTTCTATCACATTTGAAACAGAAACAACATTAGGATAAGCATAAACATGAGCACCTAAAGAGGATTCACTTTCATTCAATAAAACATCGCTCTTTGCGTGGCCTAGTTTTTTTATTTCAGAATATACACTGGGTTGTATAATAATTTCTTCGGTCAAGGTCGGTGATATTGCCGTTCGAACACTTAGACCGGAAGAGTGTTGATTAAGAGAAAGATTTATCGGTTTAACTTCTACCATTCGCTGTTCGCCAAAACATGAACTTAATGTTATGATCTCTTCGGAAGGTTTGTGCACTCTAATTAGTGAGGAATTTAAAACTGGGATCTGGCAACCTGAATCAATCAAGGCTGTTACGGGCTGATTTTCCACAAAAATGTTTACATATTGAAGATTTGCAAATTCATCGCTATTTTGTTTTTCGCTCTCGACTTTCAAAGTATTCACGTTTATTCTATTATGGATGTGGTAGTTAGATTCTTTAGGTTTAAAACGCTTCTCACAGTCTCTTGCGCAATGAGATGAATCACCGCATATAAAGCAATTTTTATTTTCTCTTTCAGGATATTGGGGATAGTTCTCTTTAATCTTTGGTTTAAAGTTTTGTGATCTATTTTTAAAGGGGTCTTGGGTATATCCATAAGTAATAGAATTTCTTTATGTGATCCGCTTCTAGATGAAATATAAATATCGCACTCTTTAGCTAAATCAATAGGCCTGAACCAATCTTCTGCTTCTCGAATGCCAATATGAGTTGCAGTTTCCTTATTTAAAGTTTCAAATAATTTATCAGAAATTATAAGATCACATAGAGATTCAAAGGAATTAACTTTTCTTAACGAACAATAATATTGGAAGTTTGCCGTCAATCTTGCAGCAAATTGGATGTATGTCTCGCCTAAAGATTTTACAGCATTTTTAAATGAGTTTAAACACTCGCGAGGGGTTAATTGGAATTCTCTGAGTACTATAGATTTTAGTTTTCATAGTCATTTAATTCTCTTCTTTTAATATACAATAAGACATTATGAGC
Organism: Trichonephila clavipes; assembly: GCA_019973935.1. Taxonomy (NCBI): domain Eukaryota; kingdom Metazoa; phylum Arthropoda; class Arachnida; order Araneae; family Nephilidae; genus Trichonephila; species Trichonephila clavipes. The sequence continues at coordinate 98,753 of BMAU01005363.1, read as the reverse complement.
TTTTTCGCCCAGAAGATTTATTAAAATTTCAGATTTATATTCGTCATTTATTTTCTTGGTTAAAAATGCGCGTTCTAATGATTGGAAGAACAGATTAAAGTTTTCAGATCTGGTGGGAACAGGAAGAGATAAAGTTCTAATAGTTTTTATCATATTTTCTATGTTAGTTTCTAACTGTTTTTCTTCGACTTTAGCTGCAGGATTTAAACTTAATGCTTTATTTATAGCTAATTGAAGTTCGATTTCTTTTTCTAATTTTGCTAACTGAAGTTTCGCGAGCTCAATTTTCTGTTTTTCTAAAGTTACCTCTCTTTCGTTTCGCGATACTCTCCCATCTATACAGTTTTGAATTAAAGTTTTAACGAAATCTGGATCACTTTCAAATGTACTACTGTTCTCAATTTTAGTCTTTAGTTTAGCAATAGTGTCCGTACTCTCCACAGTACCGTCTAGATCCTCAACAACTCTTATGAGATCCTCTTTAAGAGCGTTTTTATACATTTTAGAAAAATATGGAAAGATCCTACCTTTTTTTCTAGCTCCCTTGTTGCTCGCACGTGCGATGTATCCAATAATTGAAGAAAAATTTCGATTCCACTGATTTCACCTCTTCGCAGGTAATATAGTTGAAATTGTTAGAATTGACACCACTTCGCAGGTTATATGTGAGTGGTTCCAACCTCTACACAGGTGGAGTTTTCGTCGATGGGTTCCAACCTCTACACAGGCGGAATATTTGTCGATGGTTCGTTGTAAAATACACCTCTACACAGGTTATTTTATTCAACAGTTCCAACCTCTACACAGGCGGAATTTTCATGCTGAGTTCAAACCTCTACACAGGTTGAACGAAGTTTCCAAATCCCGGCCTCTACACAGGCGGAGTATTCATGCTGAGTTCAAACCTCTACACAGGTTGAACGAAGTTTCCAAAAAATGGCGGAGCGTCTCCTTCACGGACGCTTTTGTTCATTGTCCAGACTTTGGTTCAAAATCGAAATTTTATCGATCGCGGCCGAGCCCCCATAATTTGTGGGAGACAACAAGGGGTCCAAGACGTTTGTCTTTCTTCTATTTTATTTTAAAACTTAAACAAAAATTAATTAAAAAGGTAGCTATTTTAACAGATAAGTTTGACGATGATATGCAGAAGGTAACGCCTGCTCGCGCACCTCTCTCGTTCTCTTAAAAGTTCACAGTCTCATCGTTTCAGTTTTTGTTTCACTTTAGCTGCGCCTGCGCGAAGACTGCTCGGCTTTGGCTGCCACATATATATATATTTATATATATATATATTTATTTATATATATATATATATATTTATTTATTTATATATATATATATATATATATATATATATATATATTTTATATATACACTGCTGGACAATTGCAAAGGACGGATAACACTATCATCCGTAGCAAACACAAAATGAAAGGAAGCAAAATGTGGAAAGTTAGAATAAGTGCGGAATATTAGTAAGAAGAAGTATGAGTATGCAAATTTTTTTTCCACGTCTGTTCATCACGTGATAGTGTTCATAAGAGCTTTAAAGGTTTTGACGCGTGTGGACAGTTGTTGTTTCAAGTCAAAGTTTTACAGGAAAGATTTAATAGACGAACTTAAAATTTTTTGCATGGCTTCCCGACATCACATAGATGATTTTATGCGTGGTCGAATTATTGGAAAGATCGAAGAAGGGCGAAAAATAACAGATGTTGCCAGGGAGTTCGACATCGCTCACAGCGTTGTTTCACGGCTGTGGAAGTCATTTAAAACTACTGGAATGTGTAGCAGACGGCACGGGGGAGGTCGTGATAGAAGTACGACGCCTGCAGAAGACAGATATATCGTCCTATCAGCAAAAAGGAACAGGCGCACCACAGCTCAGCAGGTGGCAAATCAGTTTCTTGCTGCTTCAGGAAAGCAGATCTCCCGAAAAACTGTTGCCAGACGTTTGAGGGGAGGAGGACTATATGCACGCAGACCTGTTGTGTGTGTCCAATTGACCAGACAGCACCGTACTGCCCGTTTGCAATGGTGTCGTGAGCATCACAATTGGACTGAACAGGACTGGGCATACGTACTATTCTCAGATGAGAGTAGGTTCAGTCTGTCATCGGATTGTAGACGCCAACTGATCTGGCGCGAGAGTGGTACTGCTTATCGTCCAGAAAATATCCAGGAAAAGGACCGATATCCGACATGCAGTATCATGGTGTGGGCCGGCATCATGATCAATGGCCGCACTATCCTCCGACAAACAAAACACCCTCATCCGTGCACTCACAGAGGAATGGGATAATTTGCCTCAACAGCTGCTGGATAATGTTGTGCAAAGTATGGTACGACGTGTGGAATGTTGCATCACACTCCACAGTGAACATATCCCGTACTGATACCTTTCTTTAAGGTCCCTGCTGACTTTTAGATGTATTGTTCCATTTCTCCGTACGCAGATCAAACGAACATTTTTTTTTCCTTTCAGATGTTTCACAGCTTTTGTACTTTCCAGAACAATAAATATTCTTTATTCTAATGTCTGAACAGTGTGGCAACTATATTTTATCCTACTGGGCCTCATGTCTTGGTTAATGTTATGCTACATAGCAATTTGTGATCCGTCCTTAGCAATTGTCCAGCAGTGTATATATATATATATATATATATATATATATATATATATATATATATCTTTGATATGTTTCTTAAAATTCAATTACATTCTTTTTTAGTCTTGTAGGAAGAACAATGTTGTCTCTTATTACTTTATTTCATTTTATTACACTATATACATACATACATATATATATATATATATATATATATATATATATTTGTAGTAAGAATGAGAATATAAACTACATAAATAATCCTCACAATGCTATCATTAGCATTCAAAACATCAATTATTAGTACTTTCTCTTTTACTTTATTTATCTTAATTTTATTCCAATTCTTTGGGATTGCTTTATGTAATAGAGAAACCGCTTTCTGTGCTTCAAATCCATTCTGAAGAGAACGAATAACTAAATACAGATAATTGGCATTGATTTTTAAATAAAATATGAGTGAGGAATGGAAATATTAAAATGAGTTGTACTAAAATGGAATAATACTTTTATTGGAATTAATTGGAATTGTGTGCTTAATGTAATATGAATGTACAATGCCATTTTTAGTTGAATAATAAATTATAAAAATTGGAAATTTTATTTAAGTGTAATGTTATAATCTTACTACATAATTAAAGATGTTTTGAACATTTCAAGTTACTGCTATAAAGTAATTTTAGTATTTTTCATTACTTAAAATGAATCCATTGCTATTAATTTATGAATTACCATTTAATAATTAAAAATACTACTTCATTTTAAAAACATCAATATATCCATTGACCAAATGTGAACTGTCGTAAAAAATACAATAAAAGTTACAAATAATATTCATAACATAAACCTAAATATTTACTTTTGCAAATATGTGAAGCTAATAATTTTCTCATTTTCAAAAACAGATATCTACAGGATCATAGCTGTGAAAATAATTCACATTAATATATGAAGTCCCCTTTTACAAATTCCTTTTATTTTGTATCTAATTATTGAAATCAAAAGCTAAATATTAATGATACACGGAAAGATGCATTTCCACTATCAAATCAGATATTTTAACAGATTGTCAAGGAATGCAATTTTTAAAATAATTATATTTGAATATTAATGACTGGTCTATAGTGTATCTCTAATTATGTTTTCTAAGATGGTACCCATGCACTTGAATAGTTTTATTTAAAAAAATTATCATATGAATTATTCACTGAGATTTTAGATTAACTTCATGCAAATTTTCGTACTACGACCTTATTTACAAGGGAATGTTTTATTCTACCCAATCTGAATAATCAAAAGAGAAAGGTTACCATTAATAATTTTCTCATTTCTCATTGCAACTAAACACATTTAGAATCAATGCTAATCTCTCAAAGGAAAAATGTGATGTTAATGAATTTTTTTTTCATTTAAGTTATTGTTTTATGAGGCTTCAAAAATTAGTACCTAATTATTATGTAAGTTTCCTAAGCTGTTGAAAGTAAATTCATTTCTACTCAATACTTTTTATAACATTTCGTACCAAATATAATAGATCATATTTTTCTTTTATAAAAAATAGGATTAAAATTATTGAAATTATTGAAATTATTATAAGAAATATAAACAATCAGATACAGTCACGAAAATAAATAATTTTAAATATAATACACAAATCATACATATTTAGATTTCTCATGATATACTTATATAAAACCTAAATCCAATTTATCACGCTGATTCCTCCAATTGTTCGGGAATTATTGAAGTCAGATTTTGTGATTGGAAATGGGGAATTTTAGGGTTCAATAAACTAGTTTGTGAATTTTAATTAACTTAAAATTCATTACGAGTAGTTATAAAATGGGAAAAGTAAAGAGTGTTTTTTTCCAGGTATAGAAGTTTAAGTTTGCACTCCTTTCCAAGATGGCGACGGATTTAACAGCTGTCAAGTGATTTATTCTCAGTTTGGTTTGGCAATTCATCAAAACGATCATCAAGCAAGGCGTAGATTCGTCGAATGGGCCCAAAGCGAGATTGCCGTTGTTCCCGATTTTCATAAGTGAATTTTGTTTAGCGATGAAACGCACTTCTGGTTGAATGGCTGCGTCAACAAACAAAACTGCCGCATTTGGAGTGAAGCTAATCCACAAGTGTATGTCGAAACACCGTTACATCCAGAAAAACTGACTGTTTGGTGCGCTTTATGGGCTGGTGGAATCCTTCCGTACTTCAAAAACGATGAAGGCCGCAACGTTACAGTCAATGGTGATCGGTATAAAGCCATGATTAATACCTTTTTCATTCCTGAATTGAACAATCATGATGTCCAGGAGCTGTGGTTCCAACAAGACGGCGCAACATGTCACACAGCTCGTGCCGCAATCGATTTATTGAAATACACGTTTGGTGACCGCCTAATTTCACGTTTTGGACCTGTGAATTGGCCTCCAAGATCTTGTGATTTAACACCGCTAGACTATTTTCTGTGGGGCTATGTAAAGTCATTGGTCTATGCGGATAAACCACAAACGCTTGAACATTTGGAAAACAACATTCGCCGTGTTATGGCCGATATACGGCCACAAATGTTGGAAAAATTCATCGAAAATTGGACGTCCAGATTGGACTACATCCGAGCCAGCCGTGGCAGTCATATGCCAGTAATCATATTTAAAATGTAATGCCACAAGATTAGCTTTCGAATAAAAAAAATTCATGCCAATCGAATAATATATCGTTGTTTTATTGCAATTTAAAGTTCTATACCTCTAAAAAAACACCCTGTATATGGTGATGGCGTGAACAAAATGATATAATTTTTGCTTATAAATGTTCAACAGTCTTAAAAAGTTATTTTACATCCTTCTGTAATACTTTTTTTTTATAAAAATGTTCCAAAACAAATGCATTGGATGAGACGAAAGACGGCACCGCGTGGGAAAAATCAGCCGAAATCAGCAATGAAAATGAGTGTGACGAATCATTTTCGAAACATGATACTGACGGTTTGAGTAATTTAGGGTTCATGTATGTATTTTAAAGTTTTTAATACCGGTAAAATAATTTATTAATTAGCTTATTATTTTTCATTCAGTTTTTGTTTTAAAAAATTATCAAGATGCGACATTTCCGCCGCTTAGAATCGATGACAAAATTTTTTCTCAAAAATATTTTGAGAATTCGGTGTGTGGCATAGAATCGATGGAGGCTTTATTAGAGTAAATACCTGATATAGGAAAAATCTTTACTTTTTAATAGCATCCCGTAATATACTGATAAATAGTAATGTTTCAAGTATTATTGCTTTTAATGAAATTATTTGTATACGATTTTTAAATATGTCTTTGCCTTTAAAACCATTTTACTTTGTTTTTGCTGTTTGTATTTACAGTTGATCTATAAGATGAAATGACGTTCGTCCTTATTTGATCTCAATCAACTGACATAAAGAGGAAATACTTTTAAAATAGTCTTTGAAGTTAAGTTAGGAGTAACGCGTTAAAGAGCTCTTGATACCCCTAAAATTCTTACAGTTATTCTGAAATTCGAAATTTTTATATCATTGCTTCTCAAAGTTGCAATACTCGCGACCCAATATTCAATCATAATTTTCATTGCGCCCCCCCCATACAATAACAATGTACTGAATTCAATTATACTATACTTTGACGTTAAAACTACGATACGACTTTATCGTTTTAGACCCCTCCGGTGTATATAAACGTCTTGCAAAGCCGAAACATTTATTTCTCCAGACGTATATATACGTCTTTCCGAAGTACGATCTTTTCTGTGCACTGTTATCCGTAAAATTATTCCGAAGATTTTGGAATGCAATAAAATTACCTTGACAATGTTTGCGCGAAGGATTTACTCTTATTCCAGATTATTTTCACTTCTTTATTCCTCTCCCCCCTCCCCCAATACATCATATACGCGTGCGAACTTGGAGAACGTTTGGCATTTGGAAGCGAATCGCGAAACTTTTGATCGGCACAGTCAAGGTTTAATTATAAACCGTACAAAAATTATCAAGATAAGTGTTAATTTTTGTTTTAAATTATATATATGACGAGCCCATGGGGTCGCTGGTAATTAATAAACTTTTTTTAACTTAGTATTTGTTTAATTAGTTATAAAATACATTGTGTAGCATTGATATATTTACAAGCGTAATATATCAGCGTAAATGTGTATTTTATTTTTTATTATGTCCGGATGTATTTTGTTTGTTTACTTTCAGTAAATTAATAATTTTTTAAAAATAATCTTTTGTTTTCGATTTTTTAATATGCTCGCGCCCTCCTTGTAGAGTTGTCACGCCCCCTAAGATGGGCGCGCTGCACAGTTTGAGAAACGCTGTTTTATATGGTTTCACTTATTTTGAATTAATGTCTTTCTAATGATACTCAAAGCTACTCTAGTCGTTAAAACCAGTGCTTCTCAAACTTTCGATATTCGCTACCCAGTTTTTAATCATAATTTTCCTCGCACCCCCCTTCCACTACAATAACAATGTATTGAATGCAGTAATAATGTATAATACTTTGACGCTAAAGCTACAATACGACCTTACTTATAAACCGTACAAATTAGCAAGTATTAAATTTTTTATACAATTTTGTATATGATAAGACTATGGAAAAATATTAAACATGTTCTTAACTTAATATTGATATTTAGTATCAAATACATATTCTGCCACACTGATACAGTTTTAAGTTTAGTATATCAGAGTCAAAGTGTATTTTTTTTATTATGTCAGATTATATTTTGTTTTGCTTTCCTTTTAGAAAATTGATAATTTTTTAAATCTTTTATATTCGACTTTTTGATACGCTCGTGCCCCCCTCGTGGGGTTATCACGCCCACCAAGTGGGGCGCGCCCCACAGTTTGAGAAACACTGTGTTAAAACCCTCTAAATGTCAAGAACAACACTTGAATCCATATATATATTCTGGAACTCTATAATGCGTATCTATCATGCCGTGTTAATAATTTGTCGTTCTTATTAAACCACTTGTAGCCAAATAAAGAAGGTACCCAGATGTAACGAGTTTTTGCACAATGGTAATGTTTTAGCAAAACAGTATCTGATGCACGCAATTATACAGAATTTAATAATATTTTCCTCTATTTTTTCTATAAAACGTTAAATACTTCATTTTACATCTACATTTTCTTCTTTAATTTTACATATTTTATACCTTTTTCTTCCAATAACTGGAAATCCTTATTTAGTATCTTGATATTTACAAATTTTTAAATTTACCAGTACAAATCTAATCTATTTTCCAGAGATTCCTTAGCAGATGATAAGTTTAAAACATTTTATGTAATATGTATAGTTTTTTGTTATATATGTGCTCGAATTTTCTTGAAAGGTTTTTTGTATTACCTGAACGATACATCAAATACAATTCTTTTACATTTCTCTGTTTAATAATTTTAAATTAGGTCTATTGAGGGAATATTAAATTAATCGCAGTATTTATATAAATTAATAATTCTTTTAATAATTCCATTGCATATTTTTTTAAAAATTACTTGCCACTCAAGAGGAATTCTTATCATATCAATAATAATAATAATAATTATAGCAATTCTTTATTTGCCTAAATTCGTAAAAACATGACATTCATATCAATCCAAATGAAAGAAAATACCATGAAACCTCGATATATTTCATAAACATCGTAATTTTTTGATTAAATTAAAATTTTACAAATGTGTTCTAAATGATTATGTTTTAAATATGGGCTGTACTTTCCATAATTATTTACATTAATCAACATTCATATTTAATGAAATCTACACAACAGTATTATTTGATCTTGCGTGTATATATATATACATACATCTTTTAAAATCGTCAAATATAACTGAGAAATGGTGAAAAAAATGAACGAAAAAAATATTCACATGTACAGGCGTTTCAATACACTGTTCTTTCTAAAATGTAGTATATACAAATAGATTTTAAAAATATTTCTTTAAGTAAAAGACAACAGATGGCAAATTGATTTTCTTTTTATTTGAACAGAAAAAAAAAACCCTGCACGAAACTACTTTAACAATTTTTTTTAGAAATTTTGAAATAGTTTGTTCGATTGAGGAACAGATATCCAAACATGAATAATATTCTTATGCTAAAATCAGAATTTCTTCTAGAAAAAAAATGTTTGAAAATAAAAGTATAAGCTGCTGAAGTGGATTCTCGAGTGTCTTAGCTGAATAAGCAAATAGAATAATATTTGCATTTGTTGATTCGATTACTTATACCCAATGCATAAATTCATTTGGTTTGTTTCATTGCTAAGGAAAGTTTATTCATCACGTGTCTTTATGAAATTGGAGATAAATCCCCATTTCAGAGCTGAATTATTTTTGCTTTCGAATTCTAAAAATGACACAAAATACACGAAATTGGGGAATAATTTTTTTTAAATTGCTCACGTACACTGGAAGGCATTGTACTATTATTATCTGGTGATACATTAAAAAAGATGCCTTTAATGTTCTACCAAATCATTTCATAACAAAAATGCCCCATAAAAATAAATGTTTTCTGTTACAACTTATCCACTAAATAAAATACGTTCATAGATAATATTTTAGAATTAAGATACATTGTATCACAAAACGCTCTTTTACATTATAGAAGTAAATCTTTTTATAAAGATGTTTTTTCACCTATGAATCATGACAAAAATATATATATAAATACATTTTTTTTGCTTCCTAAAATACAGATTTTGGAAAATTAAGAGTTACATGACATCATAGGCAGAATTTGTGCAAGGTTAATTATTTGACCATTTTCCAATAAATAAAAATTAATTTTGAAAGACATAAAGTAAGAGCCATTTCCGCACCTCTTAAAATGTTTTTTCATAATTTAAGATTTATCCTGAAAAATACATATTCTGAAACGTCAGAACAAATACATGCAGTAGAAATTAGATAAAGTTCCTCGATCGTTATGCTGCTTAGGCGGCTTCATGTAAAGTCAACAAAAAACTGATTTTATAGTGTTTGTGATATTTATCGTTTGCAAAATTATAAAAAAATATTGGAACAACTTGGAGAGTTCGATGGATATAGAGCACAGTGAATGTGAAAAAGGAATATGAATTTCTGTGTTTATGCAAGCAGTTATCTCTATTTTAAAGTATATTGTTATGCAGTTGGACTTCTTAAATTATGTTTTCACACAGTCAGTATTATAGTAAATATTATTTGACCAAAACAACGGCATCAATAATAACTTGAATTTTTAAAGTGTAAGTAATAAAGGCCAAACTGATTTGACTATGCATATTATAAACATATTCACCTTATAAACATATTCACGTTTTGAAACTATGTGATTTCAAGAAAATTTATGACTTTAAAATTTTTCATATGCTTGAGTAATTATTCTTGTTATTGTCATCTGTTTGTCTTATGATAGAGACTGTTTACAAATGTGGCATTGACGTTGTGATAGATTCAATCCGAATATATCTATGAAATGCTATGCCGTGCGACAACGTGGTATACTGGAATGCTCTCACGTTGGACAGCGTTTACCTCAGGTTTGTATTCGGGGAACTCTGATGACCGAATGTAATATGCATGATGTTCTGTACTCTATAACGCTCGAACAATAGCCAGCAGGATAACGCTTTATCACCCACTGCACGTATTAGCCAACATTCTCGTAAGAAATGGGCAGATGCTTCTTTGTCCATCATTTCCTCCTTATTTGTCACAATTGCACTCATTTAGAAAGTGATTAGAGTCTGCTAGCACACTGTGACACAGCTGCATTCAGAGAATGAGCTGAGGCATATCATTGAAAAGAAATAGACACCCCCTACATCCTGCGCGATGGTCCTTCAATCTTCTGAGTTGACGTTAATTTCACTCTGCTTTACGAGTAGCAATTAAAAAAAAACATCAGCTATTTTCATTGCTGTTTCTCTCTGTTTGTCGAGTTTCTTCACGTTCTGGCCACTTCTTCTTGATGTTGCAATTTATAGATGGCATGTAAATGACATGCTAATTATAGAGGGCCAAAACAATATGAACTCCACAACATTTTAAAGAACTTGTCTAAATGACGTGGTGGGCACCTGGTTAAGAGAAAATGGTATTTAACTGCTGCTGAAGAAGTTAAGGAATCATCTTTGTACTTACTCTGGTGAATGGTGAGAAAGGTTACTGATCTAATTGAATTTGATATACAGATGATTGTAATGACCCGAAGACTCGAAACAAGTATCTTCAAAACAGCAAGACTGGTAGACTTTTTGCGATACGCCGTTTTTAGTTTATGTGTAAAGTGGATAAATGATGGTAAAACAGCTGCAGGTGCCAAGCTATTGAACGCTCAAGCATCATCAAAGGAAAAGGACTTCGGAGACTATCTCGCTTGATAAATCAAAATTTGTGTCAAACAATGGCAAAGCTGGAAGCCCAGTTTAATGCAGATCGAAATGCAAGGGTTTCGGAACGCACAGTTCATCGAACACTGTTGGACATGAAACTACACAACAGACATCCCACTCGTTGCGCCTCTATTGATCAAACGTCATTGTCAACTACACTTACAATGGGTCCCTAAATATCGAGAGTAGACTATGGATAAGTGGAATAAAGTTGCCTGGTCAGATAAAAACGATTTTTGATTCATCACGTTGATAGTCCTGTTCGTACACGCCGTCTTGCAGACAAACAGTGGCTCTCCCCCATCATACACAGGCTGGTAATGGCGGTATTTTGCATTCGGAAACGTTCTCACGGGTGGTTCTGGGACCTTTAGTTTTAGTATACAATGAAATTAAAGCTGTGTACTATCTAAACGTAACTGCGGTTCAATTGTACCTTTAAACGGTGCCTGTCTTTCCAACTGGAAAAGGAATCTTCTAGCGGTACAATGCCTTAAGTATCAACCTCAAAATTATGTTGGATTGGTTCGAGAATCATAATGATACATTCTAATTAATATCCTAGCCGTTAAAATCATCAGATTTTAATTCAATAGAGAATATTTGGGCTGTCATGGAAATACAGCTCAGAGATCAAACACCTCAATGTTTCAATATATTTGCTTTGCGAGACCACTGCTTAGATATTTGGTACAACCATCCGCCACTCATCTACAAAGAAGTGGCACCCATGCCAAGGCAAGTTACAGCTGTTTTACAGGCCGAAGTTGGTACATTACATTTTTAAGTACGTGTTCATATTGTTCTGGCTCGAAAGTGCCTATTTACTAAATAAATATAGCTGTTTAATTTACAAAAACTTTTCCTTATTTGTTCTATTTTTTTCCTTCTCAAATCAAATCGTAATTCTGATTCATTCAAAGATTTACCTCTATCAAAGCAATTGCTGCGTATGCAGTATTATTTGAAATAATATCTACATCTATAAAAACGCCATTAAAATATTTTTTATGCGTAAATTTAGTTTTGAGAATATTAAAACAATGATGCACATTTATATTAGTAATAAATTACATAATCGAATGAAAATTTAATTAAAATAATTTATAATACTAGCTGTATAATAACAAAGAAAGATAAAGGAAATATTTACACACACACACACACACACATCTTGTTCAAATTTTCTATCGCTACAAAAGTACTTTTTATTCACCTACTGAAGTTCAAATACATTTTTTTAAACCTGTAGTGGATGACACTTGATGTTCATTTAGTTTTTTCAAATATTAATTTATTAATTAATTCTATTTTTTAATTTTAATTTATTTTGCGTTAGTTCTGACGAAGTTAGAAATAGCGCCAACAGATGGCGCCAGAAAGTTTTCTGACGGATTTTTTCTTGACATAAAATATATATTTTTAAGTTGTAGTGGATGACACTTGATGTTGATACAGTTTTTTCAAAAATTAATTCATTAATTAAAGTTAAAAAAAAGTAAAATAAAATTTTTCTTTGTCGACCTAAGTAGAAATTGATTTTCATTTTTTTTACACTACTTGTTTTTACTTACTTATAACGGAAGAAATCTTTACGTTACACATGGGAAGAAATTATCTGATTTCTTGTAAGAAACATTAAACATTCAAGTTCCTGACTAATTACAGTAAATGTCAATGCAATTACACATATTTCTTTTAGTTAAAGAATTATTTTTTAACTGTTAAGTTATTTCTGGGGAAAACAAGCCGAACTAAATATATTTAAAAAATATAACAACAAAAAAGGTACATACGCTAATCTAAAAGTTACAATTTTGGATTTTATGAAGTGAAGAAGATTTAGCAAATTGTCTCATTTTTTATTGATTTGTATAAACTCAGAATAATTTAGTTTAAAATACTCTTCTCATATGACATCTCATATGTATCTATAGACATGTTGTTCACATATGCAAGATAATGATATGTGTAAATAATGTAGATGCATATAAATCGAAGAAAATAAATTTGGTGTTTGGTAAACTGAACAAAAATGAGAATCAAGAATATTGCATCAAATTTTTTTGAACAAATATAATAATAATAAAGAGGAAAGTTCTTTATGTAAATATTCTTTGGGAGCTTTAAAGCTCAAATCTAAAACGAAATATATATTAAATGTAGCAAATTTCTGAAATATAATAATTTTGAAAATATTTACTTTCTTCTAAGTAGATGTCGCGAAAAAAATTTATCCAACCAGCTCAATTTTTTCTAAATCGCTTCAAAAATATTTTTGTTCCATCGTAAAACCGAGCAGAGGAGATTTCTTTCGCAGTAGTTCCTTACTTCAATAGTTTATTATTTCTAGAATATATATAATTTTATTTTTCTCTATTTTAAGGTCTAAGAATAATACAACAATCACTTGATTTAATTTGTACGATTGGAGGAATTTTATTTTTTTTTCTTAAAAGATAAGCTTAAATTTTAAAATATTGAAACATAGAGCGATTGAATTTGTTTTAGTTATAAAGTACGTGGTGTTGAATTTTCAAAAACTTATTAAATTACTTAAGTAAACTACGCATAAAGATTCTATCTAATAATGACTTATGTAATAAAAATACAAAAATATCAAAATTTATACATTTTGAAATGAAAAATTAAGTAATTTTAAATAGATTCAAATGTATTTTTATATAGTTTAAATTAAATGGTACAATTCATGTGTGATTTTAAAATATCGCAATATTGGTTTAAATAATTTTCTTAAATTATACAAATTACTAAATTTTTCGTTTATTATTTCGCAAATATACACAATGCGTCAAATAATGTTTAAGGCTAGTTTTATTAAAATAAATGGAATCAAGAAATCAATTTCAGTTTTGGTTTCTTATTCTATATAGTACTATCTGGTTTCAATGCACTTGTAACTGCAATTTATTAATGAATCGAACATCTGATGTAATTCACATTGTGGAATGGCCTGAAAAGCATACGTTGAAGCTACTTGTATGGTTGAAATATCCTCCAAGTAACACCCTTTAAACTTTATTTTAAGTTTTGGGAGTAAGAAGTAGTCACAGGGTGCTAAATCAACTACATACAGAGGATGGTTCAACATACAGACATTATTTTTAGCCAAAAATGGACGAACAATAAGGGAGGTGTGACTAAGCGCATTGTCATCCAAAAAACGCCAATTGTTTTCTGTCCAATATTCTGGGAGAATTTTGGCCGTTAAACGCTTTACAACAGTTAAGAAGTACTGACCTGTAACTGTTTGTCCAATTGAAACAAATGTTTTGAAAATAATATCCTAACTATTGAAGAATGAAATGAGTATCGTTTAAGTTTTGAATGGAACGTTCCTTTATTTTTTGTCTTGCGGTGAATTTTGTGACTTCCATTCCGCACTTCGTCGCTTTGTTTCAGAATCATATTGGGAGCACCAGGATTCTTCACCTATTACAATATTCTTCAAAAAATTTGGATAGTTTTCAGCGGTTGAAATGATATTTCTGCAATTTGCTCTTCTCATTTCTCTTCTTCAGTGGTTGAAGTGTGGGGAACAATATTTAGCACACACTTTCGTTTTGCTAAAATCTTCATGCGGGATGGTCCGAATCGTTTCTTTTTTGGTGTTTTAAGATAAATTTTTTTGGTTTTCTGGTGTTTTCCATCAATTTTAGTAACACACAATGATCGTTTGCCATGAAATTTTGTACTTTCTCAATATCTTCAGGTGGCCTAGATGAAATTGATCTTCCACTTCGTTGATCATATTTTGCCATATCTCTTTCCTTCAAAAAATGTTTATACCATATAAAAACATTTGATATACTTAAGCAACAGAGTCACCGTAAACTTGTTTCAGGAAATGGCATACATCCGAATTACTATTATTAAGTTTTACGTTTAATTTAATCACAGCTCTTTCCTCCATCTTGAAAAATAAACATGAAAAAAATCACTTCTGCAAGGAACGCGCGCTTTCTCTCAGCTACTTAACTAAATGCACACATGTCGGAGGTGTGTAAGCAGATCACGGACGTTATGATATATGCGCATTACATTCATGGTGTCATTAGAACACTGGCTGTGGGACGAGTCTCAAAACTTATTTGACGCATTGTGTACATATGTAATGAAGATTAATTCCTTCATTTAGGATTGGGTAACGAAAATGACAACTTTGTCCCTGTCTTTGAATAAAACAAAGTAAAGGTACATGTACTGTACTTGTTTTGTAAAGATGAATAGATTTTACGACAGCAAATGTTTTTGTTACTTATTAGTATTTATCAACTATTAGATCAGAGTTAACTCGACCTTTTATTATTCGTAATTCCTACAATACCGTGGTCACTTTTCGTTCCGCCAGCGCAGGAAGTCAAGCCAACAAAAATGATTTAACCAACGCCAAACGGAACAATCCACTAGTAACCTTTTACCACTACTTTTTCAAAACAAGTCATGGTCCTTTCTTATAAGTAAAGTATTTTTCATAATACATAAAAAATAAATTAAAAAATAATGATATTTAACATTTATTAACATTTTTCATGCGCCTAGTGTGTGTAGTCACCAATTAAGCCTGTACGCCGAGATTTGAGCCGGCGAAACTGAAAAATACAAAAACTTATATAAGAATTAAGTTTTACGCGTAGAAAAATATTTTTTTAACCTTTCCACTTTATCAATTTTCTTCTAGTTCTATTCTTCATATCTAATGTTCTTAATAATGAAATAAAAGCGGAAATGATAATTGCGTAAAATAAATTATTTTTTGAATTACTTAAATTAATCCGTACTTTATCTGGGATAGATAAAGAAAGTTTTTCGACTTCTAAATGACTCATTTATTGTTTTTTAAATTTTCCTAACAGAATTGTTGATCTATTGAATTGATTTACTGAGCATGTAAAAGTAGTAATTTAAACCCCCTTCCCCTTAAAAAAGTTCAGACTAATCCAACTGACTCTACTATTTAATCCAATTAATTTACATGAATCTAATTTAAAATAACTTTCTTTTCATAAACTAATTTGTCAAGATACATATAAACAGCCAATAATTAATAGTTCTCATTAATAGCTATACAAATAATGACATCAGTGAATATTATTATGTCAACACTTCATAACTGTTATTTCAAAGAGAAAAAGTAATACATTTGTTCAAGAAAGTTTAGCGCTAACATATGTTGACGACACCAAACAAGAATGTTAATGATTATAAATGATCTAACTAAAAAGAATATAAATACAACAAAAAATTATGCATTCAGTAAAAATATTAATTGGAATATTTTTATCACTTGCATAAGGTTTTATTTATCCTTTCCTAGGAATATCAGATATCCCATGTCTGAATCCTAAATGTTTCTTTCAAATAGTCAGCATTGTGGCAGTTTTGACAGGCACGGCAATCCACATGTGTTTGAATCCTTGCATTGGTAGCATTATCTAGTGGCAGTTCCCGCTTCCAAATTTTTGAGGCTTCAATTCAAGATCTCGTTGGATGCTAAGTATTGCCATGGCTTAATTTTGCCGTGAATGCCAGATCCAAACTGATATTCAATGAATCTTTTACACGCTACATATTCATATGACATGCATGCCTACGATTCTTGCATCTAGAAAATCTATTGACTCTAGTCGGGTTTAAACCCGCAAACTTAAGCTTACGAGGCGTGCACTGAATTCGAAATACTGTCATGAATGGCTTAGAGTAGCTTCTCTTATATTTTTTGAGAAAAGTAATTATTTTCAGATATTCAGAAAATTATATATGATTAACTATAGTAGAATACGTATTTCCAAGTAATATGCTGATTATTAGTTCTTTTTAATGCATGTTTTCGGAATTCAGTTTTTAATAAATTATTAGTTGATGGGTAGTTTGATTATTAATAATTTTTGAATTTATAATAATGTTTCATTTATATTATTCTCTGCATTTTATTTCTATATGTCTAAATATTCGATTGCTGTTAGTTTTTTTTAAAAAAAGTGTTTCTCGTCACTGGAGTAAGGTTAAACATTTATGAAAATGTAATCACATGTTTTTAAAGTAAAATATATTTGTACCATGTAATCTTATAAAAGGATTCATGAATACGTAAATATAGCATGGAAAAAATCGGCGATAAAATTACAGAAAATGACGTTTCGAAGTGGGGAAAGAAACTACCCTTTCTAGAACAATAACTTTTTTAAGGTAAAATAACCCAGTAATTACCCCCCTCGATTCATTCTTTTACTTGCCAACACTTCTAAAAATATACGAAAGCAATATTTGTTTCTTCAACTCCATTCCAGTTCAAAGAGATTTTCCATTTCATCAGAAGCGAGGCCACGTTTCTTCGCAGTGTGAAAGAAATTTCCAAGATAACCTCCAGAGAGTTCACAAATCAATACGCCAGGAACATTTTATGACTTCCCTATGGAATCATGACTCGTATCAACAAAATTTAAATCTGCAGCACCATGATGGTGAAGTGAAATTTTAATATTATATTTGCTCATCAGTAAATTCGTAATGACATAGAAGGAAACGGAGTACTAAGGAAATTGGAAGAGACATTATGACATGAATTTAAAACTAAGCATTGATCGTCGTAAATAATTTATGAAACGTGAATGGTTTTCCCAAGTACGAAATGGCGTAAAATCTTTCAAGGACACACAATTAACAACATAAACTAATTGTGGAAAACACTTCCTGTGATGTTTTTAATGTATTCTCCTACATATAGAAATGCAGCTGAAGAATTCCATGTTTCTGTTCATTTAGCCCAAATTTAGTAGACATCGTTTTGTCTTTTCAATTTTATCGTTGAAGGTGAATGATTTTATTGCAGCCTTTCTCCAACTGTGGGGCGTGCCAACCTAGCTGGGCGTGGTAGCCTTACAAGGGGGGCGCGAGCATTACGAAAAGTCGAAAAAAAAGATTTAAAAAATTACAAATTTACTGAAAGGAAGAAAAATAAAATATATTCTGATATAATAAATTAAAATACACATTGCCACAGATATAATATACTTAAAAATGCATCGGTACTGTGCAATGTAGTTGATAATTAATTTATCAATACAAAGATAAGAACAAAATTAATTATCAGCAGTGACTCCCATGAGCTTGTCATATACAAAATTGTATAAAAAATTCAATACAAAATAAAAATCTTCGAAACAAAATCTTGATAATGTGAAAGGTTTGCAATTAAAATCGTATTGTAGCTTTGCGTCAAATACGTTATAATTGAATTCAATGCATTGTTATTATATGGAGGGGGCGCGATGAAGTTTGATTGAAAATAGGGACGCAAGTATTGAAAGTTTGAGAAACATTGTTTTATTGTTAATACGCCATACGTTTTGTGACAGTCACGTTTGTGCTTTCTTATTTTAAGTTAGCTTGTGTCAATAGAGTGATTCACGTAGATGAGGAAAGCAAACATATTTGATTTTTATTTATTAAGAAATAGAACATTTTCTAATAGAAGTACAGACTAAAAGACACATGAAAACGTTTTCGTTAACTACGATATTGTTTTGAGGATATTGCTTTGCAAATATATTATTCCTTTTGTAAATTAAAACTTTCGTCATAGTTCACTTTATTATGTGTGCATAACATTAATGAAAGCATGCAACTTATACAATACGTTTTGAGTATTATCTTCGTTTTATAGCTTTGTAAATCACATTTTATTGTTTGGAATTTTAATATTTCAAGCGAGACATCAAAATATTGTTCCTTTTCCCCATGATCCTTTGAGCTGAATGAACTTACCTTTTATCTTACAAATTCTTTCAGCGTATTGCTATTTGATGGTAGAATAAACTTTAATAAACTCCCGAGTAAAGAAATAAATCAAGTGTTTCAAAGATTTGCTTCGAAGTTTTTGATATTAAAATTTAAAAACTACAAGAAAATTCACTTATTGTGTTCTGTTAACTGTAGTATCCTTCAGAACTGGAATATATGATCAATGTTTTTTTCCAGTGTTTTTAAAATAAATAATAATATCATATCGGGGAAAATTGCAAAATGTCCTTTTTAAACTTCACTATTTTCTTAGTTAAACACTCATGGAAATTTTGATTTTAATTAGTGTTTTTATTTCTACTTATACATGCGTTTTATCAGACTCTTTGTAAAATAAAATAAACAATACTAAAAATTAGAAGAACAATATAGATATTACTTGAAAAGTTGTTTTAAAAACACATTTAAAATAAAAGAAGATGCATAAAGAGAGAGAGAGAGAGAGAGACCCATACCATTTTATAAAATAAAATCTAGCTGTTAATGAACTTCTACGGAAATTCTTTTCAATTCATCAAGGTTGTAGCAATGTTTGAGAATACTTGTCACAGGAAAATGATGAAGTTAGGACATTCATTCGAATACTTAAGGGAGATGACCAATTCAAGCAAGAAGTTAAAATAACGTCTCTTTGAGGTCATTTTCCTTATGTAAGTAAGTGATATGGTCAAACCTCCGAACTGTTTTATTGATATGATGAAATGAACAAGTCTGCCATTTTTTTAAAGATATGGGGTTGTTATTTAGGGGATCTATAGAACTACACCTGTATGGTTAGGAGGTATAAGGAAGTGACCCCGAGGTGTCTCTCCCTATCCCTTACGGATTTCACATTATCCCTAAAGGATATGATCAATTGACGGGAGATGTTAAAATAACATCTCCTCAAGGTCATTTCCATGATGAAAGTGATTTTATCAAACCCTGAACTGTTTCAACGAAATGAACTATAGGATTTGCATTGGTAAAATGCTGTCCAGGGAGGGGGAGAGACACCTGGGACGGGGTCGAGTCCTTGTACTTCCTAACCATACAAGCAATACTATCGATCCCCTAAATATCAACCCCATATCTTTACAAAAATGGCTGAGTTGTTCATTTCATCATTTCAATAAAACAGTTTCAATAAAACCTCAAAGAGACGTTACTTTAACGTATTGCGTGTGAATTGATCACATCTCCCTTACGGATTCGACGAAAGTCCTAATTTCATCATTTTCCTGCGACATATGAATAGAGAGAAGCTTATCAAGCTAATATGCAATGCAACCCTGGGTTTAAGAAATTATTTTTAAAGACGATACTTTTTTCCTGTTGAAATCAAACGTGGTTTATTTGCATTGACACTGGGTTTCAGAATAATAATTGTAGAATACATATAGTATATTGAATCAAGTTAACTAATAATCCTGATATTTAAAAAAATGAAACTAGTTAAGCATGTTATGGCCACACGTTGGCATGGTATGAAAGCCTGGATATTGAAATGAATATGCTATACTTGACATGGTCCTATTAATCCTGTTTCAGACTTACAAAATGGTTTTGTACGCGTTATGCAGTATATAATTGTTCAGAATTATGGATATAATAAAGGATTTAAATGCACTAGCAATGCAAACAGTTTCATTACAAATTTCTCTTATGTTCTGAGATGTTTATTGTAAAAGAATCAAATCAGATTACTCCTAACTTCTTTTAAGAATAACCTTTAGTTCCTCTATAAAATTTTTGAAAGCTTTAATTAAAGTTTTTATTAAAAAATAAATTACCTTACATATTCAGAAAATGCCTCAAATTTTCCTCCATGATTTCATTTTAGTCTATTGGATAAGGTGCTATTGCTTTTCCCGTTAGTTATTTAAAATGATCCTTAAAAAGCTATTTGAATGCCATTTTTTAATAAGTAAATAACTAGATAAGGAGGAAAAATATTTTTGACGGATATAAAAAAGACTTCGCATTAGTAGTATTAAGAAGGATACTTATATGAATTATAGCCACATTTATTTATGTGGTAGATACATGAGTAGAAATGTTTGGAAGAGTATGAAGAAAGAAACCGTTTAATATCTCATTCGGTTTTTTTAAGTAATTCTCTATAGTTTCTTTTTCCTTGATCTCACCAAAGGTTATTGATTTTTTATTTACTTCCTAAAGGAAACATAAGTATCCGACTTAAGAAGCATTTCGAATTTCTCGAAAGTTTCAAAGCATCAGTGAATAGGCATATATACTTATTATCTCTAACATATATGAAATAGTTCATAACAATTAATATCGTTGGCCTAGTTATCAAAATGCTTAACTCCACGAAGGAACTAAATTTGATATAGGAGTGCTACGCACCAAGCATTGTTTGGCGCGATTAATTAATTGAGCCAAACAGTGTTCTGCGAAAAAAAATCGAATTAAAATCGAATTTCGAATTCCAAATAAATCGAAAATTCGAATTAAAATGGTTTGAAATTAATATGATTGCTACAGAAGAAAAGCCAAATAATATTAACTCTAATATACGTTATCCCCAAGGCAACCATATTACCACACGATAAAAACATCAAGCTAACCATATTGTAATGTTTTTTCCCATCCTGGCGAACATAAACAAGAACAAGGAGCGTAGCACTCCTATATCAAATTAGCACCCCGGAAGAAGTTACGTATTCTGATAACTAGGCCGACGATATCATCATTGAAATGCATGGTTACATGCATATTCTTTTTTTTTAAAAAAAATTACTTAAAAAGAGTAAAGCTGTTTTAAACGCGTTTCAAAAATGAATACGTAATTTTTGTGACTATTATTTAAATTTTTTTATGAATCTGTAAAATGTCTCTGTTTGCAAACATATTCATCAATTTTTAATTAAAATTAAACTAAATTTGTTTTATATTCTTGAATGTATTATCCTTTTGCAAAACAAATATCTTATTTTGCATTTGCAAAATAATGTTCATGTTTTTAATGATACAGTTTGAAAACTCAAAATATGGAACTAAAAATCAGTAAAAGTTGATGACATTTAATACAAACATTTAACTAAATATTTTATATTGATTTTTAAAATAATTAATACTTTTCAAAAATTTGCAAATAAAGAAAATGATTCACAAAAATTTGAGGAAGTAATACAGAATAATATATTAAAAATCAGAGTACCAGTACTAGAGCACGAGTATACTAGAGTATATAAATATGTATTAAAATATCACAGCACAACATGCCCAAAATATCTCAGTATCGTCTTAGAGGCTGAACTAAGATTTACCGAGCACATTAAGACCTGTGCAACAGGAATTTGAAAAAAAAAATAAAAGTTCAGTAAGAGGTCTCAGGGGTGTTAATTTTGTCTCGAGGGGTGGAAATATAAACAATTTTCAAACAGGTATAATTCTTTTAAATTTAAATTAAATAATTCGAATCACCTACACATTATTTATGATGGGTTATGGTTTCAAAAAAGTACAAAATGTTTGAAGTATAGTCACAAATTTGAAAACTAAAAGCATATGATAATAGGAAACAATTTTGTAATAAATATTAAGTAATTTTTGCGTTGCGCTCGTTATTTTCTAATATGATGGTATATAAATAAATATCATCACCTTCATCACCTTTATATCATACCCCTTTGATGTATGAAACTTTGTAGAATTATAAAATGTATCATCCTTTTTATAAATCCTACTTAATTTAAGAATAATATATATTTTATATTTCAAAATATTTAAAAAAAATATTGAAATTTTTTTGAAAAAAATTGAAAATATATATTTTTTAAAAAGTATAATTTATTATGCTATTTATATAAAAATACTATAGTGTAATAAGGACACATTTTTAACTTTATAAATCAACTTATTGATAGTAATTAAAGCTACTATTTTAAAAATAGCATGCGCAACGTAAAAGATAATTAATATTTCTTATAGAAATGTTTCTTATTTTCATATACTTATAATTTTAAAAATTATGATTATATTTTAAACATTTTACACACTTTTCTGAAGCCCCATTTCTGTATACATATATATATTTATATTTATACTAGAGGACCCAACAGACGTTGTCCTGTGCACACACAACTTAAATTCAAAAATTCCAAATTTTTATGAATAAGCTTTAACAATCTGGACCGTTTTGAGTAAAATTTGTATTAAAAAGTTATTACAATGTCTAACGTCATTACATGTACGGTCATCACAGTTCAATCACTCGATAGTGTGTGAGTATGTGTATACTATGAGCGAAATTAAATGTAAAGGCTGTGTGAATAAAAACTTAAACTTGTTTTAATTAAAGGTGAAAAAGTTGAGATTCAAACTATTTTATAACAGATATATTTATTAAATTGTACATAAACTTAATTTATTCTAATGCCATTAGATGTACAATATTTTTGGTTAATCCTTGAGGGGTATAAACAAATAAATTCGATGGTTTTACAACTCTGGAACACGCAGCATGTAATTGGCCGTGAGAGAAAAGCAAGGATTTTCTAAATTTAATCGATAAATCTTCATTGTTTGACCTTGTGACTTATTAATAGTCATAGCAAATGCCAAGCGAATTGGAAATTGTAAGCGTTTAAATGGTATAGGTGAATCTGAAGGAATCATTGGGATCCGTCGTCGAAGTACAACTTCACCTTGAAATTTTCCAATTAAAATAGAGGCTTCAAGAATGTTGCCAATGATTTTTTATGACTAATCGCGTGCCATTACACAATTTCGGTGCTTTCAAATTTCGAAGCAAAATTATGGGCGAGCCAATCTTCAATCACAAATTATGTGGTGGCATTCCCGGTAAATCCAGTGAATTTAAAAGCTCTACAGGTTAATTGACTACTTCATCAGGATCAACAACAGTGTCAATCGATTTTAATAAAATTTCATTACCAGGCAACGAGTGTTGTATTTTGAAAGTGATGGCGTCAACATCCAAATTTTTTGCCGCTAAAATAGCTCGCTCACGTAGCCATGCATGATCAGTATAATTATGTCGTAAATCTGGAAAGATATTTTTTATTAATTCATCTTTGGTATCCACAATGTTGTAAAACTTTCTGGGAGTTGAATATATTGTGTATCTTCATACAATTGAATTCTACCATTGCCAATGTCTAGCAATTATTCAGAGAATCTCGACGCTGATGGATCATTTTGAATTTGAACACGCATATTAATGATAATATATAATTTACTAATACTTCGCCATAGATAAGATTCTTTCAAAAATGTGTTTATTTCATCCACATACGTTGCACGGGGAATGACGGGTAATGTTTGTCCGAAATCACCAGACAGCAACAGTGTAGCACCACCAAAAAGCCTAGTATTATTTTTGATATCTTTCAGGGCGCTGTCGAGAGCTTCAAGCAAATGATTGTGGGCCAATGTACATTCATCCCAGATAATAATTTTGCATTTTCTCAAAACTTCAGCCATGCGTGAATGCTTCTTTATATTACACTTGCGTCGGGATTTGTATGGACATTTAAAAGTACTTTAAGCTCTGAATGTGCAGTGCTTCCACTATCAAGTAAGGTCGCTGCAATGCCTGATGAAGCAAGTGCCAATGCAATATGATTTTGGGATCGAATGCGCGCAAGTATCAGAGAGATGAGAAATGTTTTGTCAGTGCAACCTGATGCATCCAGAAAAAAGAATCCACATTGTCCTACTGCAATAGATACGTTGATTTGATCATATACATTTCGTTGTTCAGCAGTAAGCAATTGTTCATTATCAACAACAAAAGCAGCCAAAGAAGTCATATCAAACTGGTGTTCACGTTGAACATCGTTCTTGATGATATTTACTGCTGGGCGGTTCGGTGCTGGCATGCCAAAATGGATGAGCGGCATGTTTGAAATAAGAATACAAATATCCTCAATAATTATTAATGCTGCGTTATATATTTCAGCCGAAAATTCAATATTGAGATTTTGATTAGTATTTCTAATCCGACGCAAAATATCCTCACGCATTGAGTCTTTATATTTGTTCCACAGAGCTGATGCTTGACACGGAAAACACGTTAATATTATTTAAAATGAATGACGTGAATTTGCTGTTGAGTTGAGCTCAGTGATGCATCTGCAAGTGTGAGATTCCAATGGTTATCATCTTCCAATAAATGTAACTCACGACACGCATCGAAAAAAGTATCTTATAAAGTTTTATTGATTTTTCGCAAATATTGGAAAAATGTCGGTCCAGGAACGTTAACCAATAACAAACGCAGAAAAAAACATTCGCGTTGCTTAGGATGAATTGTATATAATCGACCTAAAGTATTTGCCATAAATATGCTGGCGAATCCTGGGACTGGAATGCCTAGTCTTCGTGATTCCCAATTTTTTTATTGCTTATTCCATGTAAAATATTTAGGAACATTAGTATATATTAATGTCTTTGTGAATCGACCCAAAAGATCTTGTCGATTACAAAGATTGAAAAATTCGGTAAGGGTTTTTTTTGAGCTGTTAAACTTGTTGTAGAGCAGTCTACTCTGAAAAATAAACGCGCTGTCCATTTTCAAGGTGCACAGTCAAATGTATAACATCAGGGTCCCTTTCATGTATAGGAAAACTAAAAAGGCACCAAATAGCTTCGTTGCTACAAATGTATCTTCCCATTTGATAACGTGTTATTTCATCATTGTCGTTTACATTTTGAACGGCAAATATAGCTTTATCACTGCCTTTATGAACGTACTTACAAATGTACTTGATGGACTTCACTGAATGCATAACTCAACGTTTATGTGTGCTTTGTACGTTTTGCACAACAATGGTGAATATGGAACCACCCAGCGATTATCAATGTCTACTCTTACGCCGTTTGACAAACGCAATTCGTATGATTGACCACCATTGTCTACGTCTCTACGACGGTAAGATGGATAACTATCGATATTGGTGATGGTATAATTTTGACACGGTTTTGGAAAACGCTTCGTACATTTTCTATTGTCCATACATGGTGAAATCATGTTTAGAGTACCACATGGACCATGGATCATGTTTGTAGCAACAATGGCAAACAATTCCTGATCAACATTTGGATCCGGAATTTCTGCTGAAATAATTTTTTCAATTTCCTCTGGGCGCACTTTAGCAACCAACCAAATCAAAATATGAGCATGTGGTAACCCGCGTCTTTGCCATTCTAAAGAGTAAGGCCAGCAACGTGTTTCGCCAAATACCAAGTGATGTGTGATTAAATTTATCAAAGATTTTAATTTTTGTTTAAAAACACGCGCAGTGATATCATGGCGATGCACTGATGTTTGACCTGAGAACAGCAAATTTTTAATTTCATCCCAATTAGGATTACACGTAAATGTGATGAAAAGATCTGGTCGGCCGTATTCACGTACGTAAGTCATGACATCTTGAATATATTCATGCATATGACGCGCACTACCAGAGTATGATGATGGAAGAATATATGTCGTGCCAATGTTGTTGATGCCATTTGTTGCATCAACATTACCGATTATAGCGTCACGCAAATGAATGTACTCCTCAGAACGAAGTTTTGCTTGATTCAACTGTATGTATCGTAATCTCTCACTTTCGATTTTAGCATACATATCTACAATGTACTGATGAAATAGCTGTCGGCATCGGAGAATGTTATTATCTTCATTAGCACGAATCATCAACCGGTATGCGTAGAAGTTCATTGCGCTAACTTTCTTGATCAGTTCTTCACCTGTAGTTGGATTCCTTTGTTTAATATTTAAATGATATCACTCTTCTCCTTCCCAAAATATCAACGGATAGTGCAGTGCATCGTAAGAACGATGATTGTCTTGAATTGTTTGCACCGTATTACCTCTACGTTGTACACATATGTCTCGACGTTCAGTTGGATCACCAGTCATAACAACTGCAACTTCATTAATAGTTGGAACCTTATACGTGCCTGCGTGCTCTCCATAAGGCACTTTGTCTGCTTTAATGACAATGGCGTAGTTGTCGTTTTGAAGTCTGTTAGAAAGAGTCTTGAACAATTGTAGGAATTTGTTATGGTTTTGCAAAACTGTTTGCAAAAGTTCCACAATTTCTCCTTCCTCCATCTGCTCAATATGGTTGTATATGCAGCGCGTATTAGCTTGTTGCTCCTCATCGCCCATAAAGTAGATTTGTAAGAATTTTGGATCAGCATCAGACATTGGAAGCAATGAACCAATTTTATGGTACACTTGACCTTGTATCTTGAATGTAGATTCAAAATTACGACCATCTTCATTATGAACAATTTTTGTTGCTCCAAATGATGTCATTTGGAAGCAAGAATTGAATTTACGAATTTTACGCAAAAACAATTTTGATTGAGATGTGGCTCCAACTAACAGTGTTTTCAATGGTTCTGGTGGCAGATTTAATGGTGGAAGTTAAACTTTTCCAGATGCGCAACATAAGCCGGCCGATTCACCTTTGTACTTGTACGCATGGCAATGTTGACACTCTTTGTCCATATTGCCGACGATGATTAGCGCATGGGACGAATAGTCTATTTCAGGATCATATTCAAATGCAAGACGATTAAATGATGCTTGTGTCAATGCTTGATGATTTTGCATCCGCTGTTGATTAAGTTCTCTGTGTGCGTCGGTTGCTCGTTGACGTGCCTCTCGTTGTCTTAATGTATTAGCACTAAGACGTTGATCGCGTTGCTCTGAAATTTCATTTGCACGTGTACTTGCAACCTGATGTCTTACATTTACATTATCCGTTGAGTGTTCTTCAGCTGTTCTATTCAATCGACGATCATGAACCATTTATGCGTTTTGAGTACGTCGACCAATATTTCTTGCTCTTCCGCAAAAACGTGGCATTTTGATGTAAAAATAATACATAACAAACATGAGTAACTTATTGAAGATGAAATTTTAATTAAGTAACAGGACTGAAAAGATTTATTGTATCAAATTATAAATAAATAATGTGTAATTATATTTTTTACCTTTTTTTTTCAAAAAATCAAAATTTTTAATCTGAAAAAGAAACGATACAATCAAATCAATATCCTGAAGTAGTTCGGAATAATAAAATAAAATATAAGCAACGTTAAACCAAATTACATTGATTTTTTAAGCTGAAAATGAAACGACACAATCCAATCAATTTCCAGAAATGGTTTGAAATAATCAAATAGAATATAAACAAAACAAAAATGACTGTTGCCAAGTTAACAAATTAAAATCCAGTTGTTGGAAAAAAAATGGGAAAATCCCTTAAAAATTTAATTTTAAAAAAATCTAAGGCGAATTTCGAAAAAAGCTCTTCGCAGTGCACATCATTAGGACCTATAGTAATTATGTGCCAAGTTTTATACTTCTGAGTTGCTTAGAAGTGAAACACACGCACAAACTATTTCCGATAAGAAATAATTTTAAATTAAAAAAAATTAAAAATGTGTGTAATCTATTAGCTACTCAAATAGATTTGTAGGTTAGGATAATTGTTGTCAACGCACGTGTAAATTTAATACAAAATCATGTAAAATACTTACTTCAATTGCATACTAAATTTGGAGAATGTATAGTTTTTTATGCATACTTCAAAACTCTTCAAACACTAATTACATCTGATTGCAATAATTTAATTAACACACGATTTATTTCAACAAAATAATAACACGAAGTGACAAAATATTTTCCTGAAATGATCACAGCACCAACTTGAATTATAATAAAATATTTTTGAATATTCGATACTGCGATCGTAGTGCAGTCTGCCGGATCCAATGTAAAACATTCCAAGATCAGCAATTTATAAATAAAAAATTAATTAAATAAACATTTCTAAGCCGAATTATAAATCTAAACCATTCTCGAGTCCACTGGAACAGACAAAACCTTTCATCAAAATCGGTCCAGCCGTTTAGGAGGAGTTCAGTTTCATACACACGCCCAGAAGAATTACATACATAAAGATTATTTGAAAAGTTATTAATTAAAAACAGTAAAAAGCGTGAATCGTCTCCATTTTCGTAACAATAAAGACCGGGTTTGGCCAGTTTGTCTGAAAATCAATTTTCGACGCCAACTTACGTCTTTTTCAATTCCTACTATTAGATCACGATCTCTATAAATATTTTATTTGTTTGTTTGTTTATTTATTTATTTATCTTGGTTTGGTGGAATTTTCAATAGTCAAAAGCACTCAATTGAGCTGAAATGTAATGTACATGATTATTTTGGATGACAATACAATAATTTAATTATGAGTAATAAAAATTAATTGATTATAACTAATTATTTAAGGAATTACAAATGCAGCCACGAAGGCATCCTTTTTGGAGACTTAGCGACCCTTTCGGTGACTTATGTCAAAATTTGAAAATGTTTTTTTCACACGTGTTAAAGGATTCAGTTGAAAGGAAATTTTATATACTCGATTGTTTTGGATGACAATACGATACTTTAATGATAATTAATAAAAATTAATTACCACTTAATGTTGTGATTCTGTCATATGTATATACATATTTATATTAATTGCAACTATTCAATAAAATGTAGCTAAAATAATTTTTTTTCTTGGTTGATCTAAGTAGGAATTAATTAAAATTTTTTTTATATTACTTGTTTATAACCATAGCGTCGTTACAACAATGCAGGGGAATGTTGAGTTGTATTTTTTGACTGTTTTTAATTAATATCTTTTTAACTAATTGCGATATCGGACTGAATTGTGAATCTAAAACGTTCTCGAATTTACTTGAACCCACACAAAAAATTTCATCGAAATCGGTCCAGCCGTTTAGGAGGAGTTTAGTGACAAACACACGCACAGAAGATTTTTATATATAAAGATGATCTTTTTACTGACTATGTGTTTTTTCGAATGTGATTGATGAATGATTATCTCTTGTTTGTAGAGAATTATACTATATATATATATATATATATATATATATATATATATATATATATATATATATATATATATATATATACTCATATATATATAATGTATAAAATATTCGAATAATTTAATTTTAATTTCAAAGAGTTATGTATTGAATATTGTTTATATTTTCAACCCTTTAGAGAAAGATAACACCACTTAGATCCCTCAGGACATTGTGGTAAAGAGTCATGGCGCTAGTCCCAAGAACCTTAAATACACCATATACTCCCCTTATGAGACCAGTTATGGAATATGCCTAAGAATGCTTCCAAGATTACACTAGAGAAACTCGATAGTGTTCAGGCAAGTGCTGCTAAGGTAATTGTTGGTGCAGTGTCCTCTGCTAAAAACTCGTAACAGGGTGTGATATTGATAGCCTTGATCTAATTCACAAAAAGGGTTAGAAGTCGTATACCAGAACATATTGCTAGAACTATTTAAAATCATAATAGTAACACCAGAGTAAAAAAAAATATTCTCCTATGCGGTTTAATAGTGAACTTGGAATACCTCTTGGACTTGAATACAACAAAATTTCCGTTTCTGAAGAACGCCACAATTGTAACAAGTCTATTAAAGCCATGTAGTAGGAGTGAGTTAGCTAATTCGTCAAGGAAAAAGGGTCAAGACTTGATAACTATCCAAAAGATGATTTTGTGTTTGCTTATACAGATAGTTCGGTAGTATTTATGACCACTCCAAGTGGTGAAATCTATCAATACGAGGCCTGTTTTTGTCAACAAACCTCTATGTGGATAATAATGAACAAATTGTCTGAGCAGTCATCTGGGCCCATAGTACTATTTGATTTCATCACATCATGGACACATTATTATCATCAAAATATCATAGCAATAAATTTGAAATTAAGACACTGGAAAATTAACAGTTCTATTGCATAAAATGAATAAAACATATGCGCTTTTTTTCTATAAGAACTGTTATTAATTTTATCATTTTTATTTATTTTTGCACATTATATGCTTTTATTAATTTTTTAGGGAAAAAAGTCATTGAAGTCATTAACCATCATCTAACGGAATCAACCAGAAATCGCATACAAAATCCAGTATTTTAGTTTTATTAAATTTCTGACATTTAACGAGTATTGATATAAAATATATTACTAGACGTACCAACTCATAAAATATGTTAACTAAGTTACATAGATATATATTTTGTTTATGTGATCTATTAAAAACATAAAACGTATGGGGAAGAAGATAGTATTTTAGAAATTTTATCTTATTCTTTTTTGAACCGCTTAAGAGAGAGAAAATTATGAATTAGAAATATAATTATGGAAATAGTTATTTGCAGATTTGATCTAAGTGAGTAGTTTTTAAGTTGTTATAAATGATTATTTATGGCAGAAACTTTTTTTTATCTATATACATATAAAAAAATCCTGAATCTTAAAAGTATTTGAATAATTTTCTTCAATATATTTTAGTAGAAAACCAGCAAGGATAAGATTTACATTATTCTTATACGTAGTTTTTCTAGTTAGCTTTAATAACGCATTAAAATCAAATTGGAAATTACGTTGTGATTGTCGTTAATATTGCAGACAAATCTGTGGGAGAATAAATGTCTTTGCAAGAACTAAATAAGAATAATGTTTCGCAATAATTCAAAGATAACTGCAAATTTTCTTTGGGCTAATATTTCATCGTTTTTCATAATTAATGGACATAAATTCATATTAATACAAATTGCTTCAAAATTTGCTGTTCAATGAATAAGAGATTAATTTTTTTATTCTTTCTCTTACTTTTTTGTTGTATTGGTGTGTGTGTGTGTGTGTAACTCGATTAACCTAATAAAAATCGTTAACTGTCGTTAAGGGATTATTTGTTACATATTTAGCTTTCTGCTTGTGATCATGTTCTTGTTCTTGTTGCAACATCAGATTTTATCCGAATCAATGTATTCTACAAAATGATTTCATAATGTTGGTATTTATTGAAAAGTAACTCTCTTAGGACTTATTTCTCAATTTTAGTTAATTACTATTGGTTCGAACACATGAACATAAAAATTCTGGAGCGTTTATTTTCTTATTCTAACGATAGAATTCGAAAATCACAAATGTAGTTACGATTATAGTTTTATACTCAACAATTATAGTCCTATACAGTTTCTGTACAGAACAGTTAAAATTGTGAATAGATGTTGCTTATAACTGTAGTTGAAAAAATTACAATACCTAATTATTACAACTTGATATTTTTTTTAGATTAATTAGCCATAATCATGCTAAAATAAATTCATTTTACACTAAAAAAATAGTAGCAAATAAATATTTACATCAAACGATTTTTCAAAAAAATTCAGCTAAAACAGCTTTTTCCATGAGGGTAAATTAAAATGTGTGTCACGAATATCTAAAAGCAAGTATATGAAATTCTGCTGAAATATTTAAAATATTTCAGGTATAGTACACATGACAATCTGATTATAATTTAATTTAGTTTAAGTTCTACAGACTCTATTTTTGTGTGTATCATTTGGATTTATTGATAAAATTCCTGAAAACGCGTACAACTGACAGAACTAAGCTGGGTAAAGAATGCTCTGCTCGAAAATGTAGCTTTAAAAATTATCAAAAGGATTATGCATCTCGAGAAAGATGCATATGAAAAACAAACATCCCAATGGTCTCTTATGTTGTAAAACTGAAATGCAATAAAATAATTAACTATCCAAGAAAATAGAAATTGGATATTGTGTGCAACATATACTACTGTAGTTGAATACTTGACTAATAAAAAATGCATTAATCCTTGCGTGACTAGTAATAAATATAATGGATTATTCTTTTTGTTTAAATTAAAGTTGAAAACTGATCCATGATCAGAATACTAAATGTAAACTTTATTTTCTTAAAATCAAAATCATTGGAGTGAAATTTGAAACTACACTATCATAGAACTAAAAATTAATGTAAAAATTTCATTTACATAAAATTTTATCCAATAAGAGCATAGTAATATGTAAATTTAATAATGGGTTCTACCTAACTTGTGATTTTGAAAGTTTACAGAAATAAAATAGAGTGTTTTTGAATTTTAGTTCCTTTGATAATTCAATACAGAAAAAGGTAAGATACGGTTTCAGTGATACTGGATGTGAGGAAGTATTTTCGCAAATACAAAAGAAGGAATCGATAATTCATACACACTTTAAACCTCTTCATAATGCGTTCCAAATTATTTCTTTGGGCAAAATATGAATTTTAATATATTTAGAGGATTTATTGTTTGTTAAAATCTTTAATCAATGCTCTGCTGTTCTTATTTCTTGCAATATAATTTAAATTAATAGCTTTTTGTGATATTTTAATAATTTGTTACAAAAACTCAATGGAGTTTATTTCATAATTAGTAGTTTGTTGCAATTATATATCATTTTTCCTGTTAACATGGTATAAATTTATTTTCAAATGTAATTGATGAATTTTTATCTCGTATTTGTAGAGAATTAGACTATATATATATATATATATATATATATATATATATGTACATATATATGTATATATATATGTATATATATATGTATATATATATGTATATATATGTATATATATATATATATATATATTCATATACATCAGTAATGTTTTGTTCATTATAGAACCAACTATATATGTTACCAATATTCAAAGTGTAATATATATAAACATACAAAAAAAGGGTAAATGAACCTTTAAATATCCTGCTGAGTTATAATGCAAACAAGCCTTATAGAGGGTGTTGCCGAGTTTGAGGGGTGATAATAGGAAGCATGGGGACGACAAGTCAGAATAAAACATGGGGTAGCAAACTGCATTTAGTCGAAGAAATTCGCAAAAACAGTTATGAAGAGTGTGATATCGAGTGGAATGGAAAGGGTTATCGTCCTCTCCATGGATACTATTAACGTAGTTTTCACCAACTAAACGTGGTTTGTGACCCCATGTTCTATGATGATTTGTTGTTTGCCTACTATCATCCCTCTGAATTGGTCAATCGCCTTCAGTAACACCCTGTATATGTACAGTAAAGTGGTTATCCATCCGGTGTAGATTGATTAGTAACTTTGACTACGGTCGGTGCCGTAGGTTCTGGGTTCGAATTCTGGAGATGGCATATATGTTTGTAAATGTATAGTGCCTTGGAAGCATGGAGGTACTCTAAATAACCATCAAGTCGCAAGTCCTCTTGTGAGGTTGTTGACAGGGAAGAGAAGTGGGAAGGTAACTCAATTCTTTCCAGGGTGTTTTCCTTCGAAATTGGGGGCAACCGAGCAAAATCGTACCGTTACCTGAATGGCGCTCAAGACTAAGGCTAACGACAGGTGTAAAAAGCTGACTCTTCGCCACGATGAATTTTGTGGACATTGATCTGATGTTACTGTCTATCAGTTGGCACAATTAACAAAAACAAATGTATGCTTTTATTAACATATGATATATTTTGTCCAAATTACGTAAAGGCTCCTATTTATTTATATATTCTTTCTTTATCACATATAGAAGCAAACTTACATAAAGGAAAATTTAGTTTGTCGATACCAGTTATTTTAATTATCCAATGAATACTGGATACAGACATTATAATTTTCGATCATGGACAAATTACAGCTAAATGAAACATCACTTTTTCTATCTCACCACCCACCTCATCAGAAGTTTCTGTTGAATTTCTTAAATTTACCCAATATTTATTAATTTGAGTGCTGTTAAGTTGTGTTGATTCGGAGCTCGAACTCTGTACGTTACCCGAACATTTACAAATACGACGTTTCCTAAATTAACCTCCGAGATATAACCGTGGGTAATTTCAAGAAAAATAAACAGTTTGAAGCTTTCCAGCTCATTTCTATCAATTAATTAGTCAGGAAATCAAAGTCAGAAATTTACTTGCAAGGAAAAAAATAACAATGCAGCTATATGAACATAGTTTGAGTGAGAGTGTGTGTGCAGGCGTTAACTAGAATATTTTAAATGGAAGAATTATCATTTGCTTGAAATATATTGTAAAATATAATTTTCTTATATCCCGTGTACAATTTTTACGAACCACTGTACTTATTTTTTTAGTTGTTTTCGATTACTTGTACATGATTGTACGAAATAACATATTTTACCTTAGGAAACGTTTACTTCGTAACCAGTACTCAGAAATAGTTTTCTGACACCCTTGTTTAAATTTTTTTCTCTCAAGGATATATTATCGTTTTGGTAATACGGGATTTTGCAATATTATATACTTATCAAAAATGGAACAAAGCAGTTAAAAAATCTTAGCTATATTTCTACAATCCATATCTTAATGGAAAGTTGTTTATGCCAGTCATTCAAAACGATTTTGTCCCTAAATACAACTTAAGAATCTTAACTTACTTAAGAATCTTAATCTTAACTTAAGAACTTAACTTACAACTCCCTAAATACAACTTCCCCCAAATTTTCTTACGCTTGAATTTTTAATTCTCAAATAAAAGAAAAATACATAGATCTATTTCAAACAGGAAAAAGTAAGCTGAAGAAAAGTTTGTACTTACATATTATCTCAGCCGTATTAGGGACATTATATGAAACGAAGCACATAGTTGCCAAATAAGCGAGTATGTCACATGCGAAATATATGAGTTACCAACTTGGCGAGTTAACTTGAACGTTGGCATGGTTTTGACAGTACTTAAAGTTTTAAACGCTATTTTTATATTTTAAACCATTTTACCTAATCACTGTATTTATTACGATTCTCCAGTATTTAACTTTTATTCATATTTTAAGAGTATATTTTAGCAATGTAGATATCTAATTCTTTCAAAAAATTCAATTGAAGAAATGTTGAAAAAACCATAATATTTCCGACTAAATTTAAATTCTATAGTATTAAACACACAATTTATTTCTTTTGATGTAGCAATTAAACGGTGTTCCTTTAATAGAAAGCTTTTATAATTAGTCTGTTCAAATATTATATTTCAAATTTAATGTATGTGTTTGAGTTATGAAGTCGTGTTCGTTCAAGGCTCCATTAAATTTGGAAACTATTGTAAGCGTAAGTATGTCTTGAGCAAACATTCTTGATTTAGATAAATACTTTTAAAATATAACAACATTTTTTCAGGATACTTTTAAAATAAAGTATTTTGTATTTCAAACCTCATGTAAAAACCAGATTATATATATATATATATATATATATATATATATATATATATATATATATATATATATATATATATATATATATATATATATATATTTCCTAGCGGCAATTTGTTTTCCTGTCTACAGTGAATTTTGAAGAAAATAGCAGAAATTTTGAAATTGAGTGCAATAAAAACTAAAACTCGAAGAAACATCTCAATTAATTTCAACAGAAGAAAAGCCCTTGTGGATGCTACAACCATTTTCGAAAATTCTGAAACGTAAAATGTTCCAATAAAATCAAGCTATTGTGCATTACATCTTCAATGATTTGAATTAAAGAGAGAAAATATTTTATTCTCTCAATACTCTTAAGTCTGAGATCTTCTCGAGATCTAAAATTAAATTCAAAAAGTTTCTTCAATAAATCATTAGCTTTTCACAAGAGTACTTTCGATAGCACGAAAGGACGACTGGGCCAATATTTTACCATTTCACTTTTCGACAAGTTCCCCGCTGTTTGTCGTTAGTCACTGCGTGGAGTTATTAATAACGTCTTTCCACACTGGTGGAACAATTTTAGTCCATGATAAATTTCCTCTGTTACAGAAATTCGAAGAGTTAATAACAATAAAAGATTGCAGAACTAAAAGAATTGAATTTTCTGGATGAATCGATTGAAGTATCATGTAGTTTTACTAATATTTGTAAAGACAATTACAAATATTGAAACAGACCCATCATTTTTGAACCATATAAATGGAAAGTAGAAGCAGAATTTGGGGAACGTAAATGGCCCCACAAAAGGTATTGAAAAATCAATCAGATAAATATTTTTTTAAAAAATAATCAATTTCACACATCGGATAAAAATGAAGATCTTGCAATTCGTTTTATAATGCCAAAGCTTGTGTAAAGTATTGTGTTTTCCAATTTTCATTCGTCATTATAGCTTAAAATTACAAAAAATAACCCAAGAGTCGGCTGAGTAGTGCAGTTGGTTTGTTGTTGGTCTTGTACGTCTTTCACTCGCGTCTATATCGTATGAGTATGTGGCGGATTGAAGATCTCTAGAGTGCCTGTTTGGCCTAGATGCTCTCGGCAAAATTAAATTTCAGAAACTATTTCTCATCATCAGAGCTTAGGTGCCTCCCTCTGGGGAGGAAACTGGGCATCAAAATTATATTACGGAGGTTTGTATTCCACCTATATGGCGCGGCACTAAGGAGTGACACCAGTTACAGGGGAATGTGCTTGGTCTGAAAAGGTAAATATCAATCCACAGCTCAATGGAAATAAAAAAAATGTTATGACTTTCAGTGTTGTTACACAAAACTAATGCGACTTTTAGAAATTATCTATTGTTGGGTATCTCATTGTTGAAAACATATATCTCTGATATAAGTCAGGATATGTAAAAATAACTTATTTTTAACTAAACAAATTGCTTTATTGTTCCTAAATTTTATCGTACGTTCATATAACTTAATGCAAGGAAAAATATTTTCTAACGTATTTGTGTTATGAAATCTTTTTTTCCCTTCAAATCATTTTGTAATGAAAGATAGAACAGTTTGTATCATTACGTATATCTCCGTAATTTTAGGTTATATTTTTAAGCAAATTTTAAAATGTTCCTTAATCATCCTTAGTACTGTAACCAATATTACTCTCGATATAAACATATAATAACAAATATCAGAAAGTACGCTTCTTATAAAATTTAATTTAAAATTTCTAAAAAAGCCCCAATGTTAATGTTCTTGTCATGTAATGAAAATGATTTGAAATATATATATATATATATATATATATATATATATATATATATATATATATATATATATATATATATTATATATATATATATATATATAGTTCAAGTGTTCACATAAAAAAATATACATTAGAGTTCCCAATGTTAGTTACAGCAGTTGTATTATTCCAATTAATAATTGATTAATTGCAATAATATTTTTTCTTCGTCTTATTAACACTACGAAGCAGTCAATAATTGTATAACAAAACAACTAGAATAAAAACTTTCAGGAATATAAATTGAAGAAGATGATTCAAACATGGCATCTTTTATATCTAGAATAATCTTTATAACATGCAATATGAGCACTACGTGTGTACCTTTATAGTTGAAATAATGATTTCTCAGTCTAGAAAAGATGTTGTTTATTAAAATTTGTGACAAAAATTTCCATTCTTTACCGGCAAGGACTTTATGCGATTAAATAAATGTTATTATTTCCATTTATTCAAATCAAGGCCGCGGGGGCTCTGAGAATATCCTCTTTATTCAACATTATAAATGTACTGTATTGGACTTAGGTCTGGTGACCTCGTCAGTCAGAATGTCAACCTAATGTCCTCTACTTTCTGGAAATTTTCGATACGTTGAGCATTACAGTGAATAAAAACTAATCGTATCCAACATGGAAATGTCTCATTTGTGATTTAAGACTCTTAATCTCAAATTTTTCTATTATTACCGTAACCGCACAAAAACGTTAAGCAGCGACTACTCAACTTAACATCTTCCCCTAAAATGATTTCACTTACACAAAAGTTTGTTTTCCTTCTTTTAAAAGAACTGAAACCAGCCTAGCCTATCTCAAGATAAAAAATTGTCTTAGATCACCTTGTCTGCTAAAAACAGATTCGTAAATGGAAAGGACATGACCCCAATATTCCTACAGCTAAGAATGATGTTCTTAGTTGTAGAAATAGAAGTGACTCTTTTCTAGTTAAGCTGACAGTGATGAATAACGCTAATCGCCCTGCCTACAGGCATAAAGGACTGACTCTTCTAGATGTCTGTATGCAATTCACTCAGAAGTAGTTGCTCCAGATACAGCAACTAGTTTTTGAGAAAATTCCTTATCCCCACTAACCCTTTGTAATATTACGCATTTAATGCAATGTATATGTCTTTTGCAAGTACCATTAAGGGAGTTGATTCCCAAAGTTTGTTTCTCAGTAATGTTAAAAGTGAGCATTCTTAAGAAATATTTATAAAGGTAATTTTGGAAAAAAATCTTAAATTTTTTTTTTCTGAAAAATTAATTGAACTGTAATGCATATTTTTTGACCAGAGATTTTATGACTGTGATTCCTAGTAATGTTACAAAAAAATATGTTCACACATAGCTGTGCTTTTTGTTTTCAAAAACGTTGAAATTTCATAATGTATAATGCTATAAGTTAAAAAAAAGTCGGAATAATTTTTTTTTGAAAACTCCATTTGTCAAATTGTGTAATAGAGTGTTATAATTAACTATGCAAAGTAATAAGCTGTACAGTGTAGTATTTTGAAAGAAAAAAATGCTCCATATAAATGGTAAAACACACAGTTTTTAAGAAAATAAATTTCAGTAAGAAATTTTCATGTATTTAGATCATATCAACACCATATATATAGATAGCTTGGGTTACTAACTTTTTCCTATTAAATTATCCTATAGTATGTTTTTGCCGTCGTTTCATCCTTTTCTTAAGCTTTTTGGAAAACATCATAATGTGCTTGCTGTAATATTACCTGAACAAGTGCTTCCCTTGAATGAGCTGTGTATAAACATGTTGATACCTCTAACATTGAAAAAATCTAACTTTTAATGCTGTTCCGTTGATTATATTAGACGATGACTTTTTGCACTCAAATTTTCAACATATCAATTTGCGCAAAATCATTTTTTTTTTGGAATCCGTGACTTGTTTCTATATTCGCTTCACTTTTTTTGTCTTTCCATATGAGAATTTGGCATGGAGATCACAGTGCAGATCTTTGATGCAATCCAGTATTTATGATCTTAATTTCTTAGGTTTATACGCATCACCTCCGTTCAAATTGTTATTGGGTTCAATATTTTTATTTAAATGGAAATTTAATCCGTCTCTCTTTCGTTTCTTAGGAACTTGGTTGATGAATCTTTAATTTCATTATTAGAAACCGAAAGCCATCACACAAACAAACACGCTCTAAAACTAGAAAAACTTCAAAATACTAGTAGGAATAAATTTTAAATAAAAATATTCAAATGGCATGTTTAAAATAGTCAACAAATATAACATTTATTTTAACTCATCTGTTTAAATTTACTTTTCAGAGAATTTTAAATAATCTTAAAAAAAGACGATACTGTGTGTTTTACAATACAGCTAAACTGTTGATTTGTAAAAATCGGTAATTATAAGTTTCAGGTTGTTACATGTTTGTATGTGAGAACTATGAAACGATTTTTACTTCTTTGGAAGTCAAACATCATTATGACTATTTAAAAACTGTAATATAAAGTATCTTAAGAGTACCTTATTCCAGATGAATAAACAACTTTAATAATAATACGTTATTGTTTTATAAATATTATAGAAAAAACCATTTAAATATTTATTCTGAAAGAATCGATATTTCTGAGAATATTTTAATATTTTAAAGTAATTTTCTTTTTAAAACCCGTAATAGATAATTATTGATATTAGAATTTTAAATTTAACTTTGTTTTTAAAATACATTTCTTAAATTGATTTCCTTTC
Organism: Trichonephila clavipes; assembly: GCA_019973935.1. Classification (NCBI taxonomy): domain Eukaryota; kingdom Metazoa; phylum Arthropoda; class Arachnida; order Araneae; family Nephilidae; genus Trichonephila; species Trichonephila clavipes. Next base: position 58,278 of record BMAU01005363.1, on the reverse strand, counting down.
TATAAATTTGTTTAAGCACAAATAGTAAGCGAATTTAAAATTAAGCAATATATTAACAAACCGATTACAGAACTCGCTAATTTATTATATTTAAGTAATAAAAAAAATAAGTTTTGACCACGAAAACGCTTCAATATTATTATATTCGCGCACGTTCCTTCATTTTAGATTTATTAAGTTGGGAATATTTGTGTACAACTCTGATTGGTGTTGGTAATAAACACATGACAAATTTTCCTCGTGGGTGCAATTAATGTAAGATGAGCTATATTTTTCTTCTAAAACACACCACCGTAAACAGCAAGAGAAGGATATTTGCTAAAATCAATTAATTACCTGAGCAGTCTTCGAAATTAATATAAATATTCCTGAGACACCTTAAATTGTATTTCTTTTATTTTATAGCGATATATAACAACTTTATTACAGCGACAACTAATTTCGAGAGTTTAGATGGGGAAAAAATATTTTAAAGTATGACTGGGAAACGCAAAATTTATATCTTTGCAATGTGCGAGCTAAAATTAAAAAGGAAAACTATAAGGCTTTTGCCGTATTTAAAACAAGAAAATAAAATCATAAATACTCGATTCATTTTAATTTTTAATTAAATATTTTTCCTTTTTTATGTTTCATTATATTGTATGGTACTTACGTATTATCGCAACCTATTGGCGGCATTATAAGAAACGAAGCACATGATCGCTAGTTCTGCACGTCTGACACATGCAAAATTGGGGTTGCCAACTTGACAAGTTATCTTGAACGTTGGCGATTGTTGCGATAATTCGTAAATAAATGCCAATTTTACTTATAAATAAAGAAATTAAATTGCTAACCATAATCTGAGCTTATCGATCATCATTTACTATGTATTTTTTGGTTATTAAATTTACTTTTTTAAAGATGATAAAGTGGATATGTTTCCACATTTTAAGAAGTGTATTTCTGAATCATTCTTTTAATTAAGATAAATTTGAATGTTTGAAATATTTAAATTAGCTAAACTCTTCACGAAGTCTTTCACAGATTCAGATAGCATCAGTTTTGCAAATAAATAATAATTGAATATTTTAAATAAAGGTATAGAGAGAAATGTGAGACGAACATTATTTTTTTATGATTCTTTCTTAAATGTCATCTGATACTGTAATACCTGTTACATGTTTCTTTGGCCCCATAGATGTCCATCAAATGTCCTTCACTGAACCGGAGTCCGAGATACTTCCCGATGGAGTTTAAACTATTGATTTACATAAGTGGAATAGCCATTAGCCTTTTCAGCTTCTTGACGACGAAGAGCTGTTACAATTTGGATTATTCTTGTCCAGTTATTCCAACAATTAATTTTCGAGTTGACATCTAAATGAGTCTTGAATATCATCTATGAAGTTTGTCTTCATATGCATAGAGAATTATCTTGGAATGAGATCTGAGGCTTATTAAAAACTCCCTACGTTCCACGAATTTTTTTAATATACTGTCTGTTTTTTCTCTACCTTTTTATAAACTTAATTTTATTTCTTTATCTTTCTTTCAATTTATTCAGCTTTTGATTAAGGCATATTCTTTATTATCTTCTTCAGCCTCTATAGTATATACCTCTTCTTGCCCAATTTTCATATCTGATTTTAACTTGTCTTATTCAACTGTAATCACTCTAATAATGCCTATCAAAGCCTTAAGTTGATCTTTCATTGCTTTTTTGTACAATTTATTTTGGAACTCTCAAGTAATTCAATCACATTTATAATAATAATACATTATTACGTATATTAAATGTAATAATAATAATTATTAGACGTCTGCATTACTCTAAAATAGTAGCAATGCATCTAATGTTAAACTGTTGATCATCATTTAAATGTATGAAAGGATGATGTGATTAACAAGTTTTGGACTCATTTTGGTTCGCTTCTAAAATTTTATTTTAGGTAAAGGGAGAATACCTTTTATTAATGAGTAGGAATGGTCATGTCAACAAATTTGGTCGCTTAATTTCACCGACGCCAAATTTTGCTATAAAAATAAAAACCAGATTAAAATTAAGGAGTGTTCTAGGACAAGAGTGGGCAATGAGCACACGCTAAGAACTTTTTTTTTTGGGGGCACCAAGAAAATCAGAAAATTCAGTTTAAATTGAGATTTTCGCTACGTGTGCGGCCAAAATTCGTGTTGTATTTTTTGCAATTAGGAAAAAATATTCTTTTATTGCCTTTATTAATGAAAAAATATCTATAAAAATGCTTCGACGAAGAGATCACCTGAAGAGTTTGGACAATGATGTAATAAGATCTTAAGATTTTAAAAACGTTGAAAAATTCAACTTGCTTTGTCATCCATTACTACTGACATTTTGATACAGCTTCTGGGGAGCTATGGCTTGAACTTTCTGATTTTCAATCAGAACATAAAGGGAAGAAAATGTTTCATGCTATGTTATTAATTTACTTTTACAAATTTTTGTCAGTTGAAAAATCTCCATGTTTGTAGAATTACACTCGAAAACTGTTTTCTATTACTTGGGTCGACATATATTTGTGAGAAAAATTTTCTTGCATTGAGTGCAACAAGGTTAAATACAGGTCTAAGTTTTCTGACATAAATTTGCAGGCCGTGGTGAGGATTTAAATAAGAAAGCAAGATAATTTTACAACAATTCTAACAAGAATTTTTAAAGAAATAGGGAGAAAATTATGACATGGTACATTTATTACTTAAACTGATTCTAAAATTAAATGGACTTGCAGCAATAAACTATATGAAATTAGCACAATAAATAAATTCAATAGAAACTGCCACTATTTCACTTAACTTGCATTTATTATTTTTTTTATAAGGAATGCAATAATTTGAAAAGGTTGCAACCCTCTGGTATCCCCTGCTTCCACAATTTGTCCCGCGATACTAGCATGTTGGCCATCCCTGTTCTAGGAACTAGAAAATCCTATTATTTAACAATAAAATTTTGAAGCACCTAACAAATTCTTCCCAGTATATTTTAAGACGATACAAGGAAACATATTGATATCAAACATTTTTCAGCAAAGGTGTGTTTCATTTGTCTTGTGCAAAATCAATTTTCAATTTTGGTTTGCTGCATTAATTGTTATATTTTTGGAAAAATTCTACTAAAAATACTGGACAACTCTAGAATAATCTGAAACTTACTACGAAAGAACCTGCCTGATAATAGTATGAACCTATCCTGCTTTTGAAAGCCTACAACCTTGAAGTAATATTATGACCTACTTTACTCTATCATGGTTAATCGATTTCGTGATTTTAAATAATGCTACATCAACATCAAACGGAAATAAACCCATCCTAATTACAATGCTATGAACGGAAAAGAATCGGTTTCAGAATAATGTGGAAAAAATTACAACTTTAGGGTATACATTAAATACGTTTCTAAGTATATTTAAAATTTAAGTGGTGAATGTTAATAATCACTCAACAGATATCAGAGAACATTCAAAATATCGGTTTAACAATGCAGCATGAATTAAATGAAAATCCAAGCTATTCAGTTCAATCTTGGTGAACTGAGTTTATTTTGTTTTGAATCTTAAAAATTGATGTAGAATTAAGGAAAACTGGAAGAAGAGAGTGGTGGTCTCTCTTTTTTTTACGAAGAGAATAATCTTTGGGTGAATAATGTTGTCAGAGATAGAGTATAAAAGAAAACGGCTTTAATATACACTCAGATCAATGAAAGATCCATATGGAATTTAAAAATATAAATGTTCTATACTAATTCACATTTGCGAGAAAAATATTTTCGAAGAGTTTTTAATATTTTATATTAATGCTATTTATAGGTGTGTAAGTGTATATATATATATATATATATATATATATATATATATATATATATATATATATATATATATATATATATATATATATATGTATATATATTAACCATTTATCTACCGCATTATGATTTACTGCAGTTTTTTTAATGTAATATCTTTTTTTGAGTAAATACATTGAAAATTAAGGGGTATATATAAAAATGCTCAACTTTGGAAAATTTTATCTGTTAGAGCTAATTAATTAATTAATTAAAGATTTTAAACTGTAATTTATTTAAACTGATTTTATATACACTGTTCACTTAAAATAAATAGTCAAATCTTTTTTAATTTCTTCATTAACATTTAAAAAATAAGTCCCTTTTCTCTTGACATTAACTATTTTTTCGGAACAAAAATGACAATCATCGCAATCCGCTGAAAACGCCGTCAGCTGAAAACGCAACTTTTGCTTTAAAACTATTCGCTTTTTCCGCTAAAACACTCATCATAGAACCCGTGCTGCCATATATCTTGAAAGAATGGATTTAAAAGAATATTTCTGCTAAGTATCATCAGAGTATTCGTAAAAATGGTTATTTTATGTAATTTTAAAGTGAATGGTTTTTATTACCGTCGGTAGATAAAGGGTTAAATTGCTATTCGATTTATCAATTTAAAGTTAAATCTCCAGAGAAAAAAATCCTTGCTTCATATTTTTATAGTTCTGAATTTTATAAGTAAAAGACTGAAGAACTCAGTCATAAAACTCTTCTTAAGATATTGATATTGAGTTGATTTCATTCTTACAAGTTCAAATAAAGAAAGGGGTTTTCTTTTCTGATAACATACTTCCTGTTTTTGAATTAATTCCAATGAACTAAAATGAATTAATCAAATGACACACGGCGACACTGATTTGAAGTGTTGGTAATCGTAACGTTTTTCCATGAATAAAAATGTCAAATTTGGTTTTGTAATGGCCTCCCCGCAGGGGGGAAGCTTCCTTTTCATTTAGTCGACTTTAATATTAGGAAGGTTAAAGATTGATGCTAAACAAGATAAATCCAATTTATTATGACCAAAGATAATAATCAAAGGCAAGCAAACTGTAAAGCAAAATCCTGGAGCGATATAACGAGCGCTCAAACCCTATGTGAATAAGCGCTCGAAATCCGAATAGCTGAACTTTACTCAATGTTATCTTAAGAAGTATAACTTCCTTAAATTTTTCTAATAGTTCAAGTCCGTCCTATAATCACGTGGCGAAACTCTGATCCTTACCGTAACAACACTGCTTTCAGCGACTCATCTCATTTTCCTTCTAAATTAAGATTATTAAACTTCAACTATAAATACACTACATAATCTGCATGTCTTGGTTTCTTCTTGAGAGGAATAACTGTGAAATAACGCGATTGCTGGCCCCAAGATTCCCTAAGAGGATTAGTAAAAGTTCCCTTAAAGCCCCATCACAGTTTCTCTCAGAATTATTTGTCTTCATAAGAAGTAATTACTGATATAAGTTAATATTTAAACAATAATGATGATTTTATTTATAATTACATGAAATATTTTCGCAACAAAATTAAAGAAAAGCTTTTATTTCGCATGAATATTTATGAAATTTTATAAAACAAAATTATCTGAAGTGAAGATTCATATATGAAGTAAAGGAAATAATTATGTTTCCGTTATATTTGTGCATCCGTATATATATTTCTTCAAGTGTGTAAACACGGTTCATAAATTTTTGCTACTATTTTATTCAAACCTGTAAATGAACATTTGATGCTGAGTTTTTGAACCAATTTTCCTTGAGTTTAAGTAAATATAAATGCACCAAATCTATACTTAAAGTTAGTTTGTTTAGCAATTTCTTCATTGCTTGTTTGACAATTCATTATTTCTTTCTTTTAACAATCATGAATAAAACGGAGAAATAAAAATAATATTTATTTTACCACCAGTGCTTGCATGTGCATTAGGATTTTTGAAACGGTACTGTCCGAGGATTTCTTTTATTGCTGATTTATTTAAAAAAAATATGTATTTTATATTATTATAATTATAAACATTTTAGGCAATATAGCAGTTTTTTATTATATTTATTTACTTCTATCTCTATATAAATGCAGTAAAAAGGAGATTTTTTTATCTTTACCATTTGTCCGGAATATTGAATAATTGCATTTACTGTTTGCAATGTGTTTCATGAAACTTGAGTTAAAAAAAATCTTTATTTTCTATTTCTTTCAAACTCCAAAAATTTCTTCTCAACGCAAATAACTATACGAATATCAAAACTTGATCTTTTTTACCTTTGCCGGGGAAATCTTCTAAATCTTTAAAATGAACAATTCATATTTTATAGTGTTTTGAATTCCTACTATTAGCTCACTCTCTCCCTATACATGTATGTCACGTTTGAAAAGGTAAGCTTTAAAATTAAGAAGAAATAAATGAAAATAGAGCGAACTCTTTACCATCGCTTAAGGATTTGTGGGTAAATAAGCCTATTTAAAGGTGGAGCGAGCGCTGACGAGAGAGAATGCCTACTCGAAAAGGCTTAGCTGGTCACTCCCCGCCGAAGTGTTGTTTATTGTTCTACTCGGTTGCGCCCCAAAAGGCCGTCATGTTGGATTTTCAGGGATTGAAAAGAAATAAAAAAGTATTTTAAAGATGATGCCCCCCTCATTTTAACAGCAGGCCTGGAGCCTGACATATATATATATATATAAAAGAAATATGTATTATTTATCAAAAACAAGAAATAATAGATAAAGAACATAACAATAAATAGCATAATAAAAATATAAAAGCTGAACATGAAGAACAAAATTATAGATAAATAAAAGAACTACAAAAAAGCAAAACCTAACGAGTCAGAAAGCAATTTCGGACTTAGGACCGAATAAGTGGGGTTAAACTAGTTTAAAGGCGCCAACCTTCCCCCTTTGCAACTCGGTAGGAAAACCAAATAAAATAAAATAAACAAAACTTCAGAGTATTGATAACTCAGAGAGCATGATAAAACCAATCACTACTATTATGTAACAAACTCTCCCAAAACTCTTAATGCAGAAAAAATCACAAAATCACAAAATAATTATGTAAGAAAAGTAGAAAAATGCTAAAACAATTATATAAGAAAAGTATCATTCAAAAATTAATTTAACAAAATTTCTTTACTCACTAAGCTTTTACGAAGAGAAACAAGCGTCTTGCCATTAATGAAAGTCAATTATTCACTAAGTTAAAAAATTCGAAAATACATAACCACATGTTTTGAGCTGACTTTTATACCAGCCAGAAAAGACAAGTATCAAATGACGACAGTCAAATATGGTAAAATTTGAATTGGTTGATTGTCAAAAATGTAAATTTGTTAGGCTATAATTTGGTTTTTGTCAACAATGTGTAAGATGTTCAAGATTTGTGTGGAAAAAATGTAAACTGTGATATGAGTGTTATGATATAATCTTCACAGCAAGACCACTAACATGCTGACTTTGAAAACCTATTGTTGTGTGGTGGATTTGGAATTCGAAGTAGCAAGCCGGTTAATGTATTTGTGATGAATATAAGATCTCAAGAAATTAAAAGGGTATTCATGATCTAAACAACATTGAAAATTTTTTTTATATTATTGTATTTATCTATTTAGTAGGTAGTTAAGTTATCATTTCTAAATAAAAAATTCAAAATGATATTTCTGTAAATTGATATATGTAAATTACTGTTCCATACGGGAATTTTAATTATATGGAGCTTAAACGAATCTCTTTTGTCAAAAATGTTACTGACTACAATATTGTTAATAAGATGCAAGTCTAAATCCAAGAATTCCACCCTATTAGAGTTGAAGTTAGTTTTAAGGAGCTTGAGATAATCAGGGTAGAATGTAATATTTGGTTTGTATTCACTATTTTTATCAAAAATTATTATATCATCTATATAACGATAAATTAAGTAAGAATCGTTTACAACATGATCTATTTCAAAAAATGTAAATATAGGTTCGCTAAACAATTACTAGCTGGACCACCCTGAGGTATTCCTTTGATCTGTTTATAAAGATTCTGATCAAATGTAATGAAATTTTCTTTTAATACGAGGTTAACAAGAATATCAAATTTTTCTTTTTCATTGAAGTATATAATTTATATTTATCATAAATTAACTGTAGAACCTTAATCATATCGTCAATATCTATAGAATTAAAAGGTCCTCGAAATCAAAACCATGCATAGAAAAAATCATCATATCCTTAGTAACTCTAGCAAACTCTAAGCTATTTTTAATAATTGCCGTGTTTTTGTAAATTATCAATTAGATTTTGAAGAAGAGATTGTAAGATCTTCCCAGACTTCGTGATATATGTATTGTATCCATTAGTGATACTACGGAATTTTATAATGCTTTTATGAAATTTTGGTGTTAAAAATACTTGGATATTTAATATTATTTAGATGAATATTCAGTCTTTTGTTAAAAGCTAAAAGACGATTATCATCTTCTCTATTATTGTGAATTGATTTTTTGAAATGAATTATTATTTAAAATGTGGTTACTTAATATTTTACTGTAAAAATATTTACAAATTATGGCATAATTAGCAGAGACCTTATCAACATATGTAATAACGAAGTCATTTTGGATATTTACTATTGATGATTTAAGATCTTTATACATAATTTCATTTTCAACAGTAAAATCTAATTCCTGAATTTCTGTTGCTACATAAGATCTAAATTGATTGAATGCTTCAATCGGCATTCCGTATTTAATTGCCATTTTAAGGTAGAATTTATCTAAATCTTTTATGATTTGATTCATAACGTTAGATTTATTTTTTGTGATCATCAGTCTAAAACCGGTACCTTTTTCCATAAAATTTCTTAACAAATCATCTTTCACGATGCTAAGGTCGCCTGTGACAACGTGCTGATGATAATCATCAATATAGTCTCGATATAGATTGCATCTACATGATTCTGAACTTAGAAGCTCCGAGATTTGATTATAATTAAATATAAATCTACCTAATTTCTTGTTGTATTTGAAAGCCTTTTTAATAATAATATTTTTAATAGGAAAAAGGATTGATACTTTTGAAATATACTTGAAAATTAATTTTGTTAAAGGATTTATTCATAAATAATAATGTACAATATTCTGTAGAGTAATTTTCACTTGCATCTAATTTAATATTCATTTTTTGTACTAAATAGTTATTAAGGTCTCGAATCATATGCATACCATGAGAATCACGAAATTTATATCTGCTTAAAATATCTGTCATAATTTTAATTTCAGTTTTATTCAAGCCAAACATAAACGATTTAATTAAGCCTGTGTTGTAGTTATCATCAAATTTAGCAGCTAATTCTAACATAGAATTCTTGAGGGTTGACATGTCTCTAGTAACTCTTTTTCTGCGTTTAGCTTTTGAAATTCTTGCTAAACGAATATTATTACTATTATCAATAAATTTATTAAAATTCGGAATATATAATGAATTCGCGGATTTTTGTTTAAAAGCTAATAAGACACTTTCACCTTTCCATATAACATTCAAACCATAAGGATAATATGATCTAAATGAATCTATAAAAAAGTTTTTGAACCATAATCTTTGTTTAATATTTGGCACTATTCTAAGTATATGTACAGTTATGTTATTGAATCCATGTTTATGAAAGTGTCCTATCTCAATCTTAGCCTGGTTATATATATATGTCATGGTTTTTAAGAGAGAATCAGATTAAAGTTTTAAAAAAGGAGATCTTTATTCAATCGTTGCGACATCTCTTCTGACGCTAAGGGCAGGGAGGAAAAAGCACGCCATGGTGGTGGTTTCAAGTGGATAACACTTGAAAAACATATGGTAAGTATCGCTGCTTGAAGAGGTTGCTTGCAAATTAATGCTGACATATGTTGACTATTAAATCTAACGATCTGGAATTAGACATGTTTATTGGCTAGGCCATATGTTCGGAAGAAATAAATGGGTGATTAGTTTGATACTTGAAGATGAGACCTGAGAAAGATGAATCAAGTGCTAGATAGGGAATTTAATTTTTAATCTAATTTAATTATGCTCACATTTGCCCCCATTTTAAAAGGGAGTCATGGCGTGGATTTTTTTCTCTCTTTACAAACTTAATCAATCTTCAATAAACACAAAACAATACATAACATTATTTAGAAAGACATATTACAGACAGTAGAAATATTTAAGCAATAAGAATACTAAAATAAAAATGCAATATAATAAACGAAACTATAACAACAAACACAGTAAGGACACTTCCAACATATTAATTGATAAAAATGAATTTCCATACATATAATATAAGATTAGCTTGTTCAAATCTATTCGACATCTAGAATAAGAGCTCGCGTTTCCTCCTATTCCTTCATAATAATAGATTCGTATTATAGCTGGTAGATATTTTCAAAAAAAAATTATGTTGGAAAATAATATATCAAACAATAAGATAGTAAATATAAAAATACATGAAATCATACAAATGTTAAAATAATAATTTTGTATAAAAATCTACTCTGGCGTCATCGTAGTAATACCTTATGTCAGTATTTCTCAAACTTTCAATACTGGCGCCCCCCTTTTCAATCACAATTTTTATCGCGCCCCCCTTATACATTAATAATGCACTAAATGCAATAATAATGCACTTTGACGCTAAAGCTACAATACGAGATCTTAATTATAAACCATACAAATTAATAACATAAGTATTAAATTTTGAAGACTACCTTTGAGCAAAAAAATAAATTAAGTAAGTAATAGAATAATTATTATGTTATTTTTCCTTTCTCTAATTTTTAAATTGAACATATTGCAAAATGCGGTGACTGCTTAGAAGACAAAATATGGATATTTGGTAAATATAGAAAAATAACTCAGAGGGTCAATTTATAATCATAAGCATTCCTTTTAAAATTTGCTTTGCAAGACAAGCCCATGGAAGTCGTTAATATTTATTAAACTTGTTCTTAATTTGGTATTAATTAATTAGTTACAAAATACTCTGTGCAGCACTGATACATTAAAATTATACCGGCCGAAGTACCTGCTCTTTGCAGGAGTTCATTTATAAGAAAATAAAACATTATTGATATAATAGCTGTATTGTAAGGAGAGTAAAGCCAAGTGCGTGACAATGTTTACAAAAATGTATATATATAAGATGTTTTTTTTAAAAATGATGGCTCAAATTATAATTAGTTTTAAGCGAATTTTAATTTTAAGCCTCACAGAATTAGAATTTATAATTGATGTTAAATAATGAACAATAATATAAAATTCCGATGAGGAATAATTGTATTATTTTTAATATTTAAAGCAAAAAGACTTCAAAATGTTTTAACCTGGGAGCAGGCGTGCACTCGATACGGTCGAGCGGAATTATTGAGTCACCCCAATCCTTTTTTTTAATATAATTATTTTATTGTACACGATACAAATCGTTATTCCAATGAATAATTTAATTAAGAGAAAGTTTACTTACCTACTTTCACTGACTTTTCAATTTTTTTTCGTAACAAATAAACAGTTTTGCCGGAATTAACAATTTCGTGATCTGTGTGTCCCGCGCTACCACTTCCGGGTAAAAAGTGTATTCATTATGATAATATGTATGTTACTGCTAAAAACAATTGTTATGCTTTATATGTTTGAAAATACTCATCTTGGTCTAAGTCTTGGCCCAGTAATCCATCAAAGTGTGCTCTCCTTGGTTTTCCAAATATCATAAAACTGTTTTGCATAGAAAAAAGCGCAACAGAGAAATACATTACTTACAACTTCCTTAAATGAGTAATAAACACATCAGAGAGGGGTCATGACTAACTGTACCAATAACTTAGAAGGTCAAACAAATTACAGCTATAATGTGCAGTATTTTAAAAATAATTACAGTGATGAATTTTTTATGTTCCTAAATTTTTTCGATTCTGGATCTGGGATCTATCTGTTTTTTCTCTTAAAGAGTAGACAGTTAGTTTTAAAACAGAAAACGTAATAAAAACTCTCTCATCATGGGATCACAGCAAATTAAATAAAATATTTTTTATTTGGTTATAGGATCAAAGATAGCTAATTAAGTATTGAAGAATTTTCTTTTTTGATGATTTAATATCGCCTATAACTTATATCAGATTGAAAGTGCATTTTTTATTATGTCTGAAAATATTTTGTTTTAATTCATTCCAGTAAGTTAATTATTTTTTAAATATTTTATTTTCGATATGCTCGCGCCCCCCTCGTAAGGTTATCGCGCCCCCTCAGGGGGGCGCGCCCCACAGTTTGAGAAACACTGCCTTATATTGTTACACACATTTTGCATATGTATGAAATATATTTTTTAAAAAGATAAAAAAAAATAAAGACACTAATAAAATGAAACTATTAATAATATGAAAACGGTGTATAACACACAACTTATATGCACTATTCAACACAATAAACAATATTTTATTTCACATGCGTTATAAAATATAAAAATTATAAGAATATAGGAATAAAAGAATACAATAATATAAGAGCACTTTTTTATTATTTTTGAGTCGGAAAAGTGGACTCACTTCAATAATAACTTTTAGTATGTATGAAAATTTTCTCAATATTCACTGTAACTTAACAATATCGCATACAATATTTTGAATCTTTCCGTAACCTTCTAAAAATTCGTTTCATAGACAAAAATTCTTGATTTTCTCTTGCATCACACATTCACTAATATAAACTGTATCACCTTACTTAATTTTGAACACATCTCTCTGAGAAATCTGCGTGATCAACTCACAGATGTTCAGGGATGCTGATAAGAAACAATGAGAGGTGTACATATCAAACTAAACAAGTTTGTCCTCTTAATGTTTCGAGACATATACAAAATTATAATGATTGTATTCTCCCTTATCCACTGTATAATATCTAAAAATAAACTTCAAGTTATTAAATTAATTTTAATTTTAGATAAGGAAATTTTCGAGAAATAGTGAATCCTGATATATGGCCAGTATATCAAAACACACAATTTCAAAATAAAAAAAAAATAATGACATACAATAAGATTACTGCTGAATAAAATAATTACAAAACAACTGAATTCAATGGAGAAAAAAGAATACAACTTGACTTTACTTTTGTTTCTTATAAAAATCAATATCTCTAATATTAGTTCTCTCATTAGTCATTTTTCTAAAAACTTAATTTATATCTTTCACTTTAAAACACCAATTTCTATCATAACTTTTAACTCATTCGACATCTTAAGATAAAATTATGAGAAGTATATTAAAATTTCTCAAAATTTTGTATGACTAAACCTATATATACTTTGTTTTCTCAATTAAAATATAAATAAAATATCTAATTTATAACACAACTATATTATAAAAATTAAATACCATATCATATCATATATTATTCTTTTTCGCAGAAAAGTCTTGTTAAGCAGAACTCAGTTATTTCTGTATTACGTAAGATGTTTCTTTTAGTTATTATCTTATTCTCATTATTATGGGTATTTTGTTGAATGTAATTTAACTGAAAATTTTCAGATGGATGAAAATGTCTTAAACGAACTGAATGAACCAATTCAGTGTCAGTTTTATTAAGGGCATTGGGTCTATCAATTTCAAATAATGCATCAGAACATTTTCTTAAAACGGTATAAGGGCTTGAATAAGGGGGACTTAATTTCCTTGTATTGGGGTATTGAAGTTCCTCATACATTACTAAGTCACCAACCTTGAGATCAGCTTCCTGAAATTTTTTATCATATCTAATCTTATTTATTTTATAATATTGTTCTGTTCTTTCTTTGGCTAATTTTCTTGCTTCTTCTAAGGGAGGATATATCTCATTATCTTTTAGCGAAATTTCGAAAGGTAAATTACCATACATTAAGTAGGTTGGAAGGAAACCTGTTATTGAATGTGGAGTTTGATTATACTGATGGGTTACTTTTTCTAGAATTTTTGTCCATGGGACTTTATTTGAACTATTACTACTTTCACATTTTAAGCGGGTAATGATGGTTTGATTTACCCGTTCCACCTTTCCATTGGTTTGTGGTCTGTGAGAAGTAGTTAATAATTAAGTGATATTATTATGTTTTAAAAAATGCTTAAATTTTGAAGAGGTGAACGCAATATTTCTATCACTTAAAATTTTTTCCGGTATGTGATTCTGAAAGATTTGTCTTAAACAATTTATATAAGTATCTGTTGTTGCATTTTTTGATGGGAAAGTCCAAATGTACCTAGTTGCATGATCAATAATAATGTGTAAATATTTTTAACAGAGTTGTAATAATTTAAACCACCTACACTATCTATCGATAAAAGTTCAAAGGGTTTTTCACAAAGGGGAAGTGATTGCATCAGTCCGTATTTTCTCTGATGTGACTTCTTATTTATTTGACAAGTTTCACAGTGTTTCACATAATTTCGTATATCAGTAATAATGTTTATCCAATAATATTGTGGTGATATTAATTTTAACATGGTAGCTACACCAGGGTGGCCAAATTTTTTATGAGTTGTTTCCATTAATTTCACTCTTAGAGCTTTGGGTACAATTATTTTAGTTAAACCTTGTCTTTTAACTACAAAAACACCATCTCTCTTAAAACATTTAGGAGCTGATGTATTTTCTATATTTTGAAAATGACTTATTTCATTGATATCTAGTAAAGGTTCTGGGGGTGTATTAATTATATGATAAGCAATAGGATTTCTTGTTAACATATCAGCTTCAACATTAGTGCTACCTTTCTTATATTTTATATCAAAATCATACATAGAAGCTTTTAAAGACCATCTAAAAAGTCTACCCGTGGGATTTTTGAAATTTTTATATATAAGCCAAACTAATGCATTATGATCGGTATGAACTGTGAAATGAGATCCATGAAGATAGCAATGGAATTTATCTAAACTATCAATTATAGCTAAGCATTCTAATTCAGTTATTGTATAATTAATTTCATAATTTCTCAGTCGTCTCGAGGGGAATGCAATCGGATGTTGATTTCCATTGGGTTTTTGTTGTTTGAGGATACATGAGATTTCAGTTTTCGATGCATCTACATAAAGATGACAGGGATAATTTGGATTGAATATAGCTAAAATGGGCTTTGAAATTAAACTGTCTTTAAGTTTTTGAAAAGATTGTTGACATTCTGGGGTCCAATTCCAATTTTGATTCTTTTTAAGAAAATTATTTAAGGGCAATCTTAATTTTGCATATTGAGGAATGAATTTATAATAGACATTAATATTACCAAGAAATCTTTGTAAAGGATTTACATTTCTAGGGGGTAAAAGTTTTTTTAATTATTTTGACATTTGTATTATTGGGAGTGTATGACCCTTGTTTTATTTCATATCCTAAGAATCAATTGTATCTTTGCCAAATTTACACTTTGATAATTTTAATTTAATATTTTCTATTCCACAAATTTTAAAAATTTCCTCTAAATGTTTTGCATGTTCTTCAATTGATTCCGAAAATACTATTATATCGTCAAAATAATTTAATGCAAATTTTATTTGGTATTTATTTAAAATCTGTCTAATAGCTCTTTGAAATATAGCTGGAGAATTTTTATATCCAAAAGGCAAACGATTAAATTGAAAAAGACCGTAATTTGATGTAAATGCAAGTTTTTCAGATTCATTATCATCTAATTTAATGTGCCAATAACCACTACATAGGTCAATAGTTGAGAAAAATTTTGCATGTGTTAATTTGTCTAAAACTGCATCTATTCGGGGAATTGGCTCTGCATCTAATTTTGTGATAGCATTTAGCTTTCTGTAATCGATACATAATCGTGTACGAGCATTATCCTCTTTTTTAAAAGCCAATGTTATAGGGGCAGCGTAAGAACTATAAGATGGTTTTATTATTCCTGCTTTCAATAATGCATCTAATTGCTTTTTTATTTCCGTATCATCTTTAAAAGATATCCTATATGGTCGATTTGCAATGGGTAATTCTGAGGTAAGTATTATTTTAGGAGAATTACATTTTAACTCGCCCACATCAAACTTATTTTTAGCAAAGACATGTTTATATTTATCAATAATCATATTAATAATATCATAATCACTATTAGGAATTATTTCTATATTAAACACATTATCAGTTTTCTTAGTGATAATTTTATTATTACTAAATTTGAGTTTCATTTTCTTTAATATTTTTCTTAGATTCATAATTTTTAAAAATTTGTTTTCCTCTTTGAAACATTTTATAATCACTAAAATTAATATTTAATTCAAAAATACTCATAGTTTTATTAGAAATTATTAAATATTTCAGTTCTACATTTACTATGAGGAATTTAATATTTTCAATAATTTCTCCTATTTTCAATTGAATTGCCTCACTCACCTCAATTTCTCCATTGATGGTGGCAATTTTTGTTTTGATATACTCTACATTGTGGTATCCCTTGATTTGTGATATTATATTTTTTGGAATAATATTGACACTCTCTCTCTCTCTCTTGATCCTGTATCCAAGAGGACATCAACTTGTTTGAAAGTGATTCTTCCCTGGATGATCATAAGTTCTCATGTTTGATGAGGTTGGAATACCGTATTATTGTTTTGTGTTCTTTGACGGGGGTAGAAAGTTGGAGCATTGGGTCGCAAAACTGTCGGTCGTTGTGGAAATCGTTGGTTTCTCGGATATAGGTCGGCCGCTGAAGT
This sequence comes from Trichonephila clavipes, assembly GCA_019973935.1. Taxonomy (NCBI): domain Eukaryota; kingdom Metazoa; phylum Arthropoda; class Arachnida; order Araneae; family Nephilidae; genus Trichonephila; species Trichonephila clavipes. Next base: position 41,722 of record BMAU01005363.1, on the reverse strand, counting down.
GAAAAGGAAGGGTGATGATAAGGTGATGGAAACTGAGGAGAGTATACCTTATATCTTGTATTGGTTATGGTATCCGGATGTTGAGATTGGTCATTTCTCCAATTCCATCCTCCATATTGTTGTCTATGGGCAAATTGATTCGTATGATAAGGTATTCTTGTCATTGGATACTTTGGGTATATAACTTCATTCTTACTTGATTTTGATTTTTCTTGGATATCTAAGAGTTTCATTTTTTCCTTCAGTTCCTCTATGTTGCTGCAGTTTTGTAACTGTATTTCTATGTCTCTATTTTCTTTTAATCCTTTTATGATGTAATATTTTTCAGCTTCTTCTTCCATGTTTATCCGGGATGCGGTTTCTTTTACTCTGTAGAAATGTTCTATGTGGGTCTCTTTTGAGATTTTTTCTGTTTTAGATAATTGAAGATGAATCTCCGCTGGATTGACTTGTGTTCCGAATTCACGTATTAAATTATTTTTCAGTTCGTAACAACTTTTAGGGATAGATTGTGATTGGATGTAAGTCTTCACAGCTCCATCTACTTACTTGATTATAAATAGGATTTTCTGTTTCTCTGGTATATTGAAGGAATCGCACGTACTTTCAAAATTTCTAATGAATGTTTGGATGGGTATTTCCCGGTTATAGTTTTGGAAAAAAGTCTGTAGATCTTCAAATCGAATATCATTTTTAATAATGGTTATAGTTTGTTGTAATTTTTCTTCATCAGCATCTAAATTCTCTTCTTGCTTAATTTTAATTTCATTCATTGTTTCCATTTTTGAAGCATGACTTTCTGAAATCTTGTTAGGAGAAGAGGATGATTCTATTTCTTTTGCGGTAAGAGCGATGTTCTTTCGGGGATTACTAGCGCATTTCTTTTTCCGTACCATAGATTAATTCTGTTAACCCAACGTCCTCAGCTAACAAATGTAGAGTGCCGTCAGTCTTCCATAAAATTCTTCATATCAGTTATTACTGCAGTTGGCTTACGTTTTTATATTAAAATATTTTATAAAAAAGATTAGTTTTTTTACATTAAAATCGCAGACAAAGATCCTGCCGGCTTTAGTTCTGTCATGGTTTTTAAGACAGAATCAGATTAAAGTTTAAAAAAGGGGATCTTTATTCAATCGCTGCGATATCTCTTCTGATGCTAAGGGCAGGGAGGAAAAAGCACGCCATGGTGGTGGTTTCAAGTGGATAACACTTGAAAAACGTATGGTAAGTATCGCTGCTTTGAAGAGGTTGCTTGCAAGTTAATGCTGACATATGTTGACTATTAAATCTAACGATCTGGAATTAGACATGTTTATTGGCTAGGCCATATGTTCGGAAGAAATAAATGGGTGATTAGTTTGATACTTGAAGATGAGACCTGAGAAAGATGAATCAAAAGTGCTAGACAGGGAATTTAATTTTTAATCTAATTATATATATATATATATATATATATATATATATATATATATATATATATATATATATATATATATATATATATATATATATATACAGACGAACCTCTATATTGCGAATTTTTCTATAAAGCGAACTTTTTCCTGGAACCTTGAACATTTCACGATTTTCTTCGTAAAGTAGCCTCTCTTTTGCGAAGTACATTTTCTATATAACGAATATTTTCTTTTGTGATTCGATTTTTTTCTCGCTATTTTTAAAATATTTCTAAACATTTCATTTTATAATCTCTTTAATACTTTTCATGGTGGTCATAAATCTTGAACTGGTTTTATTATATCCTAACTTGTAGAGAGCAATAGATTTCTGGATGTTTCATCCAAGAAGTAAAACCTTTGACCCCCCATTGTCCAGTTCATTAGAAACATCTTCGCTATCCCTTTTCACACTCAGTGGAGTTGTCCCGTGTCCATGTATTCTAGTTATAAAATAATACATGTTTAATGTTGCTTAAAATAGTGTTATGTTTGTGTGCTTTAAATCAGAAAATGTCCTCAAATTTCATTAATTTCAATAACAAAATTATGTTCTTAGTATTAAAAATACAGTATTGTTCGACATTTTTTCCCTTGTTTTCCTTGCAGTTTTTCTTTCTTTTCTTTTTTGATGGGTAGGATACATAAAATAAACATATATTAATTTTATAAAAAAAGTTGTGAATAATTACTTTCTTTAATACACAACGTTTATGAATTTAAAATTTGTATTATGTGGTTTATAAAGTATATTAAAAGATGAACCTCTATGTAACAAATTTTTCATATAACGAACTACTTTCCGGGATTTAGTGACATCGTTATATGGAGGTACGACTTTATATCTTGTTCAAATTTTCAATCGTTTATAAAATACTTCCTATTCATCCAGTCGATTTCAAATGCATTTTTTTAAACTTTGTAGTGGATTATACTTGATGTTTTAATACAGGTTTTTCAAATATTAATCACTTAATTAAATTAATTACTGGTTTTCGACACCAACTTAGATTCGTCTCCGTCGTTGTTACAATGTACCTGTTTAAACAATGACAAAAGGTGGCATCGGAAATTGGTTTTTCAGCCAAACTAGCCAAACCGGGTGTGCATTGTTACAACAATGCAGACAGATCATACTCTTTTTTTCAATTCCAACTAATATTTCCCTCTCTTCATTTATATATATATAAATGTTATCTTGGTTTGTGTACGCTTCCATGACTCAAAAATTCCAGCATCGATTTATCTGAAATTTTGACATAACGTTGCATTTGAATCCAGCCAGGTTCTTAAGAACTTTTCATTTCGAAATTCACCTTGAATTTTTTAAAATTTAATTTTTATGTGATTTTTTGGTGTTATGACGATATATGATGTCACGATTCGCTCGAAATGCGAAAATTTACACTTTGGGGATATTTTTTTCCGGATTATTACATATTTTTACTATAATTATGTTTATTGGTTGTCATATTTATTTATTTATTTTGTTCTTTGATACGTAATTGGGATTAATTTTCGAATAAATAATTTTTTTTTAAATTATTCTTTCAGTAACTTAAGTTTTGTTTTGTATTTTTGGCTACATTCCGATAGCTTTAACGCTGGATGTTTACAATTTTGCTTATATATTACATCGTGTGTGTTTCTTCTATAATTTTAAGCTAAATTTGTTTCTTTTTATTAAATGAAGATTATAATTATATTTGACTTCTGTGTACGCTAGTTAGTTTTCGGCGAAATGGTTGTTAAAATTTCTTAACGATTTGACGCTAACATTAGACTAGCCGTCTTATCTGCACAAATGGTTAGCGTACTTGATGAAATATTTTCCGTAATCCAGTAATACTTGATCAAATTAATTTTTATGTTTATTTTTCTTTGTACCCACGCTTTTTTCCGTAGACAACTTACATCAAATTAAAAGACGTCGTTAAATACCGCGATATACGCATACAATGTTTGGTAACCGTTCCATGCATATTCGAACACAGTATTTTTTTCCACTTGGTGACAGTTTAATTTGGCGAAATTAATCAACGGGATTTTAAATAAGTAAGTTTTTTTTTCTCTATTAGAAATTCTTTTTTTAAATTTCATTTCATATTGAAATACAAATGTTAATGTTTAGGTTTTCTGATATAAATATTTTGAGTCATCGAAGTATTAAACCTTATTTTGATTTTGATGGCCTTTTAAAAAATTTAAGTTTATGTTATAACTTTCTTAAATAGATTCCATTAGTAATTTGTTAACAGAATACTTGAAGTTACTACTATCTGGCTTGGCCCTTACTTATTATCACAATAATCACCAACGTTCAAGATAACTTGCCAATTTTGCAAACTTGATTTACCATGTGTTGTATGAGCTGAATTAGCAATCATGTGTTTCATTTCATGTAATGTGGCCAATAAGTTGCAATAATACGCAAATAACGTTTACTTTTGTCATGGACATAGCTACCGCTGTATCAGCTGTACCAATGATGCAAGGCCCCGAGCTATATCGGTCGCAATACATGTTACTACTGTCTCACTAACAAGGTGCTCATATCTGTAAAAAAGCCAACAAAAGAATTTTGATACAGTGACCAGTCAGAGCTGTTTTGAAAATTAATATATTTTTATTTAAACCTTCGTTTTAAGTGTAGTCAATCGGCTTCAATGCAAAAAGTTGCCTTGCAGAAAATCATCGACACTTAGGCCATCCAACTGGACAAACAAAAGCAGTGTTAATAGTAATTACATATCCAACTGGAATAGGCATCAGCGAACGAGAAGAACAGCAAATGGCTCAAAGGCTTGAGGAAGTGGTTGTCGCAAGATTGTAATTATTTTTGGTACTTATGTACTATCACAACAATCACCAAAGTTCGAACAATTCGCCAATTTGGCATGTGATGTATGCGCTGAACTGGCAATAATGTGCTTATTTTCATATAATGTCGTCAATAGGTTGTGATAATACGTAAGAACCTTATTTTTTCAAATTGTGATTTCACATTGATATAGTTCAGTTTTTTTTATGTCCATTAACGTTAGTATACGTTCGTTTTTCAATTTATTTTTATGCTCGGGATATGTATTTTAGGTAATTTTTTTATATGAAATACTAATTTTAATTTGGTATTTACGTATTATAGCACAATTAATTTTAGGAAATTAATATTAGGAATATTATTTTAGCCTGCTTTATCTTTCTCTGCGGTAAGCCTTAATTAATTCAATATATAATTTTGTTTTTTATATTTTAGTACTTACACTTTTTTTGCCCATTATGTACCACAAATATTTTTTTGCACACCACGATGTATTAATATGGCGAAATTATGTGCAGGGTTTTCTTAAATATATTTTTTAAATCTGTTTTTGACAATTTTTTAAGTTTTGTTTGATGTGTCTCTGAAATATGAAAGGAAAAATAAAGATTTTCCAATATATGTTTTGTGTTTGTACGAAACGGTTTATATTGAATTAATCAAAATATTTAGCTATCTTTTATTTTTGATATCTTCTTAAGGTTTAATTTATGTTGTAACTAGCTGTACCCAGCTACATGTTGCTGTGGCTCAGTTAGCTTAAAAATACTGGTGCACCATAAAGTATGCAATGATCCTTACAAAAGTAATAATACACAATAATTCAAACAGATAAAAGAAAGGGTACAAGCGTATTATTGCGAAAATCGCCAACTCGCCAAGTAGGGACCCCTGATCTTTATGCGTCGTACACGCTACGCAGAATTGCGCAGAATTGGCTACTAGGTGCTTCGTTTCATATAATGTCGCCAATAGGTTGCGATAATAACCAAGTACCAAAATTATTTCAAAGTACATAAATAAGTTCATAAAATAGTCAAAAATAGATAAATGAGGAGCAGTTTTATTCTGAAAAAAATTACTACATTAATTTGAACCAAAAAGCTGTCTTAAACAAATAAAATATGCCCAAATTTGATGAAACGGGTCTTCTCTGGAGTCCATGAAGGCGCAAAGGTTTAGTTTTACAATGTTTCTGGGTAGACAATATTTTGTGTTGCTTAATTGTCTGTGCAGATACAGAAATGATTGTCTGATCTGCCTACTTTAGAGCACAACAACAAATAATAGTCCATAAGGAGAAGCAATCCATGTCTGGATCTAAGCCACTAAATTTTAAAGATATGCCCTGAACTTCGTTGATAACGTTTGGGAACAGTAAAAATCTTCAATTATTATCAGCTCTTTGTCAAAGATTTATGATGTAAGACCATGCTCAAATTTGAATTTTCCTTGCGTATTAAATGCGAAATATCTTTAACCATGTGTGACTTATATTTCTTCCCTAACTTTGTTGGAGATGAAGAAGTGCAGGAGCGGCCAATATGTGATTGCAAACAATAGACAAATTTAATTTGGTAGTGGCATGTTGCTCCCAACTGTAATGATGTATCCCAGTGTCTGATATATTTTGAATGTAGGCAGTCACCTTAATTATTTTGTGATACATTGCATTGTTATTGTGTGTGTGAGAGAGAGAGAGAGAGCTGTGATTTATACGATTGTGTTGATTTTATGTGAGTATAGTTAATTTTTCATCGTTCTTCATTAAGTTTTCAATTGTTTTTCTTATTTCTCAGTGTAATTGGGGAAATTTCTGCTATGTCAATTAATTTTCATTTCAATTCAAACTATATATAATTAAATTGACCTCTTTGGAGTTATTTGTTCAATTGGAATGAAATATATATATATATATATATATATATATATATATATATATATATATATATATATATTAAGTTTCCCATTGCGTCAGAATTGAGCGATGTTGATTGATTTATGTTTGAAATTAAATGTTTTGTTAGTATTTATATTCCTCCCTTTTTTAATGTCTTGCAATTTTATACACGTCTTAAATTCAACCTTCTTATTTTAATTCAATCAGCTTCCAGTATCTGTTACTTTTTGAATGTAGGTATTCACTTTAATTATACTTCGCCACAGTAACGCGTAGCAGGGTGCAGCTAGTATATATATATATATATATATATATATATATATATATATATATATATATATATATATATATATATATATTGTTCAAATTTGTAATCATTAGTAACTTATTTTTATTCATCCATTCAAAGTAGGAATTCACTTAATTTTTTATATTACTTGTTTTGCATAAACAAATCATTAGAATGTGCATCTACTAAAAACCACAGCATTTAATAACTTTATTTCAATTTAGTTACTAATTATGATTGCATTCGCCAAACACATGTTGTGACATCGTCGATTGTTGTGAATCCCATCTTTCGATTCACGATAATTTTTACAGTTTCACCAGCTGTTAAGGGACAAGTACGACGTCTTCGATTGTTGCGAACTCACACCCATCGATTGTCCCTGAATTTTTAAGATCCATCAGCTGTAAAATGACCAGTGCACATGGCCATTGGGCCATTGTTTATTGTCTGAACTCGGGGAGTGACGACAGCCAGACGGGTCGCCATAATGGTAAAGGAGAGCCGGTGCCCCATTGACAATAGGCGAAGCCTGTTTTAAAAGAATCATGTCGTCTTTTCTGGTGTTGAGCAAAGGGGATACTAGAAACAGGTGGCGTGATGGACAAGTGTGTCCAGATGTTGGACAAGGAATTATGGCGCCTTGGGCCAGACGGCTCGGGTGTGTTTTGGTGTTTTATGCGCGAATAGGACGAGGGAGGCCGAGAAAGACTTTTGTGACCTGCCAATAAGACGGGACGAGGGGCGTGTTGTGAACACACCCCTGGTGTTTAAAAGGGTTCTTTTTGAGGAGACGAAAAAAGAAGAGACGAGAGAGAGACGAGCCCGGCCTTGGATGGAGAAAAGGGAAAAGCCCTGCCCTGGATGGAGAAAGCATGAGAGGAGAGCACTGGTTGGAACGGACGGGAAGAGAGAGCTAAAGAAAAGGGCTTAGTCCGAGATCGGAGTGGAAAGACGATGAACGCCGGTGACGTGGAGAGTAGAATATAGGCTGACTGCACCGGCTTGGCATATGAACTGAATTCTATTGCTTCAGTAACAAATTGTTTAGCAAATAAACAATGCTTTTATTTTATATTAGACTGTAACAATTTATTGTGATGGTTAGCTATACACGACGTTACAGCTAATATATATGTATGAAATTGGTGGCAGCGGTGTGGATCCGGCATTTAAGTAAATAGATGCCCGGATCCTTAGTTTTAAGTGCAGAGAAAAAAATGCCAGCCGTGTGCGATTGTGATGAGACGAGTTGAATGACGTCTAATTCCTGGAGTTCCCAGCCATAAGAAGTGCTGGATACAGGTGTCTCCCGTTCCTGCTAGTGATGGTGTGCCCGCCTGTATTTTGGAAATGCTTGCTATGAGATGTTTTCCTGGTGTTTTCAGCTGTGAGAAGTATAGGATTCAAGCGTCTCCCGTTCCTGCCTGCGGAATCAATGAGGATCTGTTTGCCTGCGTTAGGAGTGCCGTTTTCCCAGATTTCCAAGTGTAAAGTGCAAGAATTCCTGAGTGTTCCTGTGTTGTCCTCTACAAATTTGAAGGTGAGTCTTTTCATTGAGATTATTTTTGGGGAGCAACTGAGTATTGATTTTGTATGTAAAATGTTTTAAATAAGGAATATAAGGACTAGGTAAAGTTTTAGTAAACAATGAGAGACTAGAAAGATTTTAAGTTTTTTATGAAGTGTATAAATGTGCAATATTAGTGTTGAGGTTTTAGATTCGTAAAATTTAGCATACAGTAGTTATACTGAATTTGTTGGCACAGTATTGTGAAGGGTATTGTTGTGGTTATAGATTTGTGAAATTTAGTATACGGTAGTTATACTTGTTGAATTGGAAGTACACTGATGTGTAGCTTATTGTGTTGTTTAGATTTGCGCATATGGGTAAAATATAGTTAAGTCTAGGTCTAGTGTATTGTTAGGTTACCTTGAGTCTTTGTATAATTTTTGTAACGATTAAGTTTTAGATTTGATTTTGTGTGTATTAGTGCATCATGGCGTTTCTGTTAAGAGAAGGAAAAGACGTATTGTTAGAAGTTACGAAGGAATTAAGGGTATAAGTTGACATTACTTTACCCAAGATAGAATTTAAGCGGAGAATTTGTCAAAGTAAATACTATGACGAAGAGTCAGTTAAATATTTGTTTGAGGGTATTTTGGAAGAAAGGGACCAATAATTTGAGGAACGTAGACTAGCTAGGGAATTTTAGTTAGAAAGACTTAGACATCAACTCAGAAATAAGTTAAATGAAAATAAATTGAAGGCAGGGAATAGGATTAACAATCTCGCAAATGTTTGTTATTTGTCAGGAAACCGTACCACAGAAGTTAGTGAACCGGTTAATGTGTAGGCCGTTAATTAACCTGGTAGTTAATAAAAGCGTGGAGAATGCCACGTCTTGTGATTTTGAAAATGAGAATTGTGACTTCCCAGTGAGATGGACGAACGTTTTCCCTCCGTCTGAAGTAAGAGGGAGAGGAACAGAAAAGAATAATATATTTAAGATTGAGGAAGGGAAGGAATTCGACGTGTATAGAAATAGTGATTGTGAAGTGAAAGTGAAGGCTGGGTTATGTGAAGGAAGTGTCAAAGCTGTGGCGATGGGTGCACAGCGGGTAATAAATCCGGATAATATTGGAAAGGGCTCTTTTGAATTGAAAGGAGATAAGGGAGTGGCGAACCTTGAAGGATTGATTTGTGAGAACATCTGCGAGGAAAAATATACCATTGGGACGTTAACGGGTTGTAAAAAGCAGTTAACAGTGGATCGGGAGAGTTTTCGAAATCATACAATGGCTAAGATAGCAGGGCAGTGAAAAGGGGAAAAAGAAAACATGTGTAAAGCAGATGTACGGAATAGCTTGGGAGACGGGTTAGCAATGCGATTGCCTCTCTCAGAACCAAGGGAGACTTATAAGGATGATTTAGAGACGAATAATAGGTCTAACATTGGTTCAGAATTTAATTTCGAGATAGATTTACCCGGAAAAAGAGATCGCAGTACCATTTATCGTCTTAATTTAATAAAATTGTACCGTAGAAAGCCGGAATTGGCAAATTTGGTTATGGAGAATAGCTCAGAAGGAATAGATTCCGAAATTGTCTATTCGTTAAAGCTATTTTTGGATATTGACTTTCAGGGTATTTTAAGGGAAAGTCAATTGTATTTTAAATTACCGCCTGATCGAAGTAGCTACTTGAGAATGATTAACGCTAAAAAGAAAGAAGGGTTTCCACCGGATCCTGGGACGATTATTTTAAGGCAGAAGGATATTAATTTAATTACGGGAAAACCGTTTAGATTCAAAACTTCTTGTTCATCCCAGATGTTAATTAATACACTACGAGAGGATGCAGTGTACCTTTTAGATTTACAGGTAAACGGGAGGGGGCCGTCCATCCGTACTCTGCCCGTTGGTTGGTTAGGAAGAGTGAGCCGATACCCGTACCCTCGTATTAAATGTATTAAGTACAGGAATTTGAACCAGGTGACGCCAGCCGAGATTTATCTTTTGTTAAAAAGGGAAAGATTTGTAGGAAAGAGCAACGCGGCATCGTGGGTCAACAAATTGATTTTGTATTAAAATGGTTGAGTAGGGTTGGGTCGGAAGTCGGACCGACCAAAGATAAATTAGAGCCATGGGAAAGTTTGTTCCATGTACATAATGTAGATATAGTGAAAACATTTCATGAGCTAACGAGGTATATTAATTTTATTCTCAATCAAAGTGTCTAATTTTCCTCAATAACTAACGTAATGGATGACAATACTATGAATTGTGAATAACCTGTTATAATGGTTGTGAGACTGCTTGCTGATAGCCATAATTTAATTAAATCTAAAAAGTCTTAGTTTAAACTTCTAAATTTAAAAATTTGGTTTTTAATGTTTTTTGCAAAGCTTGGAACTTTTAAATGTTTATTTTGTTTATTTAATATCGTTGGAAACTCCGTTAGAATAAGTAGATGGAAATAAGCAATTCTTTGGACTTGTGCTAGGTGTGAATTAATATTTGTATGAGTATGAGAATTTGGTGTGGTTGTAACGTGGAAGGAAATTATGTGTTAAGGTAAATATTTTGTGTCTTTTAGGACTGTGTACGCTCATAGATGTTTAACACAATTGAATGAGCGATTGATTTATTAGAATTATAGAAATATTATAATTTGATTTAATTTCTTTTAAACCCTAAATTTTAAAGTGTGAGGTAACTTTAAGAAATGGAAAAGAAATAATCCAAGAATCGAAATTCAAGTTTTTATTGTAAAGTTTACGTCTTACAGAATTTTGGATTTATTTGCTTATTTTACTTGTGATTGAATATGTTACTTGGATTGCTGTCCTGATCGGTCTCATTGATAAGACAACCTTTGGTGTGAAATGTTACGAACTGAAGCAAACTGAGGCCGGAGAAGTCCAGTGAAATGGACCTTTTCAGGGGGAAGGAGTTGTGACATCGTCGATTGTTGTGAATCCCCATCTTTCGATTCACGATAAGTTTTATAGTTTCACCAGCTGCTAAGGGACAAGTCTTCGATTGTTGTGAACTCACACCCATCGATTGTCCCTGAGTTTTTAAGATCCATCAGCTGTAAAATGACCAGTGCACGTGGCCATTGGGCCATTGTTTATTGTCTGAACTCGGGGAGTGACGACAGCCAGATGGGGCGCCATAATGGTAAAGGAGAGCCGGTGCCCCATTGACAATAGGCGAAGCCTGTTTTAAAAGAATCATGTCGTCTTTTCTGGTGTTGAGCAAAGGGGATACTAGAAACAGGTGGCGTGATGGACAAGTGTGTCCAGATGTTGGACAAGGAATTATGGCGCCTTGGGCCAGACGGCTCGGGTGTGTTTTGGTGTTTTATGCGCGAATAGGACGAGGGAGGCCGAGAAAGACTTTTGTGACCTGCCAATAAGACGGGACGAGGGGCGTGTTGTGAACACACCCCTGGTGTTTAAAAGGGTTCTTTTTGAGGAGACGAAAAAAGAAGAGACGAGAGAGAGACGAGCCCGGCCTTGGATGGAGAAAAGGGAAAAGCCCTGCCCTGGATGGAGAAAGCATGAGAGGAGAGCACTGGTTGGAACGGACGGGAAGAGAGAGCTAAAGAAAAGGGCTTAGTCCGAGATCGGAGTGGAAAGACGATGAACGCCGGTGACGTGGAGAGTAGAATATAGGCTGACTGCACCGGCTTGGCATATGAACTGAATTCTATTGCTTCAGTAACAAATTGTTTAGCAAATAAGCAATGCTTTTATTTTATATTAGACTGTAACAATTTATTGTGATGGTTAGCTATACACGACGGTACAATGTACAATTTTTAACAGTGGAAATTTCTGTAAAAAAACCTTGTTTCTTCACATTCGAAGATATTCTTTTTAGACAAAGATAATTAAAGAAGTCATTTAATTATTTTGATTACATTTGAAGATTAAGTTGCATTCAATTTAATGGTAAGATATGTGTTCTACGAAAGATTATTACATTTTAAAAAATCAGAATTTAGAATAAATTCATAGCTTAAAGCACATAATTCAAAATAGCCCTTGGAATAGTTATATATTTTATTTTTTGAATAAATTATTTTGTAGACGTAAGCATCCATACAAACTCTGTCTATACTTTTATGTATTTACGAAGATATCTAACTTCTGAATCGGATCATAATGTTAGGGAATTAAACATCCGAATTATATAATAACGATACTCTATCTGTCCTACTTTTAATACATTATTTATAGCTACCAATAGAAGACAGCGCATTGTTTTGTATGAATACAAAGGAATAGAGGGATAAATGTGTGTTGTTTTTCTCCTTTAGTGTTTTTAATTGCATAAACAGATCATAAGGAAAAACTATTATCTTTATTAAATGCAAGTTAAACCTTTAACTATTGATATGTAATTGCAGTAAAACAGTGAAAAGAAAAAAATATAGTAAAATCCCTGAGGATTTCCTTTGATTAAATTTCTAATTAAATTTTGGGAGTATCAACAAATACTTGTGAAGAAATCATTGCATATAGGGAGGTGAATAATATATAACAAGTAAATAATTCATATATTTAATCAAACATTGCTCAATTGCCATCTTTAACTGAAAAACATAAGAGGCATCTGATAAAGGGATATAGAATCTAACTAAAAAGTAATTAAAGAAGCAATATGCACACACTGAATTATTACTAAATATGTGAGTCTTCTAACCTAAGTAACTCTGAAGTCTAATCTTTCATTTATTAACCAACTTTTATAAAGAGGAAAATTATTTTGAAAACACTTAAGATATAGCAGCGTGGTTCAAACTGTGAGGCGCTCTCCCCTACAGGGCATGATAATTCTACAAAAGAGGGGAGTGAGCATATTGATAAGTCGAAAGCAAAAGATTATTTAAAAATTAATTACTTTACTGAAAGTAGACAAACAAAATACATTTTTACATAGTAGAAAATAAAATACACATTTATATTGATATTTTACACTTATAAATGTATCAGTATTGTACAATGTATTTTATAATTAAGGGGACATGGTACGATTTACGCAAAAAATATTAATTGAAGGATTTTTAAAAAACTTTTTGTTGTCTCCTATGTGTGTATACTACTATGTAAAACATATTTTGTGCTCAAAATGTGATAAACAGTTAGTCATTTAATTTTTTAAGGAAGAAACTTAAAATTTCTGAAGTGATTTTAAAATGTTACTCCTTCTCTCTACAAATATTTATGTATACACATGAAATTTGATTTATAAGTACTTTAAACTATGCACAACAAAAGTTGGTATGGGCTTTGTGATGATATGATTGGTATTTGTACAATATTTCTTTTTATGAATGCTTATTGAAAATCCCTTAAAAATGTATAAATTATGAGTTCAACTATTTTTTTTAAAAAAATAAGTATTGCTTTGATTCAAAAATGCATATCAACTTTTGTTACGTGTATTATTAGCAATGGATAAAAAAATATTCAAAGCATTAGGCATAATAGAAAAAAGCCTCAGCATTTTGAATGAAGACAAACCAGTTATTTTATCTTTCTGAGATAAGCAAGTTTAAAGTTTTGATTTGCCATAGGGATATGAATAAAACCAAATGTAAAAAATATCATAATTTAGCTTTTTTTAAGTTTAGAGCTTTCAAATTTTGTGAGGTTATAGAAAAGTTTATAAAAAATAATTTAGGCTAAAAGAAAATTAGATCTGATTTTTTGACAATTGAATCGTACTGTGTCCTCTTAATTTAACAATACTAAGATAAGAACAAGTTTAGAAATTACCAGTGATCCCATGGGCTTGTCATATATATAATAACATATATATTAACAATTATCTTGATCATTTGTATGATATTTATAATTAATCTTTTAACTTCCGATTAATAGTTATGCAAATCGCTACCCAAAGTCTCTGTTTTCCGGAATAACTAAACAAATTTTATGAAACAAGTACATCTTTCGCAAACACAGTCAACGTCCTTATAAAAGGTCCTCCAAAGCCTTCTCTCAGAATAGTTGTATAGATAGCAATGCACAGAGAAGATCGTACTTCAGAAATACGTATAGGGTGTTTTTTAGAGGTATAGAACTTTAAATTGCAATAAAACAACGATGTATTATTCGATTGACATGAATTTTTTTTATTTAAAAGATAATCTTGTGGCATTACATTTTAAATATGACCAGACAAGGCGTAGATTCGTCGAATGGGCCCAAAACGAGATTGCCGTTTTTCCCGATTTTCATAAGTGAATTTTGGTTAGCGATGAAGCGCACTTCTGGTTGAATGGCTACGTCAACAAACAAAACTGCCGCATTTGGAGTGAAGCTAATCCACAAGTGTATGTCGAAACACCGTTACATCCAGAAAAACTGACTGTTTGGTGCGCTTTATGGGCTGGTGGAATCCTTCTTCAAAAACGATGAAGGCCACGACGTTACAGTCAATGGTGATCGGTATAGAGCCATGATTACTAACTTTTTTATTCCTGAATTGAACAATCATGATGTCCAGGAGCTGTGGTTCCAACAAGACGGCGCAACATGTCCCACAGCGCGTGCCACAATCGATTTATTGAAAGACACGTTTGGTGACCGCCTAATTTCACGTTTTGGACCTGTGAATTGGCCTCCAAGATCTTGTGATTTAACACCGCCAGACTATTTTCTGTGGGGCTATGTAAAGTCATTGGTCTATGCGGATAAGCCACAAACGCTTGACCATTTGGAAGACAACATTCGCCGTGTTTTTGCCGATATACGGCCACAAATGTTGGAAAAAGTCATCGAAAATTGGACGTCCAGATTGGACTACATCCGAGCCAGCCGTGGCAGTCCTATTTCAGAAATCATATTTAAAATGTAATGCTACAAGGTTATCTTTCGAATAAAAAAAATTCATGTCAATCGAATAATACATCGTTGTTTTATTGCAATTTAAAGTTCTATACCTCTAAAAAACACCCTATATATATATACGTCTTGGGCATTTAATGCTTTGACTGAGCGTGACGTTTATATATATAGGTGGCATTTAAGGCATACGAGGTTAAAGCCGTATTATTCCTTTAGTGTCAAAGTATAGCACTATGGAATTCAATAGATTATTATTGTATGGAAGGGGGGTGTTGAAAATTGTGATTGAATATTGGGTCGTAAATATTGGAAGTCTTAGAAGCATTGAGATAAAGAAAATCTCCGTCCTTCCATATTAACATAAACTTTGGAAAGTTAAAGTGGGATTTGAGGGTTGGATAGCTGGTAGAAGTAGAATGAATACGATAATTTTTTTTTCGTATGATAAAATATATTCTACGAAACGACACAATTAAAAATAGAGCAATTTCACAAGTAAGATAAGGAAAATGCAATCACTCAGAATTTTAAAGTCTACTTACTAATTTCGTTCTATTTCACTCAAGTGAAATTTTAATATAAATTTTTAAACACACGTACCACGATCTAATAAAAATATTTTACATAATATTACAAAAATAATAGCGCATATATGAGCGCCTGATCATTATAATATTTAATTAAATTCAAAATAAAGCGTGTAACGAATAAAATGTTTAAAAATATATGCTGGAAAGAAGTTTCAGAAATAAACTTTTAATTTAAGGCTTGTGTTTTTTTAAGAAAAATTGTGAGCTAACGTTTTCTTATAATAAAGGATTTCTGTTTTAATTCTGGGATATTTAATAAAAATTCATCACAAAACATCGTTCACACAGAAAACATTTTACATAGCTATGTATATATGTAAGAAAATAAATAAATTCTTCTAAAGCATAACGCAACTATCTTTTTACTATCAAAGGTAAATAAGATAAAGATATTACATATTATTCAATCACGTATTCAATTATTGAATTATGTAAAGATATTTCACAGTTAGTTTTACCATTTGTCATTAAATACAATTATTTAGCCATAAGGAACAAGTGTCTTTTAATAAAAATAAGCATATAACAATAAATTTTTCTGCTGTTTTATTAACTATTTTATAAATTATTTTGCAACACTGAGGAGATTTATACTTTTCAAAATCTGCATTCATATTAAAATTTTTCTCTGATAGATTTTCAAAAAAAGAAGAAAAAATTTGAAAGTCGAATAAAAAATATAATTAAATATTTTAGTCAAATGAGTAAAAAATTACTTAAACATTAGGTACATATTATGCCAACTAAATGCTTGTGCTTCAGCCAACGGACAAAATATAACTTCAGTGAATTGAAGTTTAGTCACTGTGATAGTGATTTCCTTCTGATGTGATTCAAAGTAGCCAAGGACATTTCCAATGAAAGGGTGCGCTGAGGACGGATAATGAATAGAAAAGAAGAACGATTAAAGAAAAAGATGACACAGATAAATCGCCAGTCTGCTATAAGGAAGGAGAGTGGAGACAGTTATAAACACTGATTCAATTTCGATGTTAAAAAATGATTTGGCTTGCATCAAAATTATTGCTTAGCCCCTGCAAAAGAAAAAAAATATATTTAAATAACTGATATTTGTGTGGTATAAGCGATAACTAGATTAATATACATGCATTTACATTTTCTAGAAAAACCTACTGAATAATATTAATACTAAATAAATCCCGTAGCTTTTTTAGATGAAATGGCTTTGAAATTTTTATAATTAATCTTTCAATCCTTCAATTTCTGCTGCTAGTATTGTTAAATAATTCAAAATTATTGTAAGAATACACAACCATGTTATAAAAATTAAACAATGTAAAAAAATCAAAAACTTTTAGCAAACTAAATTTTAAAATTTCTGAAGAAAATCTTATTATTTAAAAGTATGGTTGTAGGTACATTTACCTGCCTTTCAATTATATTTTTTGTTGAATATATGAAGTTCTAAGATTATACAAAACATAATTTGGGTTTTAATACAAATACGTATTTTTTATGAATATCCAAATAAAAGTACATTTACGTAGAATAGTCGAGTGAGATAATTTTTAGTTAAATTAGAGATATTTCAAATCTTCAAAATTTAAAAATATGTGTCATTCGGGTTTGGTATGAAAAAAGAATTTGACTCGCATATACCAGGGGTAAAGAACAACTAGATACTTAATGAGTCTATGAGCAAAGAAGCATGAGAAAAAGAAATGAATTGTTACGTAGATCCGGATTTGAGGATTTTATGCAAAACTGTCACAAAGTAAAATAACAGTTCTTTAAGAGTGATGCGAATTTATTGTTGAAATTCCAATTTTCTGAAATACAGGATTCAGCAGCAATATTCACAGAGTAAATCTCAGAAAATCTTCACACCTTCAACGGCTCTCAGACACAATTTCCAGTGTCTGAAATACACGTATGTAAAAGATTATTCACAAGCATAGTCATGCTAATTGCTAATCACGATCCAAAACAAGTAATCACTGGAAAATTTAAGATTGCCCGTTTTGGCGAGAACCGCTCTATTTATAGACGCGGCGGGAACTTCCCGAAAGAGGACCACTTACATAAAAAAGCGTGGAATTAATGGATTTCTCCAAAAATTTCTAGAAGAAACCAGAGAGTGCCGAACTCACCAACATGGTCACCAATGCCACCAAAGTCACCAAATTGGAGGCCAATTTGGTCGACAACTATGATGCCAACTTGGCTCTATCGTCAAGTTCCCATTAAGTCTCCATTATAACGTAAGGGATAGCGTTACTTGGGAATATTACAATTTTAACGTAAATTAAATATAATTAAAAGTAAGATAAAGGCATTACACATCCAAATACAAATTATTTACACTATTTTACACAAAATTTGTAACAATATTTAAATCTGAAGCACCATTGTTTTATTAAATGTATCAAAATTTTTAACAGAATTCGTTTTAAAATCAGTTAAATTTAAAGTAATAATATTATTTTAAGTGAATAATTTTAGAGAAAAAATTACAAAATAAAATAAAATCATGCAAATGTGACTATTGATTTGATATCTTTTGCGAAGAATTTGCAGTTAAAATGCATTTATGAAGACAAGCATAACTGAAATATGAATAATGTATAATGTACGAAAATTTTAACCATATTTTAGTTGCATTTACAAAGATCATGTAGTAAGGTTTAGTTATAGGACTAACATAGTAATTATTCTCCTACAAAAATCGAAAGAAATCTTCTCACTGAAGAAAGTTAGAACTCAGCAAGGAATTGTATTGTAATACGTTTATGTGATTTTCTACTTACGTTGATTAAAATATTTTAATTCAAAAAATGTCATTTTAATGATAATATAATTTATTACGATACTTGGGGAAGATTTAAACTTATTTGAATATTTATGAATTTTAGTGTTTATTATTTTGTTAGTGACTATTAATCACATTTATTAGGAATCCTTGTGATCTGATGATTTGTGTGAATGTACCAGAAAAAGAAAAATATTTTTACACAATTAACAAATGAAATTCGTCCTCTACTAGCCTGTGGACAAGTCTCATGTGTATCGTTTCCTTGATGTATAAAAACAAATACAAACATCAAGAGACAAAATTCAAGGTAACGTTTTTATATTTATTTGAACATTGGATGTAATTAATATAAATAATTATTTGTAAGAGTTGTAAGGTCAATCCCCTAGGGGGCCCTTCTAGATTATCAGCGGGAGCTAGAGGTGTAGGATTAAATGAAGAACCAGAAGCTGCCATAATCTTAATACTCCTTTATTAAGATCTTAACTTAAACCAATAACAGATTAGGTAATAATATGATATGTGAGAGAATCTACGGTGGCAAAACACACAATATATAATACCGAAATAACGTAACCCTGACCACTATTAATATCTAACTCGCCTAATCTCAATTTCAATGTAAACACAGATCCGAATATTAAAATGGTAACTCCTACCTTAATATCCAACGAAGCAGCAATCTACCGGATCCGAACTGAAGTTGCGGTTCACTGGCGTGGAATTGTATCCACCTTGACTAAAGGTTCTTTGTCATGGGTAACCTTTCTGGACTGTCACTTAACTTCTCTAAATACTCTTCACACTTGTAACACGGACTATCATAACACTCCCCAAATGCCATTTCGCTTACTCTAAACTTCTGTTATTTAAAAGCTTCCTAGTTTGCATCTTTTATTCATGTTTTACTTCTCGGGTTGGTTGAAAAGAATTGCCATTAATTCTGGCCCCAAAGAACCCAAAGGGACATGTTAATGAAAAAACGCGTAAGCCCGCGTCACAGAGTTATATAATTAAAATCTATAAAACTGAGACTACTTGCAATTAA
Source organism: Trichonephila clavipes (assembly GCA_019973935.1). Lineage (NCBI taxonomy): Eukaryota > Metazoa > Arthropoda > Arachnida > Araneae > Nephilidae > Trichonephila > Trichonephila clavipes. The sequence goes on along the minus strand of BMAU01005363.1, from coordinate 22,478 downwards.
ATATAAGAAAAATGAAATTCTAAAATTAGTTTTATTCTCATGTATATTATTTTCTTGTATCATCAATAAATGAAATGACGTAAAGAAATCTACAATCATTTAGCCTTTAGAAAAATTAGGTGTGATCCAGTTTTTTTTTTTTTTTTTTTTACTACAGATGAAACCATTTTTGTCTTTGCGTGCACCATTAGTATGGTGAATCCGGGTAACACCTAACATAATAATTTTCAAATCAATCATTTCCACTAATGTAACCGAGACACATTTAGGTCTCAGTACTAAATATCATTATTTCATTTTTACAGTGGTGTGAGTTAGGTACCAAAAAAAAAAAAAAATAACTGCAGTGGAATTGACAGATGAATGCAGTTTACGAGCTGGAAGATGAGAAAATATCTTTTCAACCATTAGTTCTCTATGCCAAACAAATTTTGATATACAACCTAGAGATTGTGCTATTTGGAAGATCCCTCAAGCTTTATTTCGGTAGAAGACGCCAATGGCTTCAGCAAATGTTGTGACCTATATTTTGCCAAAGATATGAATATCTCTGAAATAGGGTGATATTTTCAAAACAGAGCTATAAAAGCCCCATTTCGAATGTTAAAGTATCATTCATAACATTTCATACACACCAAATCAGAAACAATACCTTGTTATAAAGTTTATCGAGGAAAGTTTATTAATAAGTTTTGTAGAGAAAAGTGATAAAAAATAAACCTTTATACATAAATTACGATTTTTCAGACATTACAAAATTCTATGAATAAATCTAATTTTGTAGAAAAATGCTCATAAAGCTTCAAATTTATACCCAATTAATGTGTAGTTAATTAAATTGGTGCATTTATATAATAAACTGTGCTATATTCTGCAAATGTTTTTGGCATAAATATTTTCAAAAATTATTTAATTTTTTATGTTATTCAAATTGAAAGTTTAAGTATAAAAAATACAAATAAATTGAAAATTATGAAAAAAATTATCAACTAATAAATCTAAATTAAATCATATATTTATAAAACATATAACTGTCGAATGTTAGACGTATGAAGATATTCAAAATGCATGCAATAACTAACCTCTTAAAAATATTTATAAATGTTATACAAAAGTTTGTAAAAGGTTGAATATTAAAAAGTACACACTGTAGGATTAGAGAGAGAGAGAGAGTTTTTACACACACAATACAACTAATGATGAAATATCCAACTTCGTTTTCTTAAATTACATAAACATCATAGAGTTTTTAGTTTTTGAATCTTTAATTATAAAAATAATTAAAATTCCATATACTTATACACCGTATAGTTAAAAGTAAAAAGGGAGTATCAAATACAATCAAATAGTTCGTAGTTTTATTGCCTATAAATTTAAAGATAATAATAAAGTAATGAAAAAAGGGAAAAATCTGTAATTGCCAATGGGTGCTGCATATTTTAGTATAGAAAATTAAATGTGCAACACATGGTGTGTTTGTATACATTTTCAATCAAGAAGCTTTTTAATAAACAAGAAATTAAAAAAAAACATTGTTCAAAGAAAGAAAACTAAACTTGTGAGGGCAAGGTTTTTTTACAACTTGACTTTAATAACCAATTATACTGTTATCATAATGGTTTTTAGGGTAAAAAATGCTAACAAACTAGATTGAAAAGGCTGTGTTTCTGCACTAACACAGAAAATATTTCGATTTTTTGTAAAAATAAAATTTAGGGATTGTGAATTTAAGGTAGATAAAGACGCAGTAAATAAAACGATTCATAAAAGACAGGGCAGCATCAATCATTGCTTATTGCTTTTTACAAGAAATAATGAACAATGTATAGCTAGAAGTAGTACGCGCTTCCAGAACCATTTCAAAAATTAATGGTTAATTAAGGGAAAAATAATTTAATAGGAAAATTCTAGATCTGTTTACAGCAAGCATCGCAGAACATAAGTGAGTTATAGAATTTTTAACAGCAGTTAGTTAATTATCAGTTCTAAACTGGAAAAAGTAGGGGTATTAGAATTATCATAATGGAAGAAAGAAAGAGGATAACAATATTTGAAATATTTCTTGCAAGAATTAAGAATCACTTTACGAAAATCTGTCAAAAACTGATTTTTTAATTTTTAATGGATTGATTTGCTTGCTTTTTAACACACTACTCTGAAGCAACACAAGGACTATTGGTAACGGATATCTCAATTTTAAACCAAGATTGAATGACGAGGAGGACACCTGAGCTAGGTCCTTCTCTCCAGTGTTTCTTACTGCATCAATATTATCACTTTTAACCTTTACATATTTAATTTGCATTAGCTGAGTTCCATAGAGGGCCATAGTGTCAGGGTTCAGACCCATGACTCCATGTAAATAACATCAGTCATGAATTCTTGAATACAGCTACTCGTATACCATGCTTAACAATTATAGTTTTCTTTCATATAAGCGTTTCATGTTTCTAATAAAGTTCAATTTTTTCTTTGAATAAATTAGAAGTATTTTAAGTATTTTTGGATTGGTTAAGTGAAATTAAAAAAAAAAAACAACTGTTGAATTTGTATTTAAATTGCAAATTTTCAAAAAGTAAATTTATACGTAAAAGGAAAGTTTTTCAAAAGTTATTTATCTTATAGTTTCGAATCTTTGCACAAAGAACTCCTTTGTCAAATCAATATTATTTTGTCAAAAAAAAAAAAAAAAAAAAAATTCAAAATAGATTTCACGATTAAAAATGTACACGAATTTTCGTAGTTTTGTAAGTTGTCACATAATGCTCTACACATGACTTTAAAAAATCTAACTAAATTCTTTTAAAAATGCTCTAATTAAAGAATAACAGTAATAAGTTAGTAACATAAAAATATATTGGAAAATTTAACACAAGGCGGTTTTTGTAAAAAATGTGCCGTAACATTGCGGTGATATAAAAAAAATCCTGTGTAAAATATCCCTCTAAAAATCTCTTATCATTGGTTTTAAAATCCTAACTGGTTTATTGTACAATAGAGAACTAAAATTAATAATAGTTTAAAAATATATGTAAATAAATCATTTATATTTCATAAATAATGTTTTATGTTTTTTTCAGAAAAGAAATCCTATTTCTTTCCCATATAATGTAAAATAGGTCTTCTCTAGTGCAAAATGATAAGTCACACCTCAAAACCTATAACAAACTTTGTATAAAAAACGGGAAATGAAACTGATCGCATATTCCACTCTTTTCACGTATTCGGCGATATCTGATGTGGAACCGATGGACTACTGTGCCTTTGAATTTTTAAAAAGGGTTCCTTCAGCAGAGTGATTTAAATCAATTCACTAGTTTGCTGCATAAGAGGATTGGAAATCTTCCAATGGTAAAATTTAGAAATAACTTCTGTCAGGGAATAAGTGCAGATTAATAGCTAAGACAGACGTCCATTATATTGAGTATTTGAAGTAAATACCACTACTGTGTTACACATAGAATTTTTTTTTTTTATTTGAACTAGTTTGGGCAACCTCTGAATTCCCCTACAGTGTTCGTTAAGTATAAGAGTAAACATTGACCAATCAGTTTCTTTTAAATCGAATAGGTTTTAAGAATTTTAGTTACTTTTATTATAAGAAACACGTTAAACACCAACAAAGAACGTTTCGTCAATGTCTTAGAACGTTTTACATGTGCTGAAGCAGAGCTCTATTGCTAATAATTGGAAAACGAATTATTATTAGTGCAACGGATTTAATGTTATAGACCAGGAACTGAAAATAATAATTTCATAAAAATCAAACAAGAAATATTCCATTTTATTTAAATTAATAATTTTAGTTTTACAATTTCCTTAGTTAACTGCAGTTTTGATTAAAAAGGTTACAATAAGAAAAAAAAATCTTGAAAATCCATACTTAACATTATATATAATTAAAAGTAAGCAAAGTGTAAGATATAAACATTAATAATGTAACAATGTTATAAATATATGTATAGAGTTATACATAAAGAAGCTGGGAAATGATTCCTTGATAATTACTTTTTAATCTGATCACTCGTTTCCATGATTCACGCGTCACAAGTGAAAAATAATTACATTAACTTACAAATAACAATTAATCCAACTACTGGTTACACTTATTTCATATTTTCCTCAATGATTATTTATATAAAACTGAAAACCAGTTATGAGGAATATGGGAAATATACACGTATAACTTAATTACAACAGTTTTCTTCCAATTTCTTGCTAAATCTAAACAAAAGAGCAGTAGCACAGAGTATTAGTCTTTAATTTGTTTTCAATGTGTGTGTGGGGGGAGGGATAGAAATGAATTATTTAAAGATACAGGCTAACAATGTAGTTTCTATGTTAGACAAAAAATAATAAGTGAAGAAAAAGAATATTATAAAAACAATTGTATGAATAACCCAGATTCCATAAATTTGAATAACACCGAATCATAGAATAATTAAAAAATTTCACTGTTTCGGAATGTTAAATGTGAAATTTTTGTTTATTTTTGAAAGGGAAGAAAAGGAAAGTTTGACCTATATATATTTGAATTCTTCTTCACACATTTTACGCTCATAATCATCGTGCAAATGGAAAGAGCCTCGTCAGAGTTCACTAAAGCATTTTTTACTTGTTATAAATAGTAGTTAATTAGAATGCCTAACACATCTATGTTCTAACTGAAATTTGAGCGAACATATAAGCGGTTTTGATTTTCGTTAATCCCAACCCTGTCTGGGATGGTATATGGCAGTGATGGCGAACCAGTGGTACTCGTGCCATTGATGGCACGCGATACAATATTTTGAGCACGCCAGTGATCAAAGCAGTTTGCATTTTAGTTCAAAATAACAAGTCCACTATATGAAGTATTATGAACCAACGCGAGTGATTGGTCGCGGGGCGCACATGTGTTTTTATTGTCTTGCCTTAGTTAAATCGTTGACTACGATTGCTAATGATGCAAAGTTTGTCTACACATAGCATAGTCAATTTTGTTTAATTGTTTTTTGTTAACAATTTTGTTAGTCAAAACTGCATTTTAAAGTTTATTTCTGTTATATTAACAATTTTTAGCTGTAATTTAACATGGCTACTAAAACAAAAAATAAAAAAACGCGCAAGATAGTAGGTGTAACAGAAAATTTTAAATTTGGTGGACCGAGAAATATTGCATGATTAGTAAATGCGAAAAAGGGTATGTTGGTTATGTTCTGGAGCAGTGGTGTGCAGTATATTGCCCATAAAATGGCATTTTAAAGCAAGTTTCAAATACGTGAGTCAGAAAACTGAACCAGAGCAAAAAAGAATTACTTGGTTAAAAACATTTGGCAGATGACTGCACTTCTGCGTGTGTTCTGCTAAAAGTAACAAACATCTTACCAGGGGCATAGCTACCGCCGAATCAGCCGTATCAATGATACGGGGCCCCCAAGCTATAGGGGCCCTAAAAAGCGTAAGCCTAAAACCGTTAAGTGTTAAGGGGCCCCGAAAAAGAGCCCCCGATGAATTTTGATACTGGACCTCACGTAAGACTAGCTACGTCTGCGCATTTCACAATCATAATATAAGTAATTTGTCTCCTAATTTGCAACAACAGAAGTCACACTAACGTTACTTTAATTTGAATCACACGTATAACTAACACATATTTACATACAGTGCAAAATGTATTTTTCGTAGTAATAAAGAGTTTCATGTTGCTAATCTTTAGATTTTTATTATTTTCCCGATAATTTCAAATCGAAATTATTTGACGGCACGTCTATACTTCGTAAAACATTTCTTAACAAAAAATGGCACGTTGATTCATAAAGGTTCACCGGCCCTGGTATAAGGGATTATTTAAAATAACAATTGGAAAAGTACTTGACAGATCAATAATAAGGTCAATAAATGCGTGAAGATCTCCAAAAGAGAAAAACCTTTCACGGCTATTGATCTGTAATGACTGGAAATTGGAAGTTTCATTTATTGAATCAACTGTACTTTCTGCCGGTCTGTAGCAACATGAAAATGTTTAACTATCTTTTTTCTTGAAATTATGAGACTACCCCCCCCTTTCATCATTTGCAAGTACATTTCTCACAGAAACTGAGAACCTAAGATCAAAGGTAGTTCTGCATTTCTTTTTGAAATAACCCTCGATGCTTACATATAAAGATAATTCATAAATTACCAGACGCATACTTGAAGACATAATGTAAAATAAGGAAAGATAAAACAATTATAATGCTTAAACTTTTAAGAAATACCGACAGATAATTTTCATTTACATATTTTACAAAATATAAATTAAAATTTCGTCCATCTTTTATGTAGTTAAATAAATAAATTTTGTGGTTTGTGTCTTTCATCCAAAATGTGTAGCAACTATTATGTTTTGCTGTCACTCCAGAATTACTAAAAATAAAAAGGCTGGTGATTTTTAATTCTTTAAAACATTCAGTGATACATAGTATATCTTTTTATAAAGTTGAATTAAAATAAATTTCAGTATCAACTGTTCGGTTTATTTAACAACTGATTTTTACTGCATTCATGAGAGTTTTTCACTTCAAATTTTACATCAAAGTTTTGTATTATTAACCTTTTAGCTGTCATGCCCAAGATAACATCGGGCATGGTATTTGAGCTCCAAAAGGTCGCACCCGAACATTATACAGAATAAATTTTTTATTGCATCATATACCCGGATACATATCTACATATTTGGAGTTTATTTCGGCTTGGTCTTTTACACAATGGTGACAATTTATGTACCGAAATCATTGAAATAACTTGATAGTTAAAGGGTTAATATATAGGCCTACTCCGCAATAAATAGTTTTTTTTTTTTTGAGAATATGACGCATAAGAAGTTTTTCATTAATGAGCCTTATCTAAAACCATTTAAGTGTTTTAATTACATCTATTTACGCAGTGCTTCATATTAAGGCAGGATATAAAGTATTTGAAATTTTGAAAAGAAATGGTGCGTTGAAAGCTGTTTAGAGTTAGGTATGTTTTATACATATAAAAGAAATACACACATAAAATTTTTGATAAAGATGTAGAAAAGAGAAAAGAACTCAGCAAGTTTACTCACTAAGTAAAAATTGTGTTAAAGAACTTCCCCCCCCTCATGATAATAAAAGAAGTAATTACATTTATTGAAGGCTTCTCATATACTTCACAAATTACATTGCATAGGTTGCTAACATAAATAAGTTTTTGTTTTACATGAAAAGTTTTAATAGTCTCAGTCTAAAAAGCTTAAAACGTAATTAAGGACTAGAATTTTATTCAGTAAACATTGAAGAAAATTTGGCCTGGAGTGTAAGAAAATCTTTTAGAATTAAAAGCAGAACGCGGTGCCGAATGAGATGGAAGAAGGAAAAATAAATTACTTGCGCTTCTGGAAGTATTATATAAATCCAGAATACCATGTTTACTTTACTAATAAAAGAGCACTTTAAAATTGAAATAAAGAAAAAGGAGAAAATACAATTAATTCACATTTAGTAGCAATCATTTGTTTGTTTGAAGAGTGGGATTGTTACGAAACTTGGTATAAAGGTGCATGAGGGTGATATGTAAATGGTTAGAAATACAGCGTGATTTCCCATTACTTAATACCACCAGAAGGTATTGAAACTCGTTCTTTTTGTATTATAAAATATATAAGTAGAGGTTGCTTGTGTGTAATATTAATCTGTTGCAGATAGGCTATTTTTAACTAGAGATGTCATTACGCCATCATCGGAGACAATATGAGCTGCTGTGAGAGTTCAACAAGAGAAGAATCATAGGGGAAATTGAGTGGTCACCTTAGAGAGTAGCTCTCCACTTTGGCTATTCTGACTTTACTGTGAGGATGTGTTTTACCAGGGACAAGATAGATCTGTTACACAGTTTCCAGGTCCAAAACGCTATCGACAAACCAATAGTCAAGAAAACGCTTTCATCATACATTACATACGTATAGCGCGAACTGACTCATTGTCCTTCATCCATATACAGGCAGCACCTTTACTATGGACCTCTGTATCCGTCTGTACCATCGCAAGGCGTCTGGCGGCAGGACAGTTGCTATCATTGTGCTCATTATGTGTACTGCCATAGTCAGCCACAAATTGTCGCCTCCATTTACAGTGGTTTCCAGCTTTAAGGGATTAAACTGCAACTGAATGGAATTAGGTCATCTTCAACAGAAAATCCAGCTTCAATTTGGGCAGTGATTACAATCGTGTAAGTGTGTGGAGGGCCCATGTTGAATGTCTTAATCATGTTTCTCGGTAAAGCGACACACTGTTTTCACAACTGGCGTGATACTATGAGGAGCAATCGCATGCGACGCAAGTCAATCTGAATATTGATCCACGGCACCATGACAGCCCATAGGTACGTCCATGACATTCTTCAGCCACATGTGTTGCCACTCAGGACAGAGTTCAAAAGAGCTATTTTTCGACAGGACAATGCTGAGTCACACACAACAAGGGTTTCACAGGATTGACCTCGCCCCATTTTGCCCTGCCCAGGCATGCTCAATCCCCGATCAATCATATATGGGATCATTTATGAACCAACCAATTTATTATCCAACGAATTTGATTGAATTAGAGTCACGTTTACAACAAATGTGAAACGAGGTATCGCAGGATATCATACGGAATGACCTATCATATCACACCATGTATTAATGCTAGAGTTGGTCCAACAGGGTACTAAAACCTACATTCATTTGTAATTTGTTTCCATAAAAAATTATTATTTTGCTTTGATTTTATAGGTGAATCTAGATTGTGCTTACATATACAAAAAATTTCGTTTCATTCTAACAACTCTTTCCTGATGCGCAAATTGTTATGGTAATAAGTGTAGTAACGGTCTTTTATTCCATTAAAAATATTGTTGTTTACTCATCATCAACTCTTGTTATAAATTTCTTGACATTACACTATATTTGCTTAATTTAAAACAGACCCATCTAAAATTGTAATGCATTTCCAAAAGGATAATTGTTCCACTTTTCACGTAAAATTTAGATGTTGTAACACTAAATTTAGTTATTAAATTCATCTCTTACTCAATTTTTTCCATAGGCACTTAAAGTACTTTTCACATCAGAAAAAATATGTATTGACTCGTATACTAGATAATAGTATTATGAAATGTACGTTTTTCTAGTGGATATTATATTTAGGAAATAACAATACACGAGCATTTTTTTTATCTAAAAATGTGTCGATTAGGAATCATTTTCTTTAGTACTAGGCGACAACTGCCTTATTGTTTTCCATTACCAGCGATTGATTTGATATTTAAATGGTAAACCAAAATATATTGTTATATTTTTTAGTTTATCATGATGAAGCTGAAGAGTTAAACAGTGAAGAATGAGTTATAAATCCATGAAGAAATAATAATTTGTTGCTGGTTTATCGATATAGGAAAGCTGTAGAACTTATATAAGAATTTTTTTTCTACACGAAGCATGGTTAAGCTTCTGAAGAAACTGGGAAGTTCTTTGAAATATCCAGTATAGATGATGGATGAGTTAAGATAATATACCTAGTATCTCACTTTTCTTTAGGAATGAGGTAGAGGAGTATAAGTCGAGGGAGAAATTTTAGAAAGTTTGGTTACTTGAAGTGATAAACTTATGTTCTGAGAAGAGTTGTTATTACGGAAGAAAGTCTCCCTCCCCCTTTTTTGCGCAGTTTAATCTCTCAATTTTCCCAGTAACATGTGTTCGATATACTATTATTGTTGCTTATCCTTGAAGGATCTGACAACAGATCAGCTTCAGAAGCTTTATGTTAGCCAAAAAAAATCTATAATAATAAGGGAGTCAGATGTTAAACTAACTTAAAAATTCCAATGCAACCCAGAATGGGATCCGGTAAGCTAGATGGCTACAGCATTTCTTACAAGTGGGGTGGAGTTTTCAGCCACTATCAAATGAAAGACGTTTAAGGTGGCTACTTGTTAGTTTAGCTAGATCAATCTAGAAGGACTATTCAAGGCGTGAAGGCTGATCTATTATGCTCAGCTAAAGCCTGCATGCAAAGGTGCAAAAAACAGACTTATACCTTTGGACTTTGCTCAGGGGTCTACAGTTTTTTTGACCAACAGAATCTGCTTACTTACTCTCCCTCCTTCCCCTCCTCCATTTTACTGTACACAATATACAATTTACAATTCAAATCTCATTCAATTAAAGCAAATTTCGCAACCAGAGCCCCTCCAATTTTTTCTCAGAGTTTATATGAAAGTAAGAAACTTTGAAAACTGAACTAAGACCGAGAGTTTATTTAAAGTGACAATTTAGAAATTGTCATAAACGTATTTGAATTCAAGCTTAATGCACTCCTATGTAACGCCGCGAGAATTAATCTTCAAAATGAATATTCATCTATATTTCCTCAATTTAATAATATACAATTCACTACATCAATATTTCCACTTTAAAGAGAATCGTTAAACTCTTAGCTAAAGCATTTAGTTCAGTCAATTGTTAATATATTAGCATCAGGAATACAAGGTGTATCAATACTTTCTTTACAGATAGAGTACATATTGATGATGAGAAATAACATAGATATGCATTATCGCAGAAACAATTTTCTGGCACGGTAGTGACACCAAAAAACACAAAAAAGGTAGGACACAGATAATAAGAGAAAACATGTTTATTATCCTGAGTACAGCAAACAATTAAGAAAGAAGTAATATGAAAAAAATTAAGTCAATTCCTACTTCTATATCTGTATTATTTATCTGTATTTATATACATTTGGCTGTATCTGTAATTCTTTAAATAATTAGTTTCAGTCAACTAATTTTAATTAATTATAATTAAATTATCGTATTTTTATCCAAAACAAGAGTGTATAGAAAACTTCAGCTCAAACGAGAACTTTAAAATGTGAGAAAAAAAACCTTTTAAAGTTTTGACACGAATCGCCAAAATGGTCGCTATGTCACCAAAAATGACGTCAACGTGGCTGTACTTGTAATTCTTTGAATAATTAGTTTTAATTAATTAAGTTTTATTAATTATAGTTAAATCCCTGTATTGTCATCCTGAGCGCCTTAAAACGTATTTTATTAACGATTGAAAATTCCAGGAAGATAAATAAATAGGGAGTGTGATCTAATAGCAGGAATTGAAAAATAAAGGACATTAAGAGGGCAACAGGGGTGTGCATGTCTGGTTGTCAAGGGTGCACGTCGTTAGTATGCAGGATCTGCCAGATATTTATGTGGGAAATCCCGACATGAATGGCGATAGCCGGCTTACTAATACCGGGATTGTTCTGTACCATATCCAGCAAAATATCCTCGTTGTTTAGTAGTCCCACTCTTCGCTCATCTTCCTGTGTGCCAGAGATGAAAGATTCGCTGTCGGACAATCACTTACGCAAGCGTACAAAGAAGAAGTAGCTGCGAGTTTGTCTCCTCTGGTAAGTTTTAGCAGTACCACTTCTGAGCAGCTTTTCCATTTGAGCTCCTAAGCCCTGCATGCTAGATGCATATCAGTGATCTCAGCATTCCATCCTAGTACCCATTTATCAGCCGGCAAAGTGTTGCTTTACAGCCAGTGCTGCAGCAAAAGCCGTGTGTGCGTATGCACCGTCATCTGATACTTCGGTTTACGTAGCATAATCTGGTGCATGCATCAACCAATTACTTTTCAGCACCTTTGTTATACTAAGAATTATAAACATAGTTTCTACTCTTGTTCTTGCTGCGTCTTTCTTATATTTGGTGGCGTCACTACATCGCCAAGAAAGCGTTTCCGACCATGCAATTCTATGTGATTTCCCATCGCCTAGGTGCACTCTATCTTTCCTGAAAATTTGTAACAGCTTTATAGATACACACTGTATAAGTTTGCAGGTGGAATTAAAATTAATAGGGAAGGATAAAATAATACAATAATATAACAATCAAAATAAGAATTAATAATCGTCACATAAAAATAAACGGTTATACATCTGGAACAAACTTAAATTGGATATTTTAATTAAGGTATCCGACTACGTTCGGAACCATGATCTTAAAAAAGCGCATAAATGGATAATTTTCATGAGATTTTATGGCACTTAGATTAGAATACATGTATAAAATTATTTTAAGGACATTATGACAAAAAATGATTTAAACACAATATTTTGGCAAAAAATTAACTTAGAATAACCTTTTTTTCAAAACGTTCTTCTTTTATACAAATACTTCTATAATAATAATATTTTGCTTATATAAAGTAAAAACCTCTCTCCAGAAAGTCTGAACTAGGATTATTGAAAAATTCACATTATTTTTAGAGTTACCACCAATTGAAACAATTATCGGTGTTTTTTTTAAAAAAAATTCTCCTCTGTTGTAGTAAAATATGGATAAATCTACTTCTAAGTTATATACTTTAAAAATTCTAGTTCAGCCTCTGTACAGAAATCTAAGTTGTATAGAGGCAAAATATAGGAAAATGGAAAAAGGAAATCATAAAAGGAAAATGTTTTAAAAATTGGTCAATCTATGCTCATTTTTTGTCAAAATATAGTACTTAAAAATTTTTTTATTATAATAAAATTATTAAAACAATTTTATATACGTTTTCTAATCCAAGTGACACTAAATATCATAAATATTATCCATTTATACGCTTTTGCCAAATCATGAGATTCGAAACGTAGTCGGACACCTTAAGGGATTCGACTACGTTCGGAAACGTGATTTTGCAAAGAGCATAAATGGATAATTTTCATGATATTTAGTGTTACTTAGATTAGAATACATGTATAAAATTTTATTAAGGAAATTTTGACAAATAAAATTATTAAATTACAATATTTTAAAATTATTAAAAAATTAAAAAATTAATAATCTTTTTTTCAAAATGTTCTCCTTTTGTGAAAAATGCTTCTATTATAATTATATTTTGCCTGTATATAGCTCAGACCTCTGTACAGAGGCTCAACTATGTGATTTTTGAAAACCTCATATTTTATTTTCAGAGTTACAACCCATTTAAATATTTATCGGCGTTTTTTTCTTAAAATTTCTCCCCTCTGTTGTCGTAAAACATGGATAAACCCACTTCTAAGTTATATATTTCAAAATTCTGGTTGGGCCTCTCTACAGAGGTCTGATCTATATACAGGCAAAATATTATTACAATCGAAACATTTTTCCTAAAAGGAGAATATTTTGAAAATGGAATATTCTATGTTCCTTTTTTGTCAAAATATTATACTTAAATACTTTTTTATTGTTATACTATTCTTAAAACAATTTTACTTACATTTTCTAATTTAAGTGATACTAAATATCATAAATGTTATCCATTTATACGCTTTTGCAAAGTCATGGTTCCGAACGTAGTCGGATATCTTAAATAATATTTGTATAGCAATTTTCGCTCTAAAAATTGTTTATTATAAGCGTAAAATGTAAAACACAGTTGATTAGATAATTGGATTTGTCTTAAAGGCTAATGCCTTCGAAATCATTTTTGGAAGAGTAATTATTCATTTTACTTCTTTTATAAAAGATTCTATTTTTGAAGGAAATAGACCCCAAGAGAGATCTACCGTACAGGGAAAATTAATCATTGTAACTCAAAATATATATACTTACATCCCAAAACTCAACTATTTTCTAATTAAGTTTCCATTACCTGAATTCTCTGCTCATTTTTTCTGGTAAAAAAAAATTAAATCTCAATGTTAAAGAATAGTTACATTTCCAAAACACAGCAAGTTAAAAATAGGAAATAAGGTTTGTATTAATTCATTAGGTATTTGTGAGGAATATTTTATAAAAAATGTATAAGAGTTTAATTCATTTTACGAACAAAAAGAGGCAAAATAGTATAATTGAGGGGTTTTTCTCGGTTTAGTCGCATGCCCTTATTAATCATTAATGTTATTTCTTTAAACTTTGAAAATGTTTGTTTTCTTCTTCGAACAACTAAAAGTTAATTACTTTAAAGTCAATTACTCGTGGTAATTGATCATAAGATATTAAAAAGGTAGAATTTTGGTAGAATTTTGTTAATTTAAATTCGTGATACAGGTACACAGTATATAGTTAAAATTTTTCAACGTTTGGAAGCTAATTATTCGCTAGTACAATATTAATGAACTTAAGAAACAAATTTTTAAAATTATCAATTTTAAATTAATTGCTTTTTAATATAATCAAATTAATATGAACATTATTATGTTTTATTGCTTAAATCAAGTCCGTATAAATATTTTACATAAATTGCTATTCTACGATTGTAAAAATGTCAATTATTTCTTTTTTTAAGTGTCAAATAGTATGAGTACTTGTAATTTTAATAAATTAATAAAAATAATTTAGCTAATTATTCTTAGAAAATTCAAGTCTTTACTTCAGGATTTTATTTCATCAGATTTTGAAATCCTTAGTTTATTGTTCAAGGATGTAATTAATCAGAAGTTTGTTAGTAAAAGTGATTAATCATATAAACATTATAAAATAGAAACATCTAAAACCGAACAAAAAGAATGTGTTTTGCTTTCGTAAAATGTATAAAGAAATAGAAGGAAGTAGAAATGAGAGTTAAAAACATTTTACGGTATGACGAAATTAAATAATATTTATATGAAAAGTGTTTGAAATTCTGTCTTACGAAGCGGAGTTGTAGGTAACTGTGTAAATAAGGTACTATATAATGAAAAAGATCTTTTTGGAATACGATATGAAGTAAATGTGACTGCATGGGAAAAAATGATTAAGTAGAGAAAAAGTAATTAAATAAAAGCAACTGTTAAATATAATTCTAGTGTAAAATATGACGAAGTATTATCTCTGAAAAGAATCGTCTTCATCGGCAACTATCTAGAGAGAGAGGATAAAAATTTAGTACAGGATGTCCAAACCACGACCCAAGATTGGAGTAGTGAAGCGAGAAGAATTTCCAGTATCTACTGGAAGAAAATATAACTTTATAAAATCAGCTCAAGAGTCTGTGTCAACTTGCCTCTTCTGAATTAAATCTGCCCCTTTGGTCTTGTCTGAGCATCACATAAAATATCTGATATTTAGTAGGATCTCATGCATTAAAGTAGTTAGGTATCCAAAGATCCAGGTGCCAAAAAAAAAGAAGAAAAAAATGAGTGTCCTATCTTGGCTGGGTTTTATCCAGTAAAAAAGTTTTAAGAAAAGGAATATTTTAAATATACAAAGCTACTTTATATAATATTAGTTTTTTATCGACCTCTGTATAATGTAGTGTAGCAAAGCTACGTTCTACTTACATGTTTGTATATGAGTTTTCTTGTGTGAGTAAGTGACCACCCAGGCTCGATTTGACACCACGATACTCGTAGAAGTATTCGTAGGCCACGTTCCCATAGAAGGAAATTTGGCAATTTTAGGCAATTTTTGTTTACTATATTCTCTTTCTTTGGGTTGTTTGCGCTTAAAAGCAGCACTGGGTCTTTTTATCCATAATTTTAGTTTTCTAATTTATGCAATACGATTCGTAGGTGCTTGAGTACTTATTGATATTCAAAGGGAGGAGAAACGTAAAGCTACGCTACGAAACGCTGGCTATTTATTTATTTTTTCGGGAGTATCAAACTCCTCCACCAGAGCGCATAATGGCTCACCAACATGGACAGGAAATGATACAAAAAATATGCATGAACAAAAAAATGCAATACAATATTATTATAATTATTAAAAATACACCTCTGCAAAAGAGCAGAGGCAGAGGAGGGCAGGGGGGATTACACCAGCCTATTGCAGATACGAGTAGATTGTGGAATATTGAAAGGGAACTAGCTTATTTTGAATCATATTGTTCTTAAAAAGATAATGTATTTTGGAAGGAATTGCTTCCTGAGTTGGTTGTTTTTTTAGATGTAGTAAGAAGTTTGATAACATTTTTCATGGATTTTAGTTCCAAGTAACGGTTTATAGAAAAAAAAAAAAAAAAAAAAAATCAAAATAATATAAACTTTTCAATACGTTAAGTTCGCACCACACTACACAAGCAACGGAAAGATTTTACGAGAATTCCTTACAAGTTCAAAATTAATCTCAACTGAATTGTCATAATTATAGTTTGTTGCAACTTTTTACATTACATCTTAAATGTGGGAGAAATTATCGCAAGTTATGCTTGATTGGTGTTTACAGTCTGAGGGCCCCGGTGCATGGCACCGCCTAGAAAATTGGTAGCTGCGCCAATGATCCCATGATATCATGAGTCGTAAGGTAACCAACATTTTTCATTTATCAGCATCATAGCTCAAGATCAAAAATAGTTAACATGGGCTGGCGGTCCATTTAAAAGGAAGCTTCTGCTTTTCTTTTACGACTGACAGCTTTAGGATGATTTCAGACAAGGTGGCTTAACTGATTCACCGTTGAGAATTCTGAATACTTCAATATCGACTGCCTTCTTTTGTTTTGGTTTTTTTGGTGGAAATAGCAACGTGAGTGGTACTCTTATGCCTGGTAGATATACGCATGTGAGTGTGAATTGGCTGGGGAAGATAGATAGGCATCTAAATAGAAAAACTAATATATGTTACATTAACCGCCATCAGCTGGATGAACTACCTCTTCATCTGAAACCAACCTTATTCCTCCGGAGAACACAAATAAAGGCAGCATAATATATTGAATGCAAAATGGAACATAAGAATGTTTATTCTCAGAAACAGTGAAACACTATATTTTTGCCATATTTTCACACTTATTTTCCCAAAGTAATGAAAAAAGTTATATGTGAAACATCATTCCAAATTAGATGTATTAAGGTATCCGACTATGTTCGGAACCGCGATTTTGCAAAAGCGCATAAATTAATAATTTGCATGATATTTAGTATCACTTAGATTAAAATATATGCTTAAAATTGTTTTAAGGACATTTTGACAAAAAAAATTATTTATATGCAATATTTTTGCAAAAAAATTAAATTAGAATAATCTTTTTTCCAAATGTTCTCCTTTTGTGAAAAATGCTTCTATTATAATAATATTTTGCCTGTATATAGCTCTGACCTCTCTACAGAGGCTCAAGCAGAGTTTTTGAAATATGTATCTTAGAAGTGGGTTTATTCATATTTTACGACAACAGAGGGGATCAATTTTAAGAAAAAAAACACCAATAATTATTTCAATTGGTGGTAGTTCTGAAAAATAATGTGAATTCTTCAAAAATTCTAGTTGAGCCTCTGTAGAGAGGTCTGAGCTATATAAAGGCAAAATATTATAATAGAACCATTTTTCAGAAAAGGAGAACATTTGGAAAAAATATTATTCTAAGGTATTTTTTTGCCAAAATATTATATTTAAATAATTTTCTCTTGTCAAAATATCCTTAAAAAATTTTATGCATGTGTTCTAATCTGAATGGCACTAAATATCATGAAAATTATCCATTTATGCGCTTTTTTAAAATCCCGGTTCTGAACGTATTCGGATACCTTAAGGAAAATGTTCAAAATACAGCATAATGGTTCTAAGAAAATGCCTTATATATCAAGAAATGTTTATAAAAACGTGGTAGCTTATAGCGAATCATTTGTGAGAAACTTGTTTAGTCTCAAAATTAATAGCGAAAAGTCAAAACCAATCTCAGGTGGTGAGATAATTAAAAAAAATTATATGGTAAGGTTCAAAGTGATTCAGTAAAAACATTTAAAACCTATTTAATACCGTCTTTTGCTTTTCTAAAATTATCGTAAAATATTGCAACTAGTTTATATCTATCTATTTTTTACCTAAAGAAATTATCCAGATGGTTAGAGAAACAGACGAAAGCCTTTTCAAGTGAGTGAGTGAATGAGGAAATATTAACGTCACTCTATTTAGCTACTTGAGGGTTTTGAAGACGGAACTCGTAATTGTGAATAATGGGCAAAAAAGCCTTTTCAAAAAAAAAAAAAAAAATGAAGAAAAGTATAAATTTTGCGTACCTGAAAGCTTTCATGTCATAATCAATAAATATCAAAATGCCATGTCAAAAATATTTAGACTCCATATAAATGGGACAATATTAAAAAAATAATACATGCTTATAGAAAGAGTTTAAATTTACATCAATGATTAGTATTTCAATATCAGTATGGTAGATAATTCTAAGTAAAACGGGCTTATCTGAAAGAGCTTCTGCAATTGCTTTCTCTCGAGCACTTCAAGTTTATTTGTTGGAATTGCAGCAACCACTGACACCGAATTGATAGTAGTAAAAAGGAAAAAATAATACAAGCTCTGTTCTAATTTCAATAAATAATTCTGTAAATCACTTAAAACTGAGGTCTACGATAAAGAAGATTCTTACATAAAAAAAGAGAGCCATAAGAAAAATAGAAATTTAATCCTGTTGAAAACATGGAAAACAAATTCAATAGAATAGATATACATATTTTTTTAAAAAATATACATTTTCAGTGGATGTTCGTAGAATTATAGAAAATTTACAATCTATTGCAGAATGAGATAAAAATCAAATTAAAGTTGTGCATTTAAAAAATATTTTTTTATTAAAATCTATTTGGATAGAAAATGGCTCATTTAAAAAAAAACAAATACAAATTTGTAAAAGAAAAAGTAATGATTGTAAAGGTGAAAAGTTTATTATATTACTGCTAAAATAAAAAATATCAAGTAAACTATGTATTTAAAATGTCATATTCCATCAGGTAAAATTCAAACATCTGTTATTAAATGTTTACTGTATTTAATAAAATTAATGTCTAAATTAAAAATCCTAAGTAAAACATGAATCCAGTTTTCTTAATAATATATCAAAAATTTACTTTAATTAATGCAATTTACTTGGTTATAATTTCATAGGCCTAGGTAGAATAGATAATAATAGTTAAAAAAAAAGGATTCAATCCTGCATTAACCTACAAAAAACGGAGTAAAACCTTTAATATTGCGGATGAAGTAATTTATAGAACTGAAGTTTATTATTTAAGAAATAAAAATACATTAACAATACATGAAATATGTTTTAAAATACGTTTGAAGAATTAGATGATATTGGAAAGCCAACATTCAGAACAAAAGTAGAGATAAGTATCACTGTAATAAAATAGATTTAGTATTCTTTAAATGTAAGAAGAAAACCGAAACTATATATATATTTATATAAAGATAATCGTGAAATTATTTCTAAAAATAGTAAACTTTATAAAATGTGAATGCTAATTTTCCGAGGACATGTGATGGAAAAATGAAAATTTAAAACATTTAAAATCTTAGAAATAAATAGTAACTAATCTAAGAGGATTCTTCTGGAATTCCAAAAAGAGAAACTATGGTGGTTGCTAGCCATAAAGAAGACTTCTTCTTAGCCTCTTTGGTTTGAGAGTGGTATGATAAAACTCTCTAAATTTTGATTTAATATTATTACTATTAATATCAGTAATGCTATTGAAAAGTTGATTGGAAGATTTTGAATGTGTATGGGGAAGGTAAGGAGTTTGGTGGGAATTTCAATATTTTTCATGTAGTGATTAGCTTCAGTTAGCATCTGCAAGTTGAGTTTAGAGAATTCTGTAGGAGCTGGATATCAAAATTAGCAACATATCCTCAGATTGGACTTGCATATGAGAGGATAGACCAGAGAATGGATTTATGAAGAATCACTTTACATTCATGTCCATAAATTAAGGATAATGAAGTTCAGGCAAAGAAAGAGACAGAAGCAAAATAAATTTGACTTATTTGTAAAGTCTATTTATTAAACAAAAAGTAAAGAGCAAAAAAGATGCTATATGTTTGACATAATTAATACAAATTGTGATTTTTACTAACTGGAGCAAATTTAAAAAAAGAACCCATTTACAAAAAACAGTATAACATGGTAAGTATGATGGTTAATATGTAGTATGTCTCCCGGACAATACACAGGCCTTACAACACCTAGGCATGCTGAGTATCAAATTATCAATCTGATCTTAGCGGCGAATATTACACCACTCATCAAGCAATGCCCTCAAAGTTCCGGTAGACAGGTGGGAGGGTTGACGCGCTACAATTGTCGGCAGCATATCCCACACATGCTCTATTGGATTCAAGTCCAGTAGTAGCTGCCACCATACCAGTGATATCCTCCGATTGAAGGCATTCGTCTACAATGTTTGCATAGTGAGGCGAGCGTTGTCATCCATAAACAGGGAATTCAAGCACCCATGGCGCCCCGAAACAAAAGAAACGTACATGATGTTCCGGAGGTGACGCCCCCCATAGATGTGGCCCGTCATCGTTACACTCTGAACATGCGGAGTCAGTTCTGGAGACCAAGAATAAGTCCTCCCCCAAACGAGCCATCCTGCACCACCGTAGCGGTGTCGTTCAGTGGTAATTGTTCTCTTGAGTGGTAACGGGTACCTGGCGCTCTCCCATGGCCAAAGTCCGGCCAGAATCAGGCTGCAAACTAAACATGGACTCGTCGGAAAACATCACACAAGACCACTGTTGGGGTGTCGACAATGCATGCTCTCTACTCCAGGTTAATCGCAGGCGACAGTGAGTTGAGGTAAGTGAAACACATCTGACAGGCCTACGAGCATATAGACCATATGTGCCCCGAGCGTCATGTACACGGTCTGCCTTAGTAGGCTGTCGTACCGGTAGCTGAAGAGAGCTGGCAAGACAGGTCTGATGATGTGCTCCGTCTGTTGTTCGTTTGCGCAGTAACTGCCAAATACATGTCGGTCCCCATTCGGCGTTGCAACTCGGGGGGCGACCTGTAGCTGTAACATCTACTCACATTACCATCATCTTGGAATCGTTGTCAAAGCCTGGAGATGACACTCTGGGCGATTCCAAGTTCCTTGGATACTTCCAGCAGGGTACGTCCACCTTCCAGTCGTCCAATAATTCTACCACATAAAAAAATCATCCAAGTGCTTCCTTTGTGCCATAACTATGTGGTTATTGCACTGAAAGGCTTTTAAAGCGCTTGTGAACAATTTTACTTCTTTGCCACCATTCCTTATATACCCCTGTCTTACACTCGTCATTGTGACGTACTATCCGCGCCATCGGGGTTTCCTGTAATTTGCATATTCTTCCAGTTGAACATGTGGATAATTCTACAGGTAAATTTTATTTTAGAGTTCAATTTCTGTGTGATTCTGAATTATCCTTAATTTATTGACATGGGTGTATTATTAAAATTCATTGCCTATATTTGTCCGATTAAAGGGCATAGTTAAATATCATGGATGTTTCTCGAACTGGCGTGTACCACTTCCACACGACTTGCAAGGAAAACAGATGGTGGCGTGTGTCTGGTGTACGGAGTGGTGCACGCCCTCTCCTGCAGCTTAAGATTTTATCACTTGAATATCTGTAAATATCGGGGGATGCGTGACATGCCAGAAATCTTCAAGAACGAAAGAAATTCATGCAGAGCCGCTGTCAGGCCTGCCAGGTGACTTCTGGTCGCATAGTTTTGAACACCTGTTTTAGTACAACTTTTCAATAAAGTGTTTTCTGTCTGCTTAATGTGTTGCTGTTTCTGTTCTTTTTATCTGCTCCTTTGCACCACAGCTTTGTCATTACGCACCCTGCTTTCCTATGTTATTCCAAATCATCTGTGCACCCCCTACAAATTTGTCGGTCTGGTAGCAAATCAATCTGCATATATATAAATATATTTCAGGTGAGTAATTGTAAAAAAAAATATAATAATGATTCTAAAAACTTATCTAATGTTAAAAAGTTATTCAAATATTTTGTTTGGAATATAAATGATAATTATAGCATTTTTTAATTGATCTAATCTTGAACTTCATTTAAACCACATAATGAGAAATTATTGAAATACTCTTAAAATCTTACAAAAAATATATAACGCTAACACACATTTAAAAATTAATTTCAGAATTATAGAAAAATAAATAAACTTATATTCGAACAATATCCTAATATTAGGTAAAGTAATTGTTATTAGACATATAGTTATTATATTATATATACATGGACTCTTTCCTGAAATGACGTCCTTTCAAGTAGCAGATGACTCTTAGTTAGAGAATTTAACACATACAATTGAATACAAAGAAATTAATATTAAAAAATTGTACATGATTTTAATATTCAATTTTTAAATAAGGAGAACAAAGTTTTAAATGTATAATCAATAAATATTTGTACCAGAGAATATTTTTACTGATAGAGAAGCACAAAGAAAATACGCTTAATTCGGAAAGACGTACATATACGCCTGGGATCCATTAACAAATTGACCTAACCAAGACGGATATATACGTCGGTGGCATAGAGATTATGAAAGATAATAATATTTGTTTAGCTAGATTTAAAGTGTGTGAACTCGAGGGCAATAGCCAATTACTCGGCTTATACTTCGGGATGATGAACTGATAATAAATCAAAAGATAATACAAAAATGAAGAAATAATCGCGAGTAACATATTCCTTCCCATTAAGAAATAAATGAAGAAGGAGAGAGAGAACATTAATAAATTTACCGTAAAGGAA
>BMAU01005362.1:0-11211 GCA_019973935.1 Trichonephila clavipes | reverse complement strand
TGTTTGTAATTGTATAGTGTATATCAGGAGTGGGCAGACTTTAACATGGCACGGTCTACTTTTAATTTTTTCAAGGTGTCGCGGTCCACCATGTGGCGTAGCAAAAAAAAAAAATCTCAACACGCACAATATTTGTATTGCAACAATAATAAATACAGAATGTGTATACTTACCTACATAAACTATAGCAGAAAAACAAAACTTACTCTTTTAAAACTACGTTTTAAGTAAAACGCAAAACTCAAACATAATAACTATACCTATAAATTTAATATCAAATGATGCATTTTCAAACAATTCACAATACATCACAAATTAAGTAATTTTCCCTTAAAATTAGTTCATAGCTATAGTCTCAATAGACGACTTAGTCTTCGTATTATCTGCGCCAATCTTGAATACCTCGGTATATTATTACTAACTGCTGATCTTACACTGGATTCTGAAAACCCTCGAGCCGTGTAGGGCAGCGATGCACGTTAAATCTGTCGAGAGCTGAAACGTCCTCCCGTTGGTGTGGTGTGGTAGTTAGGAGAGGGGGGTGCCAGCTCAGGTGTCGTCCACGTCACTTGACCATGGTTCAAAATTACGTGGTCCGTCGCCAAAAGCCCTCGTGTAGCTGAACAGTGCGACGTTAATATTCAATCAATCAATCTGAAAACCCTCGTGTAGCTGAACAGTGTGATGTTCAATCAATCAATACACTGGATTCTAAGTGGTCGTCTGTGAAACGGGAATATGTTGTCTTAATTATATTCTTCGTTGAGAGAGAAAATGTACATTCTCACAGGTAGGTAGAGCGAAAGAACGATGTTAAATGAATTGCAGATTTTTTATAAAGTTGAGATACTTTACTTAGACCAAAAGATTCCAAAAGTCATTCTTCACAAATTGCGTCCTTTTGAAAGAGAAAAGCTTCGTTTTCCTCGAGAGATAAAGAAAACATGTAACTTACACTTGATAGAAAAAGTCTGCGTTCACCCATAAGAAATCATATAGCCAAGGTAAAATTTAATAGAAATATAATTTTTTTCTAACAAAGTTTCGCGAATTTGTTTACTATTATTTAAATACTGAGCATGCAAGAATTCGTTAATTTTGAATTAAAACAACTCAAGATAACGAGAGTTTTGTAGCAAAATACACAAATGGTAGGCAGAAAAGTCTACGTTCACTATTTGAATATTCTTGGTTCTTGGAATTTGTATCAACAGGCAACAGTGTTTTTACAATTAGTTATCAAGTAAAATAGCTTAAGAAAATAGTGACGCAATAGTTGTTACGTTTTTGTGAGATACGAAGCAATTCAAGGACACGGAAAATAAAAAGAAGGAAACTAGTACCAGTGAGTGTAAAATCAATGTGAAAATGTAAAAAGATGGAAAAAGTCGTCGGGATATAGCCAGATCCGTTGGACGGCAGTATTCATCTATCCAGCATGTTATTTATAGCTTCAAATCTACAAGAGTTTACACATCGAAACCTCTTTTAAGTCGTCCATCTAAACTCACAATCATAGAAAAACGAAGTATGACATCAATGGTGAAAAAACTCCGTGTTTGTCTGCAACTTAAATAGCAACAGACATTCACGATATGTTTAACAAAAATTTTTGGGTGGATACTGCAAGAAAAATCTTGAAAAAGGCCGGATACCATAGTCGAGTGGTTCGCAGAAAGCCTTATATTTCAATGACCAAATGGTTTAAGCAGATAGCTTTTGAAAAAGATCATACACATAAACCTCTTGAGTTCTGGAGGACTGTGATATTCTCTGACGAGGGCAAATTTTGTATCTTCGGCATAAAAGGTTGTAAATTAGTCTGGAGAAAACCTTGCACAGCGCTTCAAAAAGAGCATTTAGTAGCAACGGTAAAGCACGGCGGCGGTGCAGTCATGGTGTGGGGGTGCATGGCGAGCAAATATGTTAGCAAGTTGGAGTATATATAATCAATTATGAAGAAATATGATTACTTTGATGTCCTAAAAAGCAATTTAAAGGAAAGTGCCACCAAACTCGGATTAGGATAATCGTTTCGTTTTCAATTACAGAACGATCCTCAGCACACCGCTGAGATTGTGAAACTTTGGCTCTTGTATAATGTCCCAAATCAACTGCACATGGCCCCACAGTCATCTGATCTGAATCCCATAGAACACCTATGAGATTTCATGGAACGCAGGATTCGTCAACTCGACGTATCTAGCAAGGATATGCTGAAGAGGACCAGCGGGAAAAGATAAGTGCTGAAAAAAACCCAAGATTTGTTAGTTCAATGCCGAAACGACTTAAGGAGGTTCACAAATGATGAGATTAACCAACCAGCTACTAAATAGCTCATTATTCTCTTTTTAAATAACTTTTATAAGTTACTACTAAAACAGTGAACGCAGACTTTTCTACTTGATTTTTGTTATTATCGTTACAAACCTGTCTTTATTTTAAAATCTATGAAGGCAGACCAAATTTACTTTTGTTATTCTGAATACTTAAAATGAACTAAATAAAATCTAATTAACATTTGTTTTTTAAATTCCAGTTTTTAAACTTTTTTTCATTGTTCATGTAAGCAATAGTATGAGAACGCAGACTTTTTCTAGCTAGTGTATATTTAGTTATATTTTTCACATCAACATTGTTAAAAGAATAACCCATGAATGCAACTTTTGTGGGATTCTAATCTAGTAAATTCTTGAAAATGTCTTCAAATTTGGTTTGGAGTTTTATTCACGGGTGTTTTCATTATCTTGGTAACCACCTGTGTTTCTTTTAGAATGCGCGTCTAAGATTTTATGTGAAGGCGGTCACCCCAAAATGTCTTGGCGGTCCACCGATCGACCGCTATCAACTTAATGCCCTCCACGGGTGTGTATATATATTGTTATATTGTTCCATATTAATGAACATCTGGTTTGAGGAAACGCGGCGTAGATAGCATACTAACATAACATTTAACCAGCGCTACGCGATTTGAAGGAAAGTTTTTGAAAGAACCAGATGAAATATATGTATAGAAATTAGTTGCAATTTAAAAATGATATGTACTGTATAAAAATTGTGAAATGTAATCAGAATGTGTGAAACTTTGTTTTTATCAATTCACTTAAGAGGTTTTTGTTTCAGGGTGACAGACTCTGAAGTCTATAGGAAATTAATGAATAGTTAATTTTTATACAAAGAACAGAGCAGATGAGAAGCTGTAAAGAAGAAAAATTGTTAGAATTTAAGTAAACGTTTAGGTAGAATTAAGTTAGTTAAGGACAGAAAGTCGGTATGGTAAACACCTTCCAGAAATCGATTTTGAGATTTTGATATTTCTCAAATCTCCAAATTAAGCCCTTTCCAATGATATAACATATTAGTCAATTTTTTGAATTAGAAGTATTTTAAAATGTTTTTTTTTAAAAATAATCAACTGATTTGCCACGCCTACTTTGACAGATAGAAATGTAAACATATTGGCCTTTTAAAACTGGGATGCTCTTGCAAAGCCATTATCTGTTTTATTTATTCCCACGAAATTAACTGTAGAATAACTGCAAGTGTAACTGTTAGGGTTGTTTGGTAAAATCCTAGGAGGACCCACTGCTGTTTTTGCCGCCAAAATTTTTCGCCAAAAAGCGCCAAATTGAAGGTTTTCAAAAAGGCGTCAATGACGAAAAACTCTTGGGAAGCGCATGCGTCAGCGGAGGGGGGAGGAGGGGGGATGAAATGGGCGTTTCGCAAAGATGAAATCGAATAAATACATTAAATTAATCATTATATAAAGAAAAAAACGGAGAAAGCAATGAAATTCATTTTAAAAAGTATTCTAAAACCAGTGTGTACAACATGATTTACATTTTTAAAAAGGACGAAAGGGGCGTTTCGCAAAGATAAAATCGAAGAAATACATGAAATCAATTTTAAAAAATGTTAAAAAGCACTTACCTTACGCTTGCATTTCGTCATGATCTGTTGGTGGATACACCCTTGCGATGGATGCAAGGAATTTATGAAAATTCTCATTCACCAACTTGTGATCGTAAGATCGCCGCCACATGTCTTATTAACTTTGTCTCATATTCTTATTAACTTTCAAGTCATTCATCACGAACTCATTCATGCTCTTGCCAAACCAATATCTCGTCAAACGCAAGATAATAGTTATAGCAAGTTTGCTTTCGCTAAACCAAGTGCCCTTTCTCACACTCCGAACGACGTCGTGGCGATTATCTTTCGACTGGTTGCGGCAACGTCATTCGTAGCCGTCAACCGTTCCCTTTCGCTTTTGCAAACGCATATTTTTTTTTACACCTCGAACATTCATAACGAGAAGCAATTAAATTAGCTTTCATACACCATTCTAATGTCTCTTTCTTCCCCTTTGTGCCCAGGAGCACAAAGAAACCTATCGTAGCCTCACTTTAAAGTAATTTCCTTTCACACGCCATTCTTAACAACCTCCAGCGAAGTCAAATGTCAAAATGACGTTTTTTCGGAAAAAGGCGAAAATTGTTGCACTTTTTTTAGGGTTGCCATTTTTTTTTCGGTGATTTGAAAATCCAATTTTTTGATGAAATGGAAAGGTTACCATATTGTAACCTTTATCGCTCAAAATTTGGCGACAAAAATTTGGCGACCAAAAGTGGGTCCTCTAGGATTCAACCGGGTTGTTTACCTATTTTTGGCGCTTTCGAAAACGTTTTGATTGAGCACTTGTCGTTTATCGATACTTAAAATTTCTGAAATTTTGAAATGCCAAGAATGCAAAAAGTTTTCAAGAAACGCAAAGGTAAGTATTATCCACGTAAGAATACTATTAATAATAAAGTAAGTACCACTGATAGTAAATTAAATGCTCAAGCTCTCTTGAACATGCACATGATTCAAAGCAGTCATGTGCAAAAGAAAAGAAAATTCCCAATTTAAATGAGAGTTTTTCTTCTTTTGGTGATAGCGTAGGTATTTTAAATGCAATCATGAATTTGAATATTCTTGCTTTTGTTTTCAAGAATGTTCACTGTAAAATGTACAACAGTGGCTTAGACATACAAGTTTTAAAAGGTAAGTCTGGACTGGCTATTACGTTTGTCCTGAAATGTTTTGCTTGTCCATATCGTGTAGAATTCTCTTCTTCAAATTTTCATGAAGGAACACAAATTTCTACAATAAATACCAGGTTTGTGTATGCTATGCGTTCAATTGGAAAAGGTGCAGAAGCAGGGAGAATGTTCTGCGGCGTAATGAATCTTCCGCAACCACCTACAAGGTTTTCTCCTTACGGTAAGCGAATTTTAAATGCTGCTAAACTTGTTTATGAGGATTCAATTCAAAATGCAGCGAAGGAAGCTATTTGTGAAAATGAAGGTAACAAAAATATAGCAGTAGCTGTAGATGGGACATGGCAGAAGCGTGGTTACACATCCTTGAATGGTGTAGTTACTGTGACCAGCATTGATACAGGTAAGGTGATAGATGTTGATATTCTTTCGAAATACTGCGCTTGTAAAAACTTGCGTTTTCATGAAAAAGATTGTAAAAGGAACTACGTTGGATCTAGTGGAGCGATGGAAATCCAAGGTGCGTCTAAAATTTTTCAACGCGGTCATTATCTTTACATAATGCCCGATATATTACGTACTTTTAGGAGATGGGGATTGCAAAGCATTTGATGCGGTAAAAAAGAAAAACATTTATGGAAATGAATATCCAATTGAAAAATTGGAGTGTATTGGCCATGTAATGAAGCGCATGGGAACAAGATTACGCCGATTAAAAGCTCAATTGAAAGGGCAAATCTTGTCAGACGGTAAGTGTTTATGTGGGAAAAATCGTTTGACTGAACATGAAATTGATAACTTGCAGTCATACTATGGATCAGCTATTCGGAGAAATCACAGCAGTGTTCAGAATATGCGGCAAGCTATCTGGGCCATTTTTCTGCATAAGTTATCAACTGATGAATATCCTCAACATGGTTTTTGTCCCATCGGGGAAAATTCATGGTGTGGATTTAAAAAGGCTGAAGCATCAGGTAAGTCTTACAAACATAAAAACAGTCTTCCGGTCACTGTTGTTGAAGCAATGCGTCCTATATTTAGAGATCTTTCCCATCCTGATCTGTTGAAAAAATGTTTGCATGGAAAAACACAAAACGCGAATGAAAGTTTTCATAATGTCATTTGGTCACGTGTTCCCAAAGCAACATTTGTACAGATTGTAACACTTTCACTTGGTGTATATGATGCTGTTTATTCCTTTAATGATGGTAATGTATCGAAATTAAAAATGCTTCAAAAAATGGGCGTAGAACCAGGGGAATTTTCAGTAAGTGCCATGAAACTTCTCGATAGGGAAAGACTAATGAAAGCAATTTATGCTTTTTCTGGACGCTCGAAGAAAATTAGAAAAGATAAAAGAAGAAAAAGAAAGAAAGAAGAAGATAATATTAAGAAAAATAAGGTAAAAACCGGCTACAGTGCAGGATCTTTTTGACGAGGTAAAAATTTATACAAAAGCTACTGTGTTTTCTAATTAATATATTTTTCAAGTAGTCTGTTCTTTTTCTTTAAATCTACTGTATGCATGAACTGGAGACTTTTACTATATATTTCATATATATTGTGTGTTTTTATTCTTTATGTAAAATTTTAAAAATATTACTCAGACATTTTTCACTAATGAACAGATGTCGTGAGACAGAAAATGACAATTTTTAATAAATTGTGTATTCCTTTTTCTATACTTCTACTGTATGCATGAACTGGAAATTTTTACTATATATTTCATATGTATTGTGTATTTATACAAATTTTTAAGCTTTGGGGTTCAATAGTTTCTTAGTAAAAGGTTTATAAATATCTAAAAATGCAATGCCTTTTTTCGTTGCACATAGCTTGTTACATATATAAAAATACATTAATTTCATGTTCAAGAAATCTGTTTTTATGTTTTTTTTTGTTGTTTTGAATACCATTTACCAAATATGTAAAGAAAATTTTTAATTCTGCTGCTGTAAAACATTGTGTTAACAGGTGAATATATAAAACACTAATGAAACTTTTCGAAATAGTGTATAATCATGTATTACCAAAGCCATATTTTCATGTATTGACACATTTTCATATGGTATTTATGATGCTTTATAGTCAAAATTTGATGAAAGTAATGTATCAGAACTGAAAATTCCTCAAAAATTGATACAGAATTTGAGTAAAATAATTAAACGCTAAAAAATACCTCGATAGCTTAAAAGTGAAAAATGCTATAAATGTATTTTCTGAGAAATCTAAGAATAAGAAAAAACTAAAAAGCCTTAAAAGTAATAGAGAATAAGCTAATATTTAATAAAATAGGGCAAATACTTGTTGTAATTCATTATTTTTGTGATCAAGTGCTTTTTTACACTAAAAATGCAATTATCTCAAAATGGTTGATTTCAAACCGCGGGTACAGTTTTCTCAGAATCTACAGAATGAGTGCTCATGCAATTTTTACTGCACATAAATAATATGTAACTCTATATACTAAGGTTATTTTTTTGGAGATTTTCCTGAAATATTTTGCTGAAAAGCAGTTATTGCAAAAAATTTGACAGTTTTCAAAAATTTCAAAGTGATACTTTTATGATGAATTTTTTTGAAAAGAGTAAACAATATATTTTAAATATATTTACCAGTATTTAAATAAAAAAGCCTAATTAATATACAGACAAAATTTTAAGTTTATATATTTAACAGTTTCTGAGAAACTGATTCCTAAAATGGCTCAATTTAACATTGTCGGTATAGGCCCTTCCCACTACCCTTAAGAGACGTGTGGGCCTCGTTTTTTCTACAATTTAAGTCATATATGATTTTTCCCCGGGCCTGTAACCCAGATGGGACACGTCTATTTATTTTGTACATGTGAGAATCTACCGTGATTAAAATGCATAACTATGAATGTTGGTCTAGGTAATTGAGTAAAATTTATTGAGGCTGTTGAAAATTCAAATTAAAGAGAAATATTAAAAATTAAACTTAAGATGAATAGTGAAAATTAAAATTTAAGTGGAGCATTAGAAATTAACGGTTAGAATGAATATTTAAAGATAAAATTTTTTTAAAGCGTGGGAAGTTAGAAGTAGAAGAATAAAATTTAGGCACGTAATTTCTTAAGGGCCACTAAGACCCTTGAATAAATCACGTTTTGTTTCTTGGAGGGGATTGTGACGTCTTACGCGTCATTTCTTTAACAAGTCCTTTGGGTTCTTTGGGCCAGAATTAATGGCAACTCTTTTCTAACCAAATCCAAGAAATGAGATGTGAAATAAAGATGCAAATAAACGGACTTTAAATATCGGATCTTAGAGTAAGCGCGATGGCAATTAAAGGAATGTTAGACAATTGATGTGCGTTGTGGCAGTTGATGAAAACTACAGTTCGTGTTTCGAGATTGAATAACTTCTGTGTGACGTGGATACATATATTGGTGCTCGACTGGAAGGTAGCCGTAAAGCTGCATCCTATTGCAGATAAAGACAAGTGCTGTTATACAAGATATAATAAGGTAGGATTGATTCCTTAATATTAGAATCGAGGATTAGGCGGTTCGCGCGCTTATTGAGATTGGTCTGAATTGGATTAGGTCTTATTATAAATATATATATATATATATATATTGTGTGTGTTGCGTATTGCGTCATCGTAGATTCTCTCATATTAATTATTATAAATGAATTTGTTAAAGGTTTAAGTTGAATATCTCAATAAAGTCATATTAAGATAATGTTTGATCCTAGTTCTTTCGCTAATCCTACACCTCTAGAGCTCACGCTGATGCTTCGAGAGATGTACTTCCAAGGGGGAGGAACATTACATCTTGTGAGGTCAAACCAAAAATCTCCTTGGTTAGTAATGTCCAATCCTTTTTTCATTTTGGATTTTTGAAACTACACTGAAATTCCGTATACTGGAGTATGGAGTATGCCAAAATAATGAAAAATGTTTTATGCCTTTCTATATCGAATTAGGGGAATCTTGCAACAAGAAGGTAAAGTTCGCCAAAAAATGAGAAAAGTATTTCTTTGATTATGCTTTGAGTGAAAAAACAAGCCCTTGTTAGCATTGCACACAAGTAAAACTCATTTGGCAATGAAAACATCGCATTTATTCGAATCTAAGCCGTGTGCTTTTTTCCCCATTGTTAATGCTATTGAAAACAGTGCTCGGCTTAGAATCGATGGCGGAAAAATTCGTTGGATGGGGGAAACTGAACATAATATTGTCGCTTATAGCATTTACATGTCCTTGTATGCATTTTAAAGTTTTTAATCCTAGAAAAATAAAGTATAATTCCCTTCTTATTAGTTCTCACGTATTAAATTCTTTTTTTTTTTATTTCGTAAATACTGGATAACCGCAAACCTTTTTACACTATTTTTTTTTTTTCACAAAAACGAGTTGAGAGCTTAGAGTGGGGCTTAGAATTGGTGGAGACTTGAATTCGAATAAATACGGTAGTATAAGCGAAAAGGAAATGCAAATACGTATCTGTGAACATGTAAAGGTACACTACAGAATTGTGGTGTTGGAAAATTTCCATTATTTTTCCCTCCGCGTAGTAAGAGGTTTATCTATTCAGCCCACTGGGCTGATTTCTATTTTTTTATCAGACATAATAATGTTAGAATAGAGCTAGGTCTTCAAACTTTTTCAACTCACGGAACCCATAGAGCTTGAAGGTGTTCTCGTGGAACCCCTAAAAATAGAAAATGTTTTCATGGAACCCTATTCCACATGCATACTTAGAAGAATATTTATAGGTCTTTTCGTAAAAGCAATTAAAAAAAGTTTTGCATTTATTATTAAAACTCTAATCAATTTTTTTGATATAATTTACTCATTAATAATATTAATTTGTGTGATCCAAGTGTCACCTACCCATGCAATATATTTAGTAAAAGGAATATATATGCTCTCACTTTTTTTCATACAACTGTCGAAGTTTAGGTCTATTGAGATTAAATGCAATCGCAGTAATGTTCCGAGTTTCATTTGTTGTTGTAGACCATCACATTGAGAAATATATTTCCTTCAAACTCAATGTTCTGAATGTCATTAAAATATTTATAGTGTGCGAGAAATACTGTATATTTTGCATTAATTTGCAACATAAAATTTAGGAGTTATTCTTGTATAAATTTAGATTTTAACATCGAATCTGTTGATAGGTTGTTTCCTCTACTTTATTATAGGTGTTTTTTTCCCTTAAATGCAAAAAGGTTCCTTTTTCCATTAGAAAACTATTTAGTTTTGCAAGAAATTGTGCTAACTACCGATTATAAAATTATCTCGTGGAACCCAAAATAGTTAACAATAACTATAACCGAGTCGCTCTGTGGAACTGTTTTCGCTGTGAACTTCCAGCGTTGCATGAGAAAGGATTGAACCAACAGCTACGTATGGTAAAACACAATTTTTTGTGGCAAACATACTTAAAAATCAAAAAAGGGCAAATTATCGAGTTAAAGTTCACTCCCAAAGTTGAAAGATAGGAGATGTAGATCCCCTTCGGATCCATTCCCAGCTGTCAACACACATTCCTAAAAGCTTCTGTGGAGCCGCACTAAAAAATTATCTTTACATCAACCCTTTCATTAGAAAATGTTTTCCTACTTTTCGGCTGCCTTTCACACAAACCTGCAATCTCTCTCTCTTCTCTTTTTTAGGATTCAAATCAGTGGTTCTGTGTTTTTCTACGACGTTATGGGAACAACAAGAAACAATTCTCGCCCCGGAGAAAATTATCTCCTTGACTTCCAAGAATCGATCAACGGGGAAGAAGGGGAAACACAGCGTATGTAAGAGAGAAAAGACTAAAACGGTACCAAAAAAAAATTACACTAACATAAGAAAACTATAAAATTCTAATCCTAACC
The DNA here is from genome assembly GCA_019973935.1 of Trichonephila clavipes. Taxonomy (NCBI): domain Eukaryota; kingdom Metazoa; phylum Arthropoda; class Arachnida; order Araneae; family Nephilidae; genus Trichonephila; species Trichonephila clavipes. The sequence continues at coordinate 308 of BMAU01005362.1, read as the reverse complement.
TTGAATGATGAGAATTTAAAAAGTTTTTTCCTCGCAGTGAAATGTCGGTAAATTCGCGCATTCTCTAGCATTTCCGAAATTTATTTATTGCTTAGGTTACTTATTGGCTTAACAGAGCAGCTTACAACGCAGTTCATGTGACAAGGCAGGAAAAAAAATTCCGTGAAAAATAAGAGGAGGCAAAGGATTTTTATTTGTATTTTAATAAATCATACTTTAAAGATTTTTAAATAGTGCTTAAAACTTATTTTACATTAAAAGTGCATCACAAAATGTATTGCAGATTTAAATTTTATGTGATATACATG
>BMAU01005360.1:0-62201 GCA_019973935.1 Trichonephila clavipes | reverse complement strand
GGGTATTAATCTAAAACGAATTAAAAAATTGAACTTAAATTTTAAAACACTCGCATATTACATAAAAACTGAATTGTCAATTAGGAATATTAAAAACCTTTCTTATAATAATTCTTAAATCATCTTATAAGTAGATAAAAAAAAATGTAATGGTAGCGACAATGAATAGAAAGTGTCCACAAAGCTCATTTATTATTATCGTTTAATATAAGAAAATATAATGCAATATTATACTTGTGAGAGGTGTCTTAACAAATTATTTTTTTAAACTTGATATATGTAATATAATTTATTTTATTAATATTTTTTTCGTGTAAAAAGACTAAGAAACACACGTTGTTCCTTTTCGTATTACATTGTAGTTATATATATTTTTATTTTATGTAAAAATTCTATAACTTTCTGTAATACTGTTCATTAAATTTGATAACGCACGGAAATCATTATTTCTCTTCTCCCGTTTTATTCTTGAATCGTGTGTAAATGAATCTCCATTTTTTGAAAATCAGAATCTATCATTTCTTTTCTCACTCGTTTTATGTGGCCGCGGTAGCCGAGTGGTATAGGTATCGGATCGTGGCTTGCCTGGTCACGAGTTCGATCCCAGTACCACTAAAGACCCGCCGTGTAGGGCAGCGATGCACGTTAAATCTGTCGAGAGCTGAAACGTCCTCCCGTTGGTGTGGTGTGGTAGTTAGGAGAGGGGGTGCCAGCTCAGGTGTCGTCCACGTCACTTGACCATGGTTCAAAATTACGTGGTCCGTCGCCAAAAACCCTAGTGTAGCTGAACAGTGCGACGTTAATATTAAATCAATCTCACTCGTTTTATACGCAATCTTCATATAATCGAATTTCAAAAACTTACTCGGCATGGTTGTTGTTGTCTTGTGTTTTTTATCCTGGGAACATATGAAATACAAGTGAAGAACAGAAAGCATACAATACAACAGAAGAATATACACATTTATTACAGATGATGATCCCAGCATATATATAACAAGAATGGGTGCACTGCTTTCCTTTCGAGACGGGAATCCATTACAGGCGAAAGACCGACTTCTTCCCCGAAAAAGATGCAACCCTGCCTTAATCGGGATTCGAATCCTAACCTACTCGGTTACAAGCCGAGGATTATAGCCACCATACTGGCTGACCGACTCGTACTCTTGGCATTAAATATTCTTTAGATAATATTTTATCCTTTTTTTAATTATAATACAGTCATACTCCTTTCTATACGAGATTTGTTTACATTTTCTATCTTAGGTTGTATTAAGCTGTAAAAATAAAATTTTACCCTTTTTCCTGTGGAAAAAAAAGTTTTTTTCTTGTTTTTTCAATCGTTATGTGGTATGTAACCCTGCAATGCATCATATTATTTTCGTTACAGAGATACCATTTTATCTGTTCTTTTTTAATGATGTCTCGTAGAAAGAGCATTTTAATTAGCATAATGGTTTTAGAATGAACACATTAAACAGAGTTCTACATTTTTTTTTCATTTTCAAAATGGTGGTATTTAGAAGCTCCTTTCACTATTTTTACCTGTTTGCTATTACCTTCTAATAAACTGTTATTTTGTTTGGGTTTTTTTTTTAATGAACCGTTTCAAAATTGTTGGAAAACAAGTAATATAAAAAAAATTAAGTCAATTCCTTAGGTCAAAAAGGAAAATTTTATATTTTAGTTACTTTCTATTAAATAGTTACAATTAATATAAATATGTATTTACATGTAAGAGAATCACAATATTAAGTGACAAAATAGAAAACGATTTTCCTTGCAATTTTCCATTTTTCTCTCTATATATGGTGCTGGACTATTTTTGTGTTTGTTTGTTTCTATTTATTCATTAATTAAATTAAATTGTTCCAATAAAATAGTGTAGTAAAAAAAGCACATTCTCAGAAATTAGGCCATCCTAGGTGGGATTTGAACCCACAACCTTTGCATTAGAAGTCCATGGCGTTAAAGGAACGCAATGAATGATTTCCCTTTCTATGTATGGTTTTAGACCATTATTTTTGTTTGTTAATATTTAGTCATTTTTTAATTTAATTAATGAATTAATATTTGAACAAACTGTATTAACATCAAGTGCCATCCACTACAAGTTTTAAAAAAATGTATTTGAACTTGAATGGATGATTAAAAAGTATTTAATTAACGATTGAATATTTGAACAAGATATGTATATATGTATAGGGAGAGAACTAACTAATACACACGGGGAGAGAAAGAGAAGCACGTTCAGTTACGAGAAGTTTTTCGAATTTTATAATTATGACCTGGACTTTGATAAAATTAATTTAATTTAATTTGATAAAATAAAAAAGTTTTGAATAGATGTATTTATTAAAACATATGTGGTACTGGAATAACATTTCGGGATAACTATAATACTAAAGTGAGAAGATTATCATCACAAAAACAATAAAATAGTTCGTTGCATAAATATCTGGAAAATTTAACACATTTTAATAAAGACAGATTAAAAGGGTCGTAAGATAATCTCTTTATAATCTATTATTCTTTAACATTATGTAAACATCATTCGTTTTAATTGCTCATAAAACAGCCATTTTTCTTTTAAGGCTGTCAATACATGTGTTGATCAATTGTTAATATTCTTAGTAAATTGCACCAAAGATTAAAAGTAACTAAATTATTTTTAAGCAATTATTTTAAAGTTACTTGCATTTTTTAAAATTAAAATAAGCAGTGTTTTCTCTCGGTAGAGAATGTGATTTGTGGAAACGTTTTATCGCTTCATTTTCTTATTTTTCGAATTATTATTTTTTTTCTATCTCGAAACCTCCTTTCTCCCACCCAAACAATTCTTCCCATAGGTATAAGATCTGTCTTGATGAAGGTTAGTTCGAATGTTCACACTAAACCTGTTTAAAATTGCAAAGGGCGTTTCGAAAATTGTTTCTCCTTCAATGGCTTTACAGTTCTGGGTAGGCCCTGGCTTTCTCCATAAGTTTTCTCCAGGCAAATCAACTTTTGGCAACAGTTTTCCAGTTTTTGACCTTTAAAATATTTAGATCTTTTTCGACACAGTCAATCTATCTTAACGGGGGTCTGCCCCTAGGTCTATTTCCCATGGACTTTGCCAGTAAGACTTTCTTGCAGCAATGATCTTCATTCATTCTAGCCAGATGACCAGTCCATTGAAGTCTCAGTAATGTGACAATTTTTACAATATCAGGTTGTAAATTTTGTAGAGTTCTAAGTTAGATATTCTCCTTCACATGATCCATTAAATTCGATCCCACCAAGAAGGCAGCGTAAGATCTTTCTTTAGAAAATTCCTAAAGCTTCCTCATCACGTATAATCAGTGGCTAAGTCTCTGAAGCATAAATCATAACAGATCTTATAAACTTTTGTAAAGAAGCAATTTAGTTCTTAATTTGAGAAAGTGAGTGAGAATGGAAAAGTGCGGTGAAAGAAAAGTGCAAAGAAATGGCAAAGTGCGTTTTAAAAATTGCTTCTATATCATCTCATTGAATGCATTAATCTCTTTTTTTTAATTTTAATTTTTATTTTTCTCTTTGCATCAGGTTTGCAAGACAGTTATTTCAGTTTACACAAATAAATTTAGTTTGGTTTGTTTTGTTATTTTTCTTTCACGATATATATACTTTTTCTTTTGAGATTTAGTAGCTGACAATTTTAGTTCATTGTAATATAGCGAGCATAATTAAAAAAAATGTTTACTATAAAAAAACTAATTCCGTGTAATTTAATTTTTAATTTACTGTTAATTTTAACATGAAGTGCAAAAATAAATATTCATGACTTTTTTTTTCCTTTTTTTATTTTTAGAAAGGCAAGATAGAGGCTGAGGTTCAAAAAGAGATGCGTGAAGTTCTAGGTGCTGATTGCGTAACAGAACGCAAGCGTCAGAACTGGTTTACAGAACCTCGTTCAAGGGTTTTTACGCTTAAAGTGAACCTATGTCCTGTTCGACGACCTTTTGAAGTTAATGATGACAAAATGAAAGTCCTAGTTGAATCAATTTGTGCTATAACTGTGCGAGAGATTTCAGAAAAGATAAATGACGACCACCACTGATAAAGACACACAACAACTGAAAATTATATATGCTTGATATTTGGGTTCCGCATGCATTAATTGAAAAAAATCACTCAACACCGTTGATGAAAAATGAATTATCTACTGTAATATTAATAAAATAAATCACGGTCCAAGCATGATGCATTTTTACCATTCATCTTTAGCAACATGAACGAAATTATTAGTGATTTCTGGGGAAGCGATGAGGCATCCCCCATATGAGCCCCAACCATGTACCACATTGGATTATCTCATTTATTTCGAAGTCTACAAAACTTTTTAAATGGTAAACATTTCAGAAATAACGATAACCCCTCAAATCACCCTTGGTTGAGTTTCTGTGCGGATAAGGACTAGAAGTTCTACGAATGCGGAAATCAAGAAATTGTCAAAGATAGAAAGACGTAATTCAGTGAATATTACTGTAGAACTATTCAGCTACTCAAGGGCTTTTGGCGACGGTCCTTATAATTTTAAACCATGATCAAGTGACGAGGATGACACTTGAGCTGGCATCACCCTCTTCTAACTTCCTCACCAGCGGGAGGACGTTTGAACTCTCGACAGATTAAACATGCATCGCCCCCATGCAAGTTGGGTCTCCAGTGGTACTAAGCTCGAACTCATGACACGCCGGCCAGGAGTCCGTTATCTTGACCACTAGGTTGTCGTGTGGCAAACTGCGGCTTTTATACATATCTGATTGTGAAGCAACATTGTTATCCCTCTGTATTGATTCATTGGGATTTAAATCGACACTCAATTGATACAAGATAAAATAAAATGACAGTAAAGTTAAAGAGTTGCTTTTTCATACTTGGTATGATTATTGAAATATGACACAGCAATATTTCAAGGAAATAATTTTTTTTCAAACTTTATTTTGTCAATTGCAAGTATAATATCAGATGATTAAATGTAATAGGCTTGGGAATGGGAAAGTAAGCACCTTTTTCGGGGTTTAAACTTTGATTGAAGAGCAGAGTGAATTTAAATTAAAATTATTTTCGTTATATAAACATATATTTTTATATTTATATTGTCATGTTCTGTGTTTGCAGTTACCACATTCCTTACGGAGGAAAAATATCGCTAAGTATTTACGCGGGACAATGTTTTAAGAAATTATTCTATCTTATTGTTGAAGAGACACAACGAAATGTTTTGAAATCATTGGACTGCAGGATCAAGAATATATGTACAATAAAATTAACAAGTAATGTAAAAAAAAGTTTTTTTCAGTCAATTCCTTCTTAGATCAACAAAGAAAAAAATTTATTTCAGTTACTTTTTTTATTAAATAGTTACATTTATTAAAAATATGTATATTCATGGCATAATCACATTATTAAGCGACAAAATAGAAAGTGATTTTCCTTGTAATTTTCCATTTTTCTTTCTATATGGGGTATTGGACTATTTTTTTGTTTGTGTTACTATTTATTCATTAATTATATTTAATTATTCTAATAAAATAGTATAGTAAATGAAACACATTCTCAGAAATTAGGCCACCCCAAATGGGATTCGAACCCACGACCTTCGGTTCAAAAGTCCAAAGTGTTATTCATTGCACTACAGAGGCACAACGAACGATTTTCCTTTCTATACTTGATATTGGACTATTATTTGTATGTTACTATTTATTCATTTTTAAATTTAATTAAGAGGTCTCAGGGGTGTTACATTTCTCTAGAGGTCTGAAAATATAAACTATTTTCAAACGCGTATAATTCTTTTAAATTTAAATGAAATGGTTCGAATCTTTTACGTATTATTTGATATAGAATGGGGCTTCAGAAAACTATAAAATGTTTAAAATATAATAATAATTTTAAAAGTCATAAGCATATGAAAATTCTATAATAAATATTAAGTATTTTTTGCTTTGCGCACACTATTTTCTAAAATATTAGCCTCTGATGTATAAAACTTTATAGAATTATACACAATGCATCATACTCTTTAAACCCTACCTAATTTTAGTATTGTATATATTTTGTATTTCAAAATATTTGTAAAATATTGCAATTTTTTAAATATTTTTTAAAAATGCATATTTTTTATTTATTAAAATATATAAGTTATTATTCTATTTATATAAAAGTAGCTACAAAGTATTAAGAATACATTTGTCTTTATAAATAAACTTATAACTAGTAATTAAACCTACTCTTTTATAAAATAACATGCACGACGTAAAACTTAATAAATATTTCTTATAGAAAAATTTCTTATTTTCATATGCTTATAATTTTTAAAATTATGATTATATTTCTAACATTTTATACTTTTCTGAAGCCCCATTCCTTTATAAGTAATGTGTAAAATATTCGAATTATTTAACTTAAATGTAAAGAAATTATACCTGTTTGAAAATTGTTTATATTTTCAGACCTCCAGAGAAATTTAACACCCCTGTGACCCCTTAAGGAATTAATATTTAAAAAAAACAAGTATCAGCATCAAGTGTCATCCACTACAAATTTAAAAGAATGTATTTAGACTTGAACGGATGAATAGAAAGTACTTTTTCAACGAATAAAAATTTTCAAAAGAATGTAACTTTTTGTGCTGTTAAGTACAATTTTAGATGATCCAATATTTTTGGTACACAAAATTAGGAGAAATTAAGCCTTTTTCTCCTACTTGAACTAAAGCTAGAACTGTTGTTCCTTTATCGTTTAAGAATAGTAAAATTACATAATAATTAATAAATCACTTTTTATTCGTTAGGATTAATTACCGCTTCAGTAAGAACGTTGCAAATTAGCCTATGTCAATATTAGGATTGTTCCAATCTGGCAAAGCAAAAAAGTTATTAAAAAATTGTTCCTATATTTACAAGTATAGTTCTAAATGTTATCTAATGTAATTTTAAAAGTTAGCAACAAAATAATATTTACAGTTATAAAAAATATTTAAAAAAATACAGTTATTATTTGCATTTTTAACAGGGGCATAGCTACCACCGTATCAATGATAGGGAGCCTCAAGCGACACGGGCCCCAGTATGTGGGCAAAAAATCGTAAAATCTTATCAATGGTGTCATGTGAACTGTGAGCCCCCATTTCTGAAAAGGACCTCCAAAGAATTTTGATGCAGGGCGCACTCAAGACTTGCTACTCCAGTAATTTTTAACCGTTACAGAACTTAAATGCCAATTGTTTACCTAATTTTTTTATTACTATTACTTCTTTTTATTATCGTGTAGCTATTGTACCTTTACATCACTCAAAGCAAAATACTTTTCGCCTCCTTTTGTATTTGAAGTCAAAATGCAAAGCTTTTAAATAATTTAATTGCAGGAATTTTACTCATGGAATACGTGAGAAAAATTTGTGAAATACGCAGCTTAGCCATCATAAAAACATCCAAGAATAATTTAATATCGTAGCTTTTTTTTAAAGGAAGTGCTTTGCACGATTGTTAATAGAGAAAGACTATACATTCACCACACACAATAAACTTTCACTATTTTCCCCATCAATGGCAGAGAATAGTTCGAACTCGATTGTAAAATAATTACTGCACCAACTCTGCACTAGCCTTTATTGAGAATATATATATATATATATATATATATATATATATATATATATATATATTTACAAGAGAAAATACAGTCAAGTTTCAAGGGTTCTTAAGAACAGAGTCACTTTTCCGCTCAGGGATATTAGGCACACCCCTAAAGCGCAAAAGATTTAAGGACGCAAAAAAAAAAAAAAAAAAAAAAAAAAATGCGAAAAAAGAAAAAAAATTAAAATTACACGGAACGAGCCACCGCCAAGTGAATCATGTATCCGCTGTGTTTGTGTATGTGCGCGGAACTATGGAAAATGAAAAGCTTAACAGTTTGATGTTGCTGTGCACTCAAAATAATATTACAGCGTAAATTGATTACAGTGATGTCATTATCGATTTTGCTGTGAACATAGCTCAAAGAAAACTTTTATTGTACAAGTACAATGACAGTGATTCAACAAAGAATAAGGATGTCTAAAAGTAATAGATAGTAAAGCAATAAACGATGATAATTAACAGGTTGATAGTAGTTCATCCAATTACGTATACTGTATACTGTAATTTTGCAAACGATTTCATAAATTTACTGTACTGATTCACAAAAGGTTGGGTGGTCCGTGATGCCCAAGGCCGGATCTACGCATGGGCTTAATGGACTGCAGCCCAGGGCCCCCGTTTCCCGTTGAAGATAAGAACCGAAAGAGATGCTTATAATAAAAATAAAAATAAAGTAATAAACCAATAAAAATACAAATCAAAAATAAAATATTCGAAATACTATAACAAATTTATTTTTATTTTCGAGAGCAAGAGCAATTTACTTTTGTTCTTCCCCTACCACCGAATAGGGGGAAATGAATAATTAATAGACAGAGGCTCTATCAGACCGCGGCGCCGAAGAGCATCGAGCATTTATGCAAATACAGTTGCATTATTTCTGTAACCGTTTTGTTTCGTGGAATAATAATTCTAAGTTACAATAATATACTAATTTGGTGCTGTGTCCTGTGCATAATACCTGAAATTAAAAGATACTTAAGTACCTGTTTATTCAAGTTTCAAGTAAAAAGTAAGTACCAATACACGTTTCTAAATTATTTAAGTAGGAAGGTATTGAAGTTATGATTAAGTATTTTCTGTATTTTCAATTTTTCAAGGATTGAAAACATCAGGATATCCTATAAAGATGTATGTTGTCTTAAAATTTCTGATGAGTAACTTAATGACTTCTATAGTATTGAAAAAAAATAACAATCATTTCATGTGGACCACCAACATTTACATTTCGGCAACATTTTGCTATGTTTCCATTGAATCACCATTTTAATGTAAGGAACGGTGTTGCTTGCGACATAAAATAAATACATAAAATAAATAAAATAGAAAGTAATATATTAACGTATTACACATCCAGATATATTATTTCCACTATTTTAAGCATTAATTACACACAATTTGTATCAATGTGTTATTTTTGCTGAGCGGAGACCAGCTTAAGGAGGTGTTTTCAAGAACTGACCCACAAGAGAGTTACGAGGCGTTATAAATAAAAAATATCCTTTTTATCAGCTATTAGATCATAGTTTCCCAAACTTTTTTGTCTCATAGAACTCTTGTGATGTTTTCAGGTTTGAGGTAGACCCCCTGCTAACTTAATATTGAATTTTTGAAAATTCATCATGTTAATTTTAAACGTTTATTAATTAAATTAAAATCTCAATTTATTAATTAAATAAAAATCTCAATTTATTAATTAAATAAAAAAATCACAATTAATTAATTTAATTTAAATCACAATTAATTAATTTAATTTAAATCATAATTATTTAATTTAGATCACAATTAATTAATTTAATTTAAATAACAATTAATTAATTTAATTTAAATCACAATTAATTAATTTAATTTAAATCACAATTAATTAATTTAATTTAAATCGCAATTAATTAATTTAATTTAAATCACAATTAATTAATTTAATTTAAATCACAATTAATTAATTTAATTTAAATCACAATTAATTAATTTAATTTAAATCACAATTAATTAATTTAATTTAAATCACAATTAATTAATTTAATCACAATTAATTAATTTAATCACAGTTAATTATTTAAATAAAAATCACAGTTAATTCAATACAAATAACAGTTAATTAATTTAATCACAGTTAATTATTTAAATAAAAATCACAGTTAATTCAATACAAATAACAGTTAATTAAATAAAATCACAGTTAATTGAATACAAATAACAGTTAATTAAATAAAAATCACAGTTAAATTCAATACAAATAACAGTTAATTAAATAAAAAATCACAGTTAACTAAATAAAAATCCCAATTAATTGAACAAAAACCACAATTAATTAAATAAAAATCACAATTAATTAAATTTAAATCAAATAATTAAATTAAAATTTAAAATCAATTTGTTACAAAAAATAACTCAGCTAAAAATAAATGCTTTTAATGGGATGGATGAACCTGATGCTGTAATAACAATTTTTGAACATTTAGCATCAATTTAGTCAGGTTCAGCCTTAAATCTCCTCGATTAGTAATGCCCAGTCTATTTCATTTTTTTTTTTTTGCTGTTAGGAGATTGGCAACCACGCTAAAACCTCTTTCAACAAGGTACCAGAATGGAAAAGCAATTAAAAATTTTCTAGCGATATTATATAATGTGGGATATAAGTAAGAGGTAAATCTTTTTGAAGCCAGAATTTCTGATATCCCGTTTTAAACTGTACCTTAAGTTCTTCGTTTGTACTTATTCCAATCAGTTCCTCTTGTAATACCACATCTGTCTCTTCAATGTCACCATACGGATTGATTATCCACTGTGGTATTACCATATATATGGTCAAAATGTCTTTATACCTTATTTCAAAATCTGAACAGAGGGCATTCAAATGCTGAATGTAGGTTAAAATGTCATCTTCTTGGCAGTTTGTCTGAGACAAATTGGGAAACTGGGAAAACTCACGTCGTCCAATATTTTGCTTCATTAGCTTAATTCTGGCAGGAAACGCTGAAATTATGGATTTGTTTTAATTAAAAATTTAAGCTATCACCTTGTATAACTGCAAGTTAACATCATTAAATTTACTAAACAAATCTGTTAAGTAGGCAATGTCTGTTTTCCTCTTAATTAGATTTCCTCTTAAAATTGTATCTTTAGAATCCACACAAAAACTCTAGAACAGTCTCAAATAGTGCAAAAAATCTTGTCAAACACAAGCCTTTCGACAGCCAGCGGACTTCCGTGTGAAGGAGTAATTGATGAAAATACTCGTCATTTTTTCCCTTCACATACCTGCGCAAATAAACGTGTATTCAACGCGTTGCTTCGAATTCGGTTGATCGTATTGATGACAAATTGAAGAGAGACTCGTGTAATCTGCCATTGAGATTTTTAGAAACTGAATGCTGTCAATGGATGGTATTGCTAACACCCCGATACATTTTGTTTTAAATGGCCTATAAATCCACGATAGCACCCGACCATAGCAGGTGCTCCATCTGTTGCTACTGATATTATGTTTGGTAAGGGTATTGAATTTTCTATGAAATATTCCTTCAAAACGTTAAATAGAGATTCGCCTTTAGTGTAGGTTGTCAAAGTTCTTGCAAAGAGCATTTCTTCGTGGTGCTCCTGATCCATAGTAAAATGAACATAGGCCAATAATAATGATTCATTTCCAGGTAAGGTTGACTCGTCCAGCTTAAGAGAGAAATGCGTCGTTTGCAAATAATCACACAAAAAACTTTCAAAATATTGACTCATTTCATCAATACGTCTTTGAACAGTGTTGTTGCTTAAGGGAATTCTTCTAATTATATCGGATGCTACATTTAGGTATAACAGTTTTTAAAACCTCAACGGCTGGCAAAATCAACTCTTCTCCAATTGTACGCGATTTTCCGGATTTTGCTATAAGTAGCGAAATATTATAAGATGCCTGCAAACCATTATCGTCTCTTTGTAAAGTTGAAGCAAAAATTCTGTCCATCGGGGGTTGCTTCTGCAGTTTTTCTTTGAGTATTTGAAAGTATTCTTCAAATCTTTACTTCTTTTATCAGGATGACATCTCAAATGATCCTCCAACTTAGATGGTTTCATAGCGTCATTACTTAAGACTCCGTTACATAAAAGACACAGAGGCAATCTTTTGTCAGAAACTGACTCAATAAAACAAAACTTCAAATAATCAACACCGTACTGTCTACATTTCTTTTTAGATTTGGCCATGTTTAGAATTAGTTTCCTGTGGGAAAAATTCAGTTATTTAAATTAGACATGGCAAAAAAAATATTCTGGTTATATAACTTTATTTTACATTTAAAGATATAACAAGGTCGACTCGAGAAATTTTGCTACCTGGGACAAAAAAATGCATAAAATGCCTCTCAAAATAAACAAATATTATTAAAAAAGATAAATTGTTCACTCACACACACAAACACACACATAGATACACGCGTAAAAAATCTGAATAGTTCGCGCTAACAGAAAGACAGCATGACAATATTATGTATTATATATATATATATATATACTGCTCAAAATAATTAAAGGATATTGCGGTTTTCGGTGGATCTTGTGGCTGGGAAACTTTTTAGCTGATTGATACATGGTCGACAGACGTTGTAGGTTATATGAGAATAAATTACACATGTTTGGCAGAAAAAACTGCTATTTATTGCGCATTTGTGTACAAAAGGAAAAAAACACAATTTGTGCATATGAGAAAAAAAGAATAAGAAAAGGTGTTTTCTTCAAAGGAAATCATTTTCAGTAGGGGTTATGGTTTCCACGGACGGCCAGCAACGTTGAGCACCTTTAAAGCATGGAGTCAATGAGGCTATTAATCACGAGTTGGGTTATTCTGTCCCACTCTTCCAGAAGAGCTTTTTCCAGTTCTTGGAGAGTTTGTGGGTGTGGTTGGTGGCCAGCAACTCGTCTTCCTAGAGCGTCCCAAACGTGCTCTATTGGATTCATGTCTGGAGAACACGCTGGCCATTCCATTCGTACGATTCCTTCCTCGAAAAGGAAATCCTCCACCAGGTTAGCACGATGTGGACTGCAGTTATCGTCCATTAAAATGGTCATCTCCGATTGCTGCAGCGTAAGGGACTACAATAGGTCTGAGGATCTCATCCCTATATCGGCAAGCAGTCAGAGGTCCATCTCGAATGATGTAGAGGTCTGTGCGCCCGTCAATGGAAATGCCACCATACACCAACACTCCCCCACTGCCAAATCTGACACTTTCGTGCACGAACGCAGGATTATTCCTACTGCCACGCTCCCTCCAGATGAAAATACGCCTATTATTCGGATGAACAGAAAAACGGGACTCGTTAGAAAAAAGAACATTGCTCCATTCATTTCTCCTCCAGTTCACATGCTCTTTTGCCCACTCCCTGCGGTCGCGATGATGCCTTGATGTTAGTCTAACACATACCATCGGTCGGCGAGCATACAAACCTACACCATGGATCCGGTTTTGGACAGTCTGAGTTGAAACCGTGGTGCCAGTAGCCGAGCGAAGGTGTTGTTGGAGATGAATAGCGTTCTTATTTTGGTGTCTCCGAGCCATTAAAACTAAATAACGATCTTCATTGGGCGTTGTTGCCCGTCTGCGACCTTGTCCTGGTCTTCGGCCTGCACTTCCAGTTTCCAAAAAACGGTTCCAGATCCTGGAAATCACTTTTTGTGACACTCCAATGGCTTGCGCTACTTCGGCTTGAATTTGGCCCCCTTCTAACCTACCAACAACTCTCCAAGCTTCTGAATCGGTTAAATGACCTCGCTGAGACATCGTACTCATCGAAACAAAGCAGTCACTGAATGCCGATTATCCTTGTCTTCATTTCAGTTGAAAGTCAAATTTCATTCGCTGCCGCTGAAGCGACGTTTTTGACGACAAACTCAAAATTAGCATACTCCACAGTTTGAAAATCAGAAAAATTTGCATTTGTGATTATCTTCTTCCATTTTCGGCAAAAAAATTTCGCTTATATCTTTATTTTATATAAAACTTACAATATCCTTTAATTGTTTTGAGCAGTATATATATATATATATATATATATATATATATATATATATATATATATATATATATATATAATATTACGATTTTTAAAGAATTTGATGAGACTTTTCAAAATCCTAGTGTAAATTTAAAACAAAAAATAAGAACCCCATTTTTTTCACTTTCATTGAAACACTGTATTTACATATACTTAATATATTTGGAAAAAAATGGTAATTACATGTCAATACATTCTAATAAAGTAGATTTTTCAAACAAAAATTATGCCGTCTGAGAATGTAACATTTAACTTTTTTTCCCAACAAACCCACATATAAATATGTATACAGAGCGCACAAAAAAATTGCATGAAATTACATGAATGTGAATTTAAAAAAGATGTTTTACTTCTCTGCAACTCCCACAAAGAAAAAGTAATTTCTCAAATCTCATTAATATAGCCCTAGAAATTAATGACCATAGTAATCAATCTTGAAAAAACTAACACTAATAAAAATATTCAAAAAGTAGACTGCGATACTTAAATAATAATAATAAATGCATTATATTTCTCAGTTCAATAAAGTCCTGTTTTTTCCTGTTTTTTCTTTAAAAAAAATATTTTGTCATTTTGAAATATTTTTAATACTTAAATCGAAATTAATTATAACACATGCAATCATTAAAAAATATATTTGAAATAATAACAAAATAATATTACTAAATTTATCTCTCTTTAAAGTAAAAGAAGGAAAACATTGAAATGACATATTAATTACAGATCTTCAAACTTTGAATATTCAGAAAAATTTTTAAAAAATGCTTTTCGGATACTTAAATCAATAATAACACAATGACTTATAAAAATGTACTAATAATAACAGTATGATTACAAGATTTTTCTCTTGATGTATTTAAATGAGAAAAAAATTTGCAAATATATATATTTTATATTGATTTCACATTTGATGATTCAGGTCTAGTTTTCATTTACTCAGTATCGTCGCTATTCATTTATTTGTGAATTTATTACATTATATATACATACATAATGAGATTTCATTAAGCAAAGTATTTTATTTTGATTTTTTTCATAAAAACCAATACAATAAGACATTCCTTCACACTTATCTTGATATGGTAAAAATACAGTAGTCCCCCCCCAATAAGGTACTTAATGTTTGATACAATATGTCCTAGTGCAGGAAATTTAACCTAACCAACCTAATGAACGACAACCACCAGATCAGACATTGCATATTTTGTCCTTTAACACTAAGAAATGTAATTTAATTAGAAATTCAAGCTGCATCACAGGCCTTAAACAAATTATATATAAGTAAATACCTTAGTCACAAGTATTTTTTAAAAATTGAAGCTATGTAAAATGAAAATTCTTAATTGAAAAAGTTTAATTATCGCATGTTTGAAATAATCAATTGAATTTTGTACTTACAGAAATTTATTGAAAATAGTTAGTTGTACAGATTTTTTTTTGAAAGCCATTGTATGGTGTCAGCTTAAGCCCGTATTCATTTGATTTATTTAAAGAGAAACAAAAACTTATCTTTGAAATCTTAAAAAATACAAATATTAAAGAATATTAAAAAAATACAAAATAATTAAAAATTAAAAGCATAATTACCTGTTATTTCAAGTGCGTACATTGTAAAAGATGGAATTGTGTGCTTATTTTCAAAGAAATTGGCCAACTGAAATAAGTCTTTTGATTCTAGAAAACACAATCGTTTGTCTTAAAGTAACCCTTAGAAGTAAAGTAAAACATCTACTGTGCGGGTCCCTGCTTACAAAAGCTCCTCCGTCCCTTTTTAGTAAGTTATGTGACACCGGACATTCTGTGAGCGTTAGGGATGTCCATTGCGACCCCACTCTAGGAATGGGAGAAAGTTGCAAAAAAAGTGTAAACACGTAAACCAGAAATATTTCAATGCCCATGTAAATGCAGGAAAAAAAAATTCCTGAAAATGCTTTCGTAGACCCCTATTTACCCTTCATGGGCCCCCAATTTATTTTTTCCCTGCCGTAGACGCCTTGTGAGTCGTCATCGACCCCTGGAGGTCTGTATAGACCACTTTGGGAATCACTGAATTATATCTTAACTCAATGGCGCAACAGCCCACGAAGGGCAAGGCCTACTGTGCCCAACTATGTGTACGTGACCTTGGGCCCTGAGGGGCATTAGCAGATGTTCCCCTCAGGTGGCCAGTCTGACGCGAAACCCCCAGTGTAAGTCTCCCAAGCAAGCTTGATACTCATTTATCGATTATATAAGGATGAAAGGTTAAGTCAACCTTGCCCAGGCCGGGGTTTGAGCCTCGGAACTGTGGTGTGGAAGCGCGATGCACTGACCACTCAGCCACTGGGCTTCCTGCTGTTAGACTTACAGACTTAAAATCTAACAAAAATGATTTTTTTTGCTCAGGTGAGATATGCAAAAAGCTTTTTTAAATTTGCAATTCAGCTCACGTAAAATTGACTCATTAACTACTTCTTCATCCTTCAATCCGTATAGTTTAATTTTTCAATTCACCCACGTGAAGAACGGATATAGCAGCTAGTTATAAATCTCTCTCTATATATAAATGTTGTGTTGGTTTGTGTATGCTCGCATAACTCAAAGAGTTCTGCATGGATTTATCTGAAATATTGACACAACGTCGCATTTGACTCCAGTCAGGTTTTTATGTACTTTTTATTTCGAAATTAACTCTAAATTTTTTTAATTTAATTTTTAAGTGATGTTATGGTCTTATGACATCATACGATTACACAATTCGCTCTAAATGCGAAAATTTAAACTTTACTCATAGATTTTTCCAAATTATTGTATAACTCTACTCTACCAAATAGTTTCCGTCAACCATTTACCTCAAATAAAAAGACGTAGCCAAATGCCGCGATATAACGTTGAATGTGTGGAAACAATATTTTTTCCCACTTGGAGACACATTTTAATTCGACGAAATTAATCGACGGAGTTTTAATAAGAATATATTTTCTCTGTTTTAGACAACTTTTTAAATTTCATTTGATTCTTACGTATTATTTTCAACAATCGCCAACTTTCATGATAACTCGCAAAGTTGGCCATTCCATTTTCGCAGATGTTGTACGCGTGGAATTGGCAATCATGTGTTTCGTTTTATATAATACCGCCAATAGATTGCGATAATACGTAAGTACCTTTCATTTAATGTTATTATTGAAATACAAATGGTAAAACTAAGATTTTCTGATTTTGAGTCATCAAAATATTGCACCTTATTTTGTTTTTGATTGCTTTATAAGATTATAACCTTCTTAAACAGATTCCATTAGTAATTTGTTAAAAAAAATACTTGAAGTTATTATGGTTTGCTTTTGTCAGGGATGTAGAGCTACCGCTGTATCAATGATGCAGGAGCCCCAACGAATGTTAATGCAGTTCCACTTACATGGTACTCATTTCTGAAAAAGGGCCCCTAAGGAAATCGGATACAAGGCCCACTCAGAGCCTGTTTTATAATTTCATATGTTTTCGTTTAAGCCTTCATTTTAACTGCAGTCAAGTGCATAGTCGGCTTCAGCATATAAAATTGTATTGCAGAAACTCAAACTTAGGTCATCATACTGGCCAAGCTAACACAATGCAAAGGAGTTGTTGCACATCAAATTACAGTAGGCATCAGTAAATGAGCAAAACAGACAGAGGGCTCAAATACATGTTGAGGAAGCAGGTGATTGTAATTATTTTGTCAAATTATACTTTCGCATTGATAAAGATAGTTCAGTTCTTTTATGTCAATTAGTGTTAATATTGATAATTTTCAATTTCTTTTTAAGCTGAGGATATTTACTTTGGATAATTTTTATATATAAAATACTAATTTTAATTTTGCACACTTTGGATGTGTTAGGCGTGATTTCAAAATCTCTCCAGAAACGAGTAGCGTACCGATTAAAATCTTCCACCTATTTTATCTTTCTCCAATGAATTTAAATTAAATTAATATATAGTTTTTTTTTCGTTGGCCATTTACCTAAAATCAAAAGACATCGCCAAATACTGCAATATGCATTCAATAAGGGAAAACCATTCTATGCCTGTTTGTGCACAATAATAATACTTTTTTGCACTTGGTAGTGAATTTTTCCACGAAATAGTTATTGAAGTTTCTAATAGTTGGGGCAATAACATTAGACTCACAAAATATCTATTTTGTGTAATTTCAAAATTTTATTTGGTGTTACTGTGAAATACAAATGGGAAAATTAAGATTTTCTGATGTATATTTTGTATTTCGTTTGATATTTATGTATTATCGCAACTATATTGGCAACATCAGCACTTGCCAATTCACCGTGTATGAGGCGAACAAAATCGGGGTTGATATAGTAGCAACAGTACCCAAGTACATTTGTTTGCAACTTTTTTTTTGGTGATTTCATCAAAAATATTGATAATTTGTTGTTAATAATTGGTTTTCGACAGCTTTTTATCATTTAAGTTTGTTATAGCTAGCTGTACCCAACCACGTTTTCCTGTGGCTCAGTCTGGTTAAAAAGAAAGAAAAGAGAAAGCACACATTTCTAATATCTTTAACGGCTTGCCCTTAAGGTATGATTTTTTTTATAAAAAAAATGAGGAAATAAACATTAAAAAAATTTTAAACAGGTTTCATTTGTAATTTGTTAACAGAATACTACCAAGTTAGTATGGGTTTTTTTGTCATGTTTTGAATCTAAAATTATTTGCATTGTCTCCATAGGGGAGGTGCCAAGTTTGAAAATAAATTTAAAATGACTTCTTGATGTCAAAGGGTTAATTTTACAATGTTTATGGGTAGACATTTTGTGTTGCTTCATTGTCTGTGTAGATACAGAAATTGTCTGCTGTGTCTACTACTTTAGAGCAGTAGTTACCATTTTTCAACACTTCATGAACCACTTAACGTATAACTTTATAATTTGCGGTGCACTAATAGGATTGACCTCTATGTGGCGGACTACTATAGCTATACTTACGTCTTTATTTAATCTTCCATACCCCTGAAAACAAACTTCATAAAAACCAATAACAATCAACAGACTGAAATATTTTGCAACCAATTTTCAAAAAATTGGTTGAGGTTACCAAAAATTGCTATCATCATGAATTTTGTTCGTTTGTTTATTCGTTTAGTTATTTCGGTAATTAAAAGCTTTTAGTAAGGAATACTCCATGCTCTATAATATGTTATTTTGTGTTGTTCATATTTTTTAAAACTGAATCTTCATAGAAGTATAAATAATGTTCCAATTTTTCTGCATACCATCCAACATTTCTCACGCATCACTACTTGGGGACTGCTGCTCTGTAACACACATCAGTAATTATGTATTAGCATCACCGAAACAAAATTGGTGCCACGTGTATCGCACCTTAATATCTAAACAACAAAGATTCTAACATTTTTTTATGAAAAAAGAAATGGATGGAAAATGGGGCGATTTGTAGGGAGATAAATTGGCTGCCGTGACGCTAATATTTCAATACACGGATAACAAATAATTGTCCATGTGAAAAGTAGTCTGTGTCTAGATATAAGCCACTCTGTTTTAAAGATAGGCCTTTAACTTTGTTGATAACAATTGCTAATGCTAATCGAATCGTGAATTTCAAAAATACTCCATCGTTATCAACACTTTGTCGTAGATTTCTGCTGCAAAATCCATGTTTATATTGGAATTTTCCTGGCGTATTCGATTGAAAATATCTCCAGCTTCTCATTGCGTTGGATTTCAGCTGTGTCAATTGATGCCCGTTTGAAGTTAAATATTTCATTAACATTTTTTATTTTTTCCTTTTCTTTTTGCTCCTAATTTTTTTTAATGTTTTGACATTTTATATGTTTCTGTTTTAATTTTCTTTTCTTTTTAAGTGCAGTTTTAAGTTTTTATGAAATTTTATATGCTTTGTTTTAATTTTTTTTTCTTTTTAAGTGCAGTCAATTGGCTTCACTACATAAAAATAATGCCTTGCGGGAAATCAAAATTAGGTCGTCATACTTGCAAGGCAAAATTACTGCAACGAGTGTAATTGCACATCAAACGGAGAAAGAATGGATATCAGCAAACGAGAAAAACACAAAAAATGGCACAAACACATGCTGAGAGCTCAGCAGAGCAACATGCAGCCAGACTTGAGGATGCACATTTGTGAGCACATTAGTGTTTTACAACATCAGAAAGATGTTAACCAGAAACAGCACATCTGCGTTAAACATGACTTTGGTGAGCAATCACACAATAACGGTCACCCTGCATTCCGGTACAATCCAGTGGAAGATTCTAGGTTCAGGCAGCTCATCTACACAATGCTGCTCAGCATGTTCTCATCTACACAATGATGGAAGTGTATTCTTATTGCAATGCTCTGGAATTTAAGAGAGAAACAAAAGGAAATTTTTTGTACCACTGAAAAAATTAAACTGCCTCAACTCGGAGAACCACAGAACCATTAAAAATTTTGCTTGCTAGATATACTGCGGAATCAAAACATTTCCTATATAACATCAGGAAATACAATTCATGTTTCCAAGTGACATTTTTAGGATAAATGTGCGTTTGTGAACACACCTCTGATTTAATAGAAATATCCATAAGCATTGTAAAAACAACCCATTGCCCTCAAGGAATCCAGAGTAGAGCCATTTAAAATTTATCTTCAAACTTGAGGTCTCCACTTTAAAGACAACGTAAATAAATTTAGGTTCATAGCATAAGGACATAAATAAGCCATAATAACTTCAAGGATTTGGTTAACAAATTATAAAAGATATTATTTAAGGAAAATTTTGTGTATATACATTACACACTTTTTTTTTAATAAAAGATCACATACCTGCAATGCAAATGTTTTAACATACTGAAAACATGTGCTTTCTGTTTAACAATACTGAGCCACAGCAACGCGTGGCAGAGTACAGCTAGTATATGTATAAATTAAGAACGCTTGAAATCCCCCAGGTATCAAATGCCCGTTCCCATAGCAACAGGTTCTCTTCTCGAATTTCCCTCGTCCACTCTTTCAATCGATCTATTGATTCACTGAGCGGTTTATTTTTTTGCTTTTGATGTTCGTTGGTTGTAAAATCGGAGCGTAACTGGAAAATCATTTTGTAATCCCTTTTAATTTTATAGAATCTCGATTACAGCAGAAAAAGATTTAATTATGTTTTTATTATTTGATCATATTTAACTAGAATTTAATTAAATTTGAAATAGTTAACGCGTCATGTTTCCTCAACAAGTGTCACACACAGGTTCCGGTTAGTTTAATATAACTTCCCTGAAGAAAATCTTTCGTATATGATTTTTACTGAAAATAAACTGTAACAGTAATATAATTTGCTTAAATACATAATTTTGTTCATCTAGTTCAGGGGTGGCCATCCTGCCACACGTGTGCCATAGTGCGGAACGGCTGAGTTGTAACAGTGGCACGCGAAGACTTATTGAAAATTTAAGAAATTGAGGTACTGATAAATAACAATTTTGTACAGTTTTATTAAAATGCGGCTGTCTCAGACAAAAAAAAGAAAGAAAGAAACCATCAGAATTTAATTTAAATACACTAAATTGAATTGAGATAGAAAATTAGTATTTTTTTTTTTTCAGATGAAGCTGCTGGTTGGTAATTGCCATTGCAGACCTAGTACATTCCTAGGGAGTTGGCATCATTTTTTGTGTGGTACCCTATAGGTGGATACCAATTGCCATAGTGTAATTTTGACACCCAGCTGCGTCCCCAGAGAGAGGCACTTGAACTATGGCAGTACGAAATGAAGCTAGGAATAAAATTTGTCTGAGAGCACCCATGCCAAACAGGCACTTTAAGGATCTTTAACACTCCACGAGATGCTGTCGAATTTTTGCATCTCCACCCCAAGTAAAAATATCCGTGATGTTAAAACACTGCCATTAAATACTTTATTAGTTAATCGATCTATTATTAACAAAATATCGATCAATAATTCTGCAATTTTAACCCAATAAAAACAATTTGAATGTTATTTTTAAAGCACATATTTTGTACAGATGTTATTAACTACTAAGCTGTTCCTATTAAATAAAAAGAATATTATGTTACGTATATTTTACGTTTTAATGCGGTAAATTTATTTTGTTGGTTTTATATTAAGTTCTATTCTCTGGTTTTACGAAAAAAAATATGACAATCCTGGTGAATGTACAATACTTTGAATACATTACATATTTGACTGTAATGAGATGAATTTGAAAGATTAATTTAAAAATGACATTTAAAGGGACTTGGCTCCTTAAAAAGACCTAAATGTCATTTCTGTATTTTTACTTAGTTATATTCTTTACATTATTTTCTTTCGATTTATACATCACATTTGCATACCTGAAAATTATAAGTTGGAAAAAACTTCAATTGAAAAATGTAAGCCAACAAATTAGGGAAGTAGATCTTGACCCCTTTTAAAAAAAAAGCTTTTTGATAAAGGAAAGCTATTTTAAAAAGTGAAATGATAACTAAAATAAAAGAAGGTGTTACAAATATAAAGCAGGATATTTTTGAAGTATTACATTAATGTGTGTGTGCGTTTTTTTTTTCTTTTGAGATGTGTGCATACAAATTTTTTCAATTAAGTCATTTTGTATTAATATAATTTTATAATTTCAGTTTATATCCATCATATGTTTTTCATAAAGATATAATGTTTCTCAATATTATGTGAAGCAAAAATCTTTTAAATTTCTGTCATGAGGAAAAAAAAATTTTTTTAACATTTTCCTTGAGCTCTTATGCAGTTAATAAATACTCTCTAAAAACGGATAACTTGTAAAATATATGGGTTACAAATTTTAAGAAAAATATGTGGTTTACATTTTAAAATGAAATTCTCTATTTCTATTTTTGCTTAAAAGAATTATTTTCTAAGAATTATAAACTTTAAAATGGTTTTTCTCAGTTCGAGTTTTTTTCGCATTCAAAATGCTTCTCCTTCCACAATTATTTACCAATCACTTCCATTTTTTACCTCTGTGTTATATATAATGTATGTAACAAAATTAGGGATCGATATTTTGCAGTAATCTTAAATTTTTTTTAAAATTAAAATGTAGGGGATTTCGGCGTTTTTGTTGAATTTCAGCATATATCTCTCAACACTTTATTTTTTTTCAAAACTAATTAAGTTATTGTAAAATTGATCCCTAAAGTTGTTTAAAACATTCTTAAGAATATTGCAAAAAAATTCCACATCAAAAAATAAATAATTGCAAAAGGAGTACAATTTTAAAATTTTCCAAATTTTCTTTAAAAAATTTTAATTTTTAAAATTGTGTGAAAAATATTTGCAAAATTTCATATCTCGTGTCATTTTCTTAAATAGAAACATTATATGAAATGCTAAAACGTAATTTTTAAATACATAAATTACAAAAATTATTCTAACACGATGACAAAAGTCCCTTTATGCTTTTTACTGATTTTACAATTTTTATTCCAAAAAAAAGGTTCCTAAGTAGTTTTTGAAATTAAGCCGAATTATCCAAAAAAAGTTGTTAAATTAATTGCTTAACTTTTTGAAATAAAAAAAGAACTTTTTTTTCTCGTATTGTACGAATGCATTTTATTTCAGTCAAAATCTGTAAAAGGATTTGAGATTGAAAAAAATAAATAAATAAAACGCCTCGTATATATATATACTAGCCGTTACCCACCCGCTTCACTGGGTATTTCACGATGTTGTATATATGTATACTGTTTACATATATATTAATTATTGATATCTAGCATTAAGAATTCGATTGTATTGAAAAATATATTTATAGCTGTTACACTCTCGCCCCTTGATATAAAAAGAACATAAATTATAATATCTAAAATAAAAGGAGAAAGAATTTTTTCGCTCACTTAACCTAATAATCAAGTGGATTTCCACCAAAGCAAATTTCAGTGGATCTCTACTCCATAAAATAAACATGCGTGCTAAATTTCAAGTCTAAATTTAACAGAGCAAAAACGGACTTTTTATCATCAAAACCTCGTTGAGAGCACTCTTAGCGGATTCCAATTCAACAAAAGAAGCATGCAAACCAAATTTTATTATTGTAGTCTTAGCAGTTCGAAAACGGGAATTTTGTCTATCAATACGCCCCAATAACTCTCCCCGCTTCCCCTGGAGTTGATTTCCGTAAAATCCATTCTTAGTGGAACTCTATTCAACTAAAGGAAAAAGTGTTCAACAAATTTCAAGTAAATGAGTTAAATTCAAAAACAGGAATTTTTCTATAACACGCCTTAATCCCTCGCAACCCCACTCCTTTGGGGGTCCGTTTTCGCAAAAATCTTTGTAAAAGGAACTTTACTCCATGAACGGAACATACCTTCCAATTTTCAAGCAGGAGTTTCTATTAATTGAAAAGCGGAAATATTTATCTATTACGCCCCTTAATCCCCCTCAGTGACCCTTGGGGATCAATTTTCCCCAAAACTATTTTGTAGCGGATCTCTACACAATTAAAGGAATTCGCTTACCAAATTTTAAGACTGCACGTCTAATAGTTTAAAAATGGAAATAATTATCTATAACGCCCCTTAAGCCCCGCAACGCCACTTCGGAAACGATTTTCACAAAACCCATCTTATAGCGAATCTCTACTTAATGAATGGAATCAGCTTACTAAATTTCGAGATTTTACGTCTAATAGTTTAAAAAAGGAGTTAATTGCCTATAACGCCCCTTAATTCTCCACAACGCCACTTGGGGTCGATTTTCACAAAACTCATTTTGCACAGCGGATCTGTACTCTGTGAAAGGAATCCGCTTAAGAAAAATTTCAAGACTGTATGTCTAATAGTTTAAAAATGGAAATAATTATCTATAACGCCCCTTAAGCCCCCGCAACGCCACTTAGGAAACGATTTTCACAAAGCACATTTAATGACATATCTCTACTCAGTGAATGGAATCTGCTTACTCAATTTAAAGATTTTACGTCTAATAGTTTAAAAAAGGAGTTAATTGCCTACAACGCCACTTAATTCTCTACAACGCCACTTGGGAGTCGATTTTCTCAAAACCCATTCTGTAGGGGATCTGTACTCTATGAAAGGAATCCGCTTACCAAATTTCAAGGCTGTACGTCTAATAGGTTAAAAATTGGAAATAATTATGTACAACGCCCCTTAAGCGCCCTCAACGCCCCTTGGAGGTCGATTTTCGTAAAAATCTTTATGTAGGGAATCTCTACTTTATGAAAGAAATCTGTGTACAAAGTTTTTCACGACTGTACATCTAATAGTTTAGTAATGGAAATAATTATCTATAACGCCCCTTGGGGTTCGAACTTTGCAAAATCCGTTCTTAGCTGACGTCTACTCCATGAAGGGAACCTACCTACACAATTTCAAGTCTGTAGGTTTAATAGTTCCGGAGATGTCGTGATTAGTCAGTGAGTGAGGAGTCGCTTTTCTCCTTTATATGTATATATGTATATATATATATATACATACATATATATATATATATATATATATATATATATATATATATATATATATATATATATATATATATATATATATATATATATATATATATATATATATTGAGCAAATTCGTTATGCCCCAAATTCAAATGGCGCTTAGCTATCTGCTTTTATGCACTATTTCGAAGACTCAAAACACAACCCTCTTCCAAATAGACCAGAAAAACCTGTTGAGAAGCAGGAATACTAGAGTAACGGTGGTTTTCACAGTGATTTATTAATTTTTTCATGGATATTCTTTTCTCTCATTGTCTCTTCTGTTTTTGAAAAAAAAAGATTTAATGCAGATGAATTTTTTATTTTATTTTTTACTGCTCAACTCAAAGATATTTTCCATCCATTGGAAAGATGTTGATCACTCCTAAGATGGAAATAGATTTCCCGAAAAGGGAGTGAGATAAAATCGTCCCTTTCGACTGGATCCATCCCTCCTGCCCTATGATGTTGATTCATGTGACGTCGCGATCACGTGATGAGGAGGGCACGTGAATATGTTTTGGTTTGTTTCCCGCTTCACCCTAACCTAACACTTCTTTTGTGTACTATTTTGCTCTTGCTCTTTTACATTATAACTCGGGCGATTACAGTTAAAGATCAGATGATTGTGTAGGAAAAAAATCTTTTTTTAAAATCCCGGTAAAAAAATTCCAGTGTTTAGTTAACATGATGAAGCGTAAGAATTTTAAACTATCTCACTTATTATGCTCTGACCACTTTGAATTAGTTTGTTTTCAATACCAAACATCTAGAAATCGTCGTCAGCTCCATTCTACTATTTTTGTGTTCACAAAAGAAACTTCTGCTAAAAGGAATTTGGATACATATCTACAGGAATATAAATATTTTTTGTTTATTTTAAATTAAATTATATAGAGAACATACATAAAAAGATAAAAATATATTTAGTTAACTTAAATTTTAATTATTTTACACATCTTCAGAGTAGTTAATAGATATTTCTGTATTAAATTATCTAAAATAAAAACAAGAATCTGAAATGTAACCCTACATGTCATATATTAAAACATGTTTTTGTCTCTCTCTCTATGTATAATATATTATACTGTATAATTTTATTGTTTTGCGAAGCAAAAATTTCAAAAATAATTCTCTACAGAAATGAAAAAATATCTTAATTTACTACAGGTTCATAAATGTTTATACTTGATGATAAATTAAGTACCATTTTCAAACATTCGAAATGCAAATTACTACTTACCTTTTGTAAAATTATAAGTAAAAAAATTACGCAACATTTTTAAAGCTTTTATTCGCCGCACCATTTTAGTAAAAAAGATATTATTTATCGAGCATTTCATTCTGAATGTGGTAAAAAATTATAGCATTAAAAATTTTAATTAAATTGTATACATTAAAGAAGATAAATTTGGGTGTATATATTGAATATAAAAGTCCTGTTCTCTCCTGCATGGTCAAAATAATAAGTCATTTTTGAATCCATAATTCTTCTACACAAAAAAATAGAAATTATAAAATATTTGTGTGGTGTATCTATTTATTATGTAGTATATGGATTTCTTAACACATGTCTGTTTTTCAGAATTGGACTGGTATAAATTTGTCACACAGATGTACAATATTTTTTAATATGGATAACATTTATTGATATTTGCACTAGGGTTAGCACAATGTAAAATTCATTAATTGTGATGATAAGTTTCACATATAGACTATACACATATTATTGAAGTTATAGCACAGTGTATTGAAGAAATCTATGCAACCCCAGCTGGAATGTATTAAGCATAAGAATAGTCTGGATTTTAATTTTTACTTAAGTATTAAAGCCTAAAAGGTTTATCTGTATTGATACTATCCTGCTTATAAATTGAAGTCCTGAATAAATTTGCTGTATTGAGTTGGTTACAAATATTGACCGAAGAAGTGCACTTAGATCAGTTCTATGATATTTATCAGTAACTAAGATCATGAAACCAAATATGATTTTACATATAGACGTTTGATTCTGTACGATATTTACTTTCTAAAAGCAATTTAAATGTTCGAAATTTTAATATAACCTTTTTCAATTCTCTATTTACCCTTAAATGAATAACTTGACAAATTGCTGTTCGCAATAATCTACATTAATGTAAAATTCAGTAAAAAAAGGCACTTTTTCAGTAAAAAAAATTCAGAATTATTTTTAATGCGTTAATTGTCCAAAATCACTGATATTTTTACTTGACGTGTGTTAAAAGGGCAAATTTGGAGCACTTCTATATTATAATATAGACTAATTTCTTCAAATCATAAAACCGCCAAATGCTACGATATACAACCAATAGTAGAAACTGTTCATGTTCATGTTTGAACACAATAATTATAGTGATATAATTTTTTTTAAAATTCGGATGTCTTTTTACTTGGCAAAATTAGTTGGCAGTTTAATACGTATGTTCCAAATTTTGGAATGGTATGAATACTGATTTAGCATTTCTTAGACAAACCTTAAAGTAATTAATTTTATATTTGAAGTTAATATATTTTCAAACTTAAAAAAAAAACATTAGAGCAAGAATTCTGAATCTATTTTCTTAATGTTGTTTCATTTTCAATTTTTTTAGTATAAATATAATTATGTATAAAGGATATTTTAGATGCATAATCAGTGATAACGAAATAACTTGTCAATACATTAATCCAAATAAGTTTAAGTTTGGATGAACTGAAGTATATTTAACACACTATATGCATACAATAACTGGTAGTAAAAGGCATGCATTAAGTGTTGGTATGCTCAGTGTAAAAAAATCAAATATTCCCATTAAAGCGTAAGATATAATGCTTCATATATTTTAGAGGAACAGATTGTAGGAATTTTGCAATTATATATATATATAGTGTGAAATTTTAAAAAAATGAAAATCCTTTGTCAATTTTATTTTAATGTAGTGTATACAATGGAAAGATTTATTAATAAAAACATTGCTACATTGTCATTTTATATGTGTATTTGTTTTTTTTTATTCAAAACTTCTTTCTATAAGTTGAATGATTTAAGTATTCTAATTTGTTTTATGTAAATTCAGAAAGTTGATTGTACAGATTTAGGATCTGAAATTTTAAAATTCTTAGGATATTTCATTTAATCTGGATCCATACCATATACAATTTCTCAAAAATACTATGAAAAGTTTTGTTGACAACCTACAAATATAATGCAGTCTCCTGTTTCTGCTTTTTAGTTCCTATGTCACATAGCTGGTTGTTTTTCTTGAAGATTTAATTAATTTTAAAGAACAGACAACCCAATTACTTGTTTATTTACTATTAATTGCCCGTGGTGGTGTTTAAAAATTTAAGTTTTTATGTCATAAACCTAATGAGATAAATAAAGTGAGGGAAAATTTCAGAAATTCTGCATAATTTGACCTTTAATCTGTGATTTAGGAGAGGATTTTCTTTAATTTTTTTTACAGTATCATTTTATTTGTTTGGGTTGATGATTTTTAATACTTTTTTCTTGTAGTTAAATTGAAAAAGCCATTTATAAGGTTTCTGGATAATTTTATTAGAAAATAATATTTTGCCTGTATATAGCTCAGACCTCTGTACAGAGGCTCAACTGGAATTTTTGAAATATATAACTTAGAAGTTGGTTTATATCCGCGTTTTACGATAACAGAGGAGAGAAATTTTAAGAAAAAAACGCCGATAATTATTTCAATTAGTTGTAACTCTGAAAATGTGAATTTTTCAAAAAATATAGTTCAGTCTTTACTTTATAAAACAAAATAATATTTTAGAATCATTTTCTATAAAAGGAGAACATTTTGAAAAAATGTTATTCTAAGTTAATTTTTCGCCAGAATATTCTATTTAAATAAGTTTTTTTTGTCAAAATGTTCTTAAAACAATTTTATACATGTTTTCTAATCTAAGTGACACTAAATATCATGAAAATTATCCATTTATACACTTTTTTAAAATCACGGTTCCGAACGTAGTCGGAAAAATTAAGTGTACAAATTAAGCTTTTTGGTAAAAATGGAGTTATTTTTATCACACGATTATTTCAACATGATTTTTCATTAATTATAAGAAATGAAATAATATGTCGTAAGAGCATTATTGCATCAATTTTTACTTCTCTTTTAATTGAAAAACCCTGTGCATCACAAATGGGACAAAATTATTACAGTATACACAAATACACAAATATATTACAAAATTTGATCAAAAAGAAAAAAATTAAATTTTTAAAGTTTGTTTTTGGTAAGAAGTATTTTTACGAAATTTTAGTACGGAAATTATCAAATTTCTCTTATGTCAAGTGTTCCAAATTTCTTTTAAAAGATCTTTTTCGATCTTGATGAAAATCCAGAGCAAATTCTCAGCCTAAACAATGATGTTAAAACAGAAACAATATCGTATGTGTACAACTGACATTTCACGTTAAAAAAATAAACAAAAAGCAAATTATCTAGTCTCGGAAGTTTTTTTCAGTGTAATCTTGCAGCAGTTATTAATTTTTTCTTTTATTTGGTAAATTTTGTTACATAATACTAAAGTTTGAGTCTAATCAATGGGCACGGAAACAAATTAAGAACATGGTGTCTAAATTTTAAATATTAAGGTTTATTTTAAAGAAAAAAAACATTTTAAGAAAAACAGTCAGTATACAGTTAGCAAACCCTCGGACATGACTTCACTCCGTCGTACCCAAAGACCGAATGGTGAAACTTCACATTCCAAGGGGGGGAACTACCCATCCCCTTTAGCAGGTGTTAATGGACCTTTCCACTCCTATACCTCCCCTTAAAAAGCTCATCCGTCATTCCAGGACGATGCAGCTGAAAAGAAACTATAAAAAACAAAACAAAAAAAGACACATGCATGCATACATGGCAAGAACGAGATAACGAGAGAAATTTTCTTTTCAGGTGTCACGTGAAAAGAGCTTTTGCTAATACAACTACCAAAAAATAGATTTACAAATCACATTAATATGCTAGAAAATTAATATCCATACAAGATACAACCACAAATAATACTCAAAAATATTACAATATAAAAGACAAGTTACTAAAAATATTGCACAAAATCTAAAATAGTTATACAACATTGTTAGCAAAGCATATATAGAAGCCAAAGTTTTAATCTTTAGCGGTTTTCAGAAATTATGGTACAGAAAAACGTTAAGTATATATATAATCATTGGCTTAAATCTTATCTATTTAACAGGAGCAGGCAATCTGGATAATTCAGTACTTTTACATGCGTAAGCCTTCAGCCAAACGTTAATTCTTTTATTGTACCAGGTTTAAACATTTAAAAAAAAATCTCTTTCTCTTTTTCTTCCAATTTCTATGTAGAATGAAAGAAAAGAAATGTAGAAAAATCATTTTCAATCCCAAAAGCGACAAAAAGCAACCAATGCATGTTATTGTCCATAAAATATCCACGCGAACCTTAAATACTTCCAATCCTGCTTTCAACTCCAATTTAACAATACCTGTTATGAGATCACGACAACATTGCACCAGGATTGAGTCAATAAATTCGGAAATACATTCCTTACGGGGCTGACCCCGCCTATTACTATACAAGATTCTATTTTTAAATGCACAAGTAAAGGCAACCTCTCTCTTGCTTTCTTTTATACCTTGTCCATTTGTTTGGACATTCGATGCATTAATTTTTACTGCAACCAAATCTCCGTTTGGAACATTCAATAAAGACTGTGTGTAAGTCTCAGGACGTAGATTGGTGATCCCTTCTTGGCTGCAAACTGATTTTGAATCTGTTGAACTAATAATTCCTTCTTCCTTTGAAGGTTCTCGAAGTTTCGCAGGATTGCAAATCATTTGCGAGAGTTTTCTATTAATACTTCATAATCAGAGGAACAGATTAACATGTCGTTAACCAAATTTTTAGAGACAGGCACAACACCGTGCCTAAGGTCATTCAATTCCATGTTGGAATCTTTTACTTCACCCATTTCATGCTCCCCAAATGCAGACGTTATTTGAATTGACCCTCTATTATCAATGCTTTGTCCTTCGACAACATCTGGTCTTACCACGGGCATCTGGGCACCTGTGTCCATGACAGCATTCACCATTTCTTGCTCACCCTTGACCTTGACGTAAACAACGCTTAAATCGTCCATTCCATTTTCTTCCTTGATAGGAGTAGTTACTGGTATCGTAGCTTCAGCCATCAACACAGCAGGAGATGTTTCCCTCATATGTTCCCCGGCCCTCCCGATACTAATTCGGTAATTTGAAGATGTCTTCTTACGATCTTCTGCACAACTCATCCGCTTAACATTCGACCGAATACTTTCAATCTCTAACCGCAGTTCATTCAATTCTGATTCCCAGCGCAGCTGCTGGATTGCGTGCTGCCTGGCGATTTTTTCCTCTGTTTCCCTTACAATGCGTTCCTCTGAAATAACGGATAACTGAGCTCTAACGAACTCCTCTTCGTAATCTTTGCTACCGATTATGATATTCTTTAAATCTATAATCGTCATTTTATCTGATACCTTCTGACCTAACTCCTCAGCCAACAAAACTAAATCCTGCTTTTTAGCTTTCTCCAAAAATGCCATTTGAAATTTTTCTTTTTCCAATGTACCTCAACTAAACAAATAATCAAATGAAAATAACACCCGAAAGAGGGATTGCCAAAAATTAAACACCGCAAATATATCTTTGTTTACAATAAGCATCCTCTACACTAACACAACGCTCAATGAATTAGGAGGAATTCCAGAATAATGTATTATATATTTCGCAATATACCAAGTGTACTTAAATAACTAATAAAATAATCACTTAAAATATTACTGATACACAATAATCACTTAAAATATTACCGATAAGCACAACTTAATCTATTCCTAGCTGGAATAATGGAACCCTACAAAATATTTCGGTAGTTTTATCTCCAATTTAAATTGATATTTTTTTCACATTAATCGAAAAATACTATGCGTACATAAGCACAAAATAATTTCATTGACATGAATTAAGTATTATTCTTTAGCATTAATTTTTCAATAAACTCAATTGCTATTCACTGACGTGAACTTATTATTGTGCATTACAAAAAAAAAATAAATACAATATCATGAAAAAAAAAACATACAATCTTTCTATATTAATTTTCTATTACACAAACTGTTTCAAATAACTCGTATATTTTACCGATTTACATTGCTTAATGCATCAAAATACGAATGCAATTAACCAATTATACGTATTAAACAACTTGGAATATACAGCTTAATGAGTTTTCTAAAACTCTCATAAAATACAATAAGTAATTCGGGTAGTTACTTATCAGCAACAATCTTATATAAAATGTATTAAAAAAATGTTAAATTCACATATAAATCGCGAACTGATGTTCGAACTATATCTGTCCGAGTGTAACATAAATATTCTGAATGCAGGAATAACTGAATTTAGAACTGATGTTCTAACCCTTACTAGCAAAAATAATAAATTATACACTGATGTATAATAATTTTAATTTGAACTGGCGTTCAAAATTTCATAACTGCATGGATATGCAATAAAATATACTGAGAGAATTAATGATTTTGAAGCTTTCCTTAATTTATAGAACTGATGTTCTAAAACTTACTTGCCATTGATATGGAACAAGAAATAATAAAAAAATATACTGATATATAATAACTGAAATTTGAACTGGCGTTAAAAATTTTATAACTGCATGGATATGCAATAAAATAATATACTGAGAGAATTAATGATTTTGAAGCTTCTTAATTTTTAGAACAGATGTTCTAAAACTTACTTTCCATTGATATGCAACAAGAATAATAAAATATATACTGATGTATATAATAATTCAAAGTTGAACTGGCGTTCAACAAGTTACAACTGCATGGATATGCAGAGCAAAAAAAAAACGTACACTGACGTATACAAAAATAAAATCAAAATTCTCTCTTAATAAAATGGATGTTAAACAGTATAATTTTAAAATTTTCTCTCGTCTTACATTACAGGGAGTTGCAAGCAAAAACTCTTACCTGATTCATTTCCACGCGGGAATCCAGAAAACTCGAAATTTCTGGCTCTAACGTTCTTCCTGTGGGGTTTGCCACTAAGGCTTGATCACTATCGGCTGCGCCACTAAAGTTTGAGTCTA
Organism: Trichonephila clavipes; assembly: GCA_019973935.1. Classification (NCBI taxonomy): domain Eukaryota; kingdom Metazoa; phylum Arthropoda; class Arachnida; order Araneae; family Nephilidae; genus Trichonephila; species Trichonephila clavipes. Next base: position 28,834 of record BMAU01005360.1, on the reverse strand, counting down.
ATCAATGGGCACGGAAACAAATTAAGAACATGGTGTCTAAATTTTAAATATTAAGGTTTATTTTAAAGAAAAAAAAACATTTTAAGAAAAACAGTCAGTATACAGTTAGCAAACCCTCGGACATGACTTCACTCCGTCGTACCCAAAGACCGAATGGTGAAACTTCACATTCCAAGGAGGGGGAAACTACCCATTCCCTTTAGCAGGTGTTAATGGACCTTTCCACTCCTACAATAATGAAAACTGTATCTTCCACACCAGGGAGGGGCATTAACCTGGTACTTCACACTCGAAAAAAAAGACCGGGACTTCATGCGCAGGGTATCTCATACTCAAGGGTGTTTACCGTAAAAGTTGCATACAAAGGTGAGAAAGGAAGAAAAGTAGGAAGTGCAATATGTTTATTACACTTTTTAACACGTAAATTTGGTTTTTCTGTTATTTTTATTAGGGTATTCTGTACATTGTTTATACACTCCTTTAGTCTTCGTCCCGAGTGAGTGTGATGTTTTCACTGGATGTTAATTTTTTTTCAATTTTGTAGAAACATTGCTTGCTGATTTCTACACATTCTCTCTCTCTTTACTTTCTTCCGTAAATCGAAATCCAAAACACTTCAGGAATCAGCGTCTGGTTCGATGTTTAGTAGGAGGTTTCTGATTATTTAACAAAATAATTTGTGCATTTACTGTCGCACAACGTTCAACAACACAAAAAATATTTTCATAGGCTAATGCCATTTTCTAGCCGTTGAATATGTGTTCATTTTATCAAGGACGGTAATTGATCCCTCAGTTAAGATTAGTCGGTAGCCCCTATAGCAACAATGTTAAATTGAGCCATTTTAGGAACCTGTTTCTCAGAAATTGTTAAATATAAAAACATCAAATTGTGGCTGTATAATAATTAGGCTTTTTTATTTAAATAATGGTAAAATGTTTCAAAAATATATTGTTTACTTTTTTCAAAAAAATTCATCCTAAATGTATCGCTTTGAAATTTGTGAAAATTGTCATTTTTTTTACGATAACTGCTTCTGAGCAAAATATTTTAGGAAAATCTCCAAGAGAGTAGCTCAATTATATATAGTTACATACTATTTATGTGCAGTAAAAATTGCAAGTATATTCATCTTTTAGATTCTTTAAAAAATGTACACGCAGTTTGAAAACAATCATTTTGAGATAATTGCATTTTAAGTGTAAAAAGGCACTTAATCACAAAAATAATGAATTACAACATGTATGTATCTCATTTTATTGAACATTAGCAACTTTTCAATTTATTTTGCATAAAATAGTTAGCAAAAATGTCTTAAATTGCCCAGAATAGCATTTTTCAGTTTTTTTTAACGAGATAATTTCTAGTATTACATCAATTTTCTTAATTCTGTATCAATTTTTGAAGAATTAGTAGCTTTCATGCTTTACAGATATCAAATTTGAACATAAAGCAACATAAATATAATGTGAAAATGTATCAATATGGTTTTTGTATGAATTTGAGATGGTATTTAAAAAAATACCTGATTATACGACATTTTGAAAGTTTTCGCTGGGATTTTGTAAAGTTATCACTAGGTTTTGTTGTTGCAGACATTTTCTAAGTTTTAAACTTCAAAAATTACTCTAAATTGGACAAATGTTTTCTAAAACAGCCAAAATAAAACTATTTTTATGTTTTTAAACATAAAATTTATGTATTTTTATGTATGTAACAAGCTTCTCGCAAAGACAACAAACATCACATTTGATGTATCATCTCATACCTTTATCTCAGAAACTATTAAACATATAAACTCAAGACTTTGACTATATGTATTAATTATACATTTATATTTATACTGAAGTGAAATTTTTTAAATATATTAATTAGTTTTTTCAAAAACAAACTTTTAGTTGAGCGAGCAAATATGATTATTATTAATTTATTGAAAATTGTCATTTTTTGTTATGATACCTGCTTAAGAATATTTCAAAAATGTCACTTCAGTATACACAATTGCATTTAAGAAACAGAGTATATTTATACAATTAAAAAACATTTAGAAAACAATTTTTATAAAAAATCTTACCTTGTAAAAGTGTGTGTGTGTATTATCCTATTTTTTTCATCACATATTATCTTCATTATGCATTATGCAGTTATAAAATTACGATTCATTACGTAAATATTTCTCACCTGGTCACAATTATATATCCTAATTTTGTTTCTTTTAACACTTTACTTAAACACGCGAAGATTTAGTAATCATTAATTAACTAATTAAAAATGAATTTCAACTAAAGAAAATACCTAAATTTTAGTAAAAATGCCTACATTTTAAGTATAACATTTACTAAAACCCACATGAAAATCTGAAATTGCCTCCAAAGGTTTTTAGCAAATCTAACAGTTGCAGTTATACAATTATCTAAAGTTAATTTGGGTATTAAAAAATAAAAATTAATCGAGGCTTTTCAACTTTTCCCCAGTTTTAAAAAGGCACTGTTTGCATTTCTATTTGTCAAAATAAGGGTGGTAAATCTCAGTGGATTATTTTTAAAAAATCTTTTTAAAACACTTCTAATTCATATAATGGCTTGTATGTTATATCATTCGAAAGGTCTTGATTTGGAAATTTTAGAAATATCAAAAACTCAAAATCGATTTTTAAAAAGGGGTTTACCCTACTGACTTTCTTTAAATTATTTGGATAGTTTATAGTAGATGAATCATATACGTGCTATTATACTCTTCATCTTTCGATTCTTCCTCATTATCCCCGCAAAGAGACTTTCTTCATCCGAAAATACTGTTGTACTATATCTATTAAATTACTTAAGTATCACATTTCTTCATCATAACAACAATAGTACGCCATTGCATAAGAAAGATTTTAAAGCGTGCTCATGAATAATTAGAACTGTAACGGCGATTCACGCGCAGGGTATGACATAACCGAAGAAGCGGTATAAAAAAATATACATTTAGCAGAGACCGCCAAAGCGGTGGTCCGTGAGAAAATTTCGCTGGTCCCCAGAAAAATCTGGTATTCTTGGTAATAGCTCCCCGAAAATTTTGTTAAAGTAAATACCCTTTTCTTAGTGAACATGCGATGGAAATTCTGATCCCATTCTCCACAACATATTTATGTGAAAAGGCCTTATCTGTCACAGCCACCTAAACACGGTACCAATCTCAGCTTGAAATAAAGGTCTTGCAGTAACAGCATTAGATCCAAATATCCATAATCTTATTTCAAGTAAGCAGGAGCATCCATCACACTAGCAATGTATAACACTAAAATTTTGATATAAATCCAATTTTTAATTGTTTTCTTTTTACAGTTTTTGTTTATTTTGGTTATTTTATTATGGTTTATTAATATAAAGATTTCAGAATTTGGTTACAATTAATAGTTTCATTTTGTTAACTAGGTACACTGTATGTGTTTTTAGATAACAATTTTTTTTTTATAAATATATTTTAAATACTATTAGAGTGGTCCTCAGGATTTAAATTATGAATTTAGTGATTCGTGAGGCAGTGGCGCACACAAGGGGGGGCGGACCCCCCAAAGCCCTTGAATATTTCCGATTGATTGTAATTCTAAGTATATAGTACGTAAAATTTAATTAAGTATTTGTTATTAATGATTAATTTTATTAGTTAATGCTAATTATTTATTCAATAATTAGTTTTTTACTGTGTTTTGTTCTCGAAAATCGACAAAATCAAAAGGAGCATGATACAAGAATGGTGAACTTTCGACCCGACCCCCTTGAAAAATTCCTGTGTGCGCTACTGTTGTGAGGTCAAACAGTTTGGCAATCGCTGCATTTAGAATTCGCCTACAAGCTAAGGCCCCTCAAAGGATATAACTTTACACAGGAAACTATTAATTTTCCGAAAAAGGTTTAGATGGAGTTTTGAAAAAAGTTAGGCGGTGGGTATGACATACCCTGCGCGTGAAATGACGGATTAATTCGATCGCGATCGACCGGTGGACCACCAAAGCATTTTGGGGTGACAACTTGAAGATTAGCATTTAGTAGTGTAGGGTTGGATATGTGCAATGGACAACCCCTCCCCCTGTACTTAGGGTGGAGCAGTCCACACTGACGTCACATCCCGTCAGGAATGTGCGACTAAAGGACACACGGGAAAATATGTAGACGGACGTTAGGGACGCTAAGCTTTAGACGTAGGAGAAAGACGTTCTCCTTTGCTGTCTAGTATAATTTAGATATTTCATCAATAAAGCATTTATCATCCTTAGGTTGTAGTCATTTTCCCATAGTAGTTATATACCGAAATATTCAAGATTGGATGACCGTGTGCAGACTAAGTCTTCTACTGACTGTAACTACGAGCACTAGAAGAAATTTTTGTTAATGTATTTCGAATCGTTTGCGATAGTTAATAGATCAATTGATAATATTATATTTGTGTCTATTATTATTATGTTTGTGTATCTTACGTTTGGATTCAAACGCTGTCTTAAAAGTGCAAGGTTTTTTTTATTGTAGCTATGTAGGTAACGCTGGCGTAGCTACTTCTGAATGGGCCCCTTATCAAAACTTTTTGGGGTCCTTTTTAGAAAAGAAATCCCTGTTAGTGATACTGTAGTTACACATGTTGGGGCCCCTGTATCTTGGGGGCCCCATTGATATGGCTGATACGGCGGTAGCTACGCCCCTGGTAGGTAAGTACATATTCAGAATTTATTATTAAGTTATAATAAAAAAAACATTTTAAACCTTTTTCTTAACTCACCACACCTACACCATTGGGTGAACCGCAACACCTTGGAAAAAATACGAAGTAGCCTGCACCCTTAAAAAGTCTGCCCGCCCCCGTTCCATACATACCAAAGAATACGCTGATTCAGCTATTTTGAGAGCTGTATTGTAGACTAAACCCAGTCCACATTTATAAAGAAAACTGAATGAAAACAAAAAATTCGTGGAGGACTACCAGACCGATTTTTCATTCGAGTTCCCGGTGTGGTCCAGTGTTCGCACAAGTGTCAAAATACAAGAGAGGATATTATTTATTCTCTACGTTTAAATCAGTGATTTTAAGCTCTTTTTTATTGCGGTACACTTTTAACAATTTCAAAAAATTTGGAGGCAGATTAACAATGAAAGAGGTTTAAAAGAATTTTGCTTATCTGTAAAACATCATGCAAAATAATTTATGATAATAATTTTCGATGTTATAAATAAAATAATATCTAAGTCAAATGCAACAAAATGTTTATTGAGTAATTAATTTACAACTTAATTATAAGAATAAATTTAAAGCAAAATTTGAATTTGATGATTTTTAATAATTTCGTTTATATTTAGTCGTTAAAATGGTAATGCCACTCTCATTTTGTCATCTACGTTTAAAAGTGTCGATCTGTTTTTCATTTTTATACTTGTTAATGCTTAAAATCCGAATTCACGCAAATAAGATGTAGAAACCGGGCCGGCTCTAGCAGTTTTGTCACCCCTCTCGCTGCAAAGTAAAAAATTATAATTGGAAAAGGTAAATTGTTTATACATATAGATACACACCTATAAAACTTAAATTATTCTTACGTACAACAAAGTAGCATAAAATAATGTATACATGTAGGGTTACGGCACAGTTATAGGGGTATTTTAATGATGACCCTGAGTTTTACTAAAATTTGCTACGAATTGAGGGTAATCTCGATAGCAACAGGTATGTCCGTGAAGTGCTACTGCCGGAAGTCGTTCCCTTCCTTTAAGGTATCCCTGGAGTTATCTTTCAACAGGATAATGCACACCCACATGTTGCAAAGACTATTTGAGACTTCTGTTCAGCCCAACACGTGCAACTTTTTCCTTGGCCTTCTTATTCGCCGGATATGTCGCCTATTGAGAACGTGTTGGATTTAGTTGGTCGGCGTCTCGTTCGTGATCCGCGTCCTGCAGCTTCAAAAGACGAACTTTTGCTGCACATACAAGCAATATGGAATTCTCTTCCACAAGCAGACATTCAAAATCTGTTTGACTCCATGCCACGTCGTATAGCAACACTTATTGCAGCGCGTAGGGGCTACCCAAAATACTGATTTTGAACACTTAATATTATTTTTTTTGCTTTGAAAATGTCGTCATTTATTTGTACTAATACAAGTCGTTTGTGCATTAAATTTCATTTAATTCTGATGATTCCTTCATGGTATTGCATTTTTTAAAAACAGCAGTTTAGAAAACAAATATAGGACAACGATGACAAATGCTAAGCTTAATTATTCATCCCTTTTTTCTATTAAGATCTATCACTGATCTCACTAAAGACTTAAAATATGATGAGAAAATTAAAGAATTTGCAGCACAAAAATGTTGAAAAGTTCTTTTAAAAAAGTATGCTATATTGTTTATAACGCATTTAAATTGTTTGAAATATAAAAAAAATCCCTTAAATTTCGTATATTTTAAATTTTTCTACAAAAAAAAAATTTTTTTGGGAAAATGACAAAATTTTTCATTATTTAGGGGGGGCAGATATTGTTAGCCCAGGACCCCAAAGGTCACGGTCCGGCCCTGGTCGCAAACAATGGAATATCGTGAGAAAGTGTTTAATTAATTTTCCTAGTGAGAGGGAGTTTCAGTGAGTTTGCCAATCTCAAAAACAAAAAAAAGAAAGGGGAAAAAACCAAAAACAAAAAACTGGACACTTAATAACAAAGGAGATTTAAGGTTTAAACCTGACAAGACAAATGACAAAAGTTGAAAATTTGTTACTGAGAGAGAAGCACCAGATTCATCTTTCTCAATAAAAACATTTGTTTGTGGTTCAGTTATTTCATGTAACAGTTATTTTATATGTATTAATTTGATTTTAATTTTAACTCACATTAACATGTGCTTTTTAAGTTTTAAATACTGTACTTAACTACAGTCAGAAATTTAATTCTTTTAAAGTAAGTAGCAGCACCAGATGTGAAAAAGACATTTAAATTGATTAATTTGAAAAAATTAATATTAGGTTAGCGGGTGTCTACCCGAAACCGAAAAACATGTCAATGGGTCTATGAGACAATAAAGCTTGGGAACCTCTGTTTCAGACCTTTGTGGACTGACGGTACTTTAAAGTAACAATTTAATTAATTAGCTCTAAAATTAAATTTCTCAAAGTCGAGTCTTTTATTTATGTATATCCCTTAAGGTATCCGACTACGTTTGGAACCGTGATTTTAAAAGAGCGTATAAATGGATAATTTTCGTGATATTTAGTGTCACTTAGATTAGAATACATGTATAAAGTTCTTTTACGGACATTTTGACAAAAAAAATTATTGAAGTACAATATTTTTGGCAAAAAATTAACTTAAAATAACCTTTTTTCAAAATGTTCTTTTTTTATAAAAAATGCTTCTAAAATAATAAAAAAAAATATTTTGCTTATATAAAGTAAAGACTCTTCTCCAGTGAGTCTGGACAATTTTTTAAAAAAAATTCACATTATTTTCAGAGTTACAACCAATTGAAATAATTTTATCGGCGTTCTTTTCTTAAAATTTCTATCCTCTGTTGTCGTAAAATAGGAATAAACCCATTTCTAAGTTATATATTTCAAAAATTCTTGTTGAGCCTCTGTACAGAGGTCTTCGCTATATACAGGCAAAATATTATTATAATAGAAGCATTTTTTACAAAAGGAGAATATTTTGAAAATTGGTTATTCTATGTTCATTTTTTATCAAAATATTGTGCTTAAATAATTTTTTATTGTAATAATATTCTTAAAACAATTTTATATACATTTTCTAATCTAGGTGACACTAAATATCATAAATATTATCCATTTATACGCCTTTGCAAAATCACGGTTCCAAACGTTGGATACCTTAAAAAACTCTCACTCACTCACAAGAAGAGATTGAATTCTTGATTCCTTACAACAACTAAATTATAACCGATTTGCTCCATTCCCCGACATCCGAGATCGTCATTAGACCTTAGTTGATTCCAAGCAATCGTTCCTCCCCCTTCGCTTTGTTTGCGGATGCATGTCCTCTCAACCATGTCTTTCAGCGATTCCGATAAAAAGTTGTTTTTTTTTTAAGTCGGTATACATTTGTTAAATTATACCCCAAGCGTAGTTCGAGATTTCTCTGTTTTGTAATACTTTTAAAAGAATGTCTTACTCGTAGCAATGTTTAATCTCAGAAACCCCGTTGCAAGTTTATCTCTCTCATCCTGATAAAAACTTTTTAGTCCCAATAAAATAAAATTTGATTTTAAGATATTTAAACACTCACAGATCCAAGTGTAAGAACAACTGTGTGCCATGTGTTTAACTGCATTTTATAGTCACATAATTTATTATTACTTGGAATAAATTTTCTGACATTTCCTTAATTTTTTCTTATTGTTTATTTCAAAGTTAAAGATTTAAAATTCTATTCTATTTCTACAGCTTATTTTTTTGTGCAAAAAATAAATAGTAATGAATGTAATCTTAAGATTAAGGTACACTAAGAGTATGCGCTCTAAAATCCCACTACTTCTCAGTAAATCATTTCTAAACCAAACCCATATCGAAACAAATGGTTACCACTCCTAAACTTTGTAGCTTTTGAACTCATCCAAGTTGCAATCAACGCCATCTGCTAGGTAAAGGCAGATTAATAAATATCAATCTTAAATAATAATCCCTTTTGTAAACAGTCGAGGAAATATTTATTTAAATTACTGCGTAATTAATTAAATGTTTATCAAATCAATAAACAGGGTCAAACTGAACACACACAAAAGCAGAGACCGGTGCAAAGTTGACTAGCGGAGTCTTGAAACAGATTTCACTTGAGAAAAAAATAAGAATTGATTGCATTTTGCAATTCGTTATACATCCTCTTCCCTGGGTATTTCGTAATGTTATATAACTATACATTGTTTTTATATAATTGTGTGTTATCTAAGGCCTAGTACCAAGCCTTTGATTGCATTAAAAAATATAACACTCGTCTCGAGATTTAAAATGATTGGACTTAAATTTCTAAAACAGAAGTATATTAATCTTTCACGCTCTCCTCTTAACCCTCCTCCTTGAAGTCGATTTCCACAAAATTTAAGTTGATCTCTATTCAATACAAGAAACGTGCTTGCCAAATTTCGAGTCTGTAAGTCTAATAATTCAAAAACGGGATTTTTTTAAATCCATAAACTCCATCCATCCCCCCACCTTGGAGTTGATATCCGCAAAACCTGTTCCTTACGGATTTCTACTCAACAAAAGAATCATGCATGTGATATTCCACAAATCTGTAATCTAATAGCTCTAAACTGGGAGAATTAATTTTATCTATAACATCCCCGTAATAATTGAAAATAATTAAATTGAAAAAATCATTAACGTTATAATTTTTGAATTTTTTTGAGCGGAAACGACAAAATTGAGAAATTTTATTAAAAGAGAATGGAAAACAATATTTTCGTGAATTGTTTATTCATATACTTTCATGCGATAAAAAGAATATCTTTAAAAAAAGTTAATGTATATATATATATATATATATATATATATATATATATATATATATATATATATATATATATATATATATAATCAAAATAAAAAAAATCCAATATATAAAAATATATATATATACATATATATACAAATATATAAACGAAAATATAAAAACAAACAGATAGTTAAAAACCTAAGATAACTATAATTAGGAAGAAGGCACAGTAGTATACTGACAAACTCCTGGCCTTAGGAACCAGGATTGCAGGTTTAAACATGTTTTGGGGCCGGCCAACCTTCACCTGTAATTTGTCATACTATGTACCAAGAGGAAAGGAAAGAATTATATATGAGAAATTTAAATATTAAAAAATCATTAAACTAATAACATATGAACAAAAACGTAAACCTTCTTTTATTCGCAATGTAGACGTAGGTTGGGAGTACATCAACTAGCAATGTGTTCCGGCAAATACAAGGGAGTGAAAGATGATCCGCATAAAATTAATTGCAATAGAATATTAAGAAATTTATATGCATATATATATATATATATATATATATATATATATATATATATATATATATATATATATATATATTTACTTTTGAAAAATCATAAAATAATATTCATATAAAAATTAGTGTAAAATATAAAAGAAACGCAAAAATATATAATTATTATTAAAATTTATGAAGCATGTGGCGCCATCTATTTAATAATTGTAGAATAAATTAGCTATTGTAGAATTTTAAAAAATCATTACAAAACATAACAGCAGTAAATAATTACAGTAATACAAATTGTATCATTAAAAACCATTATAAATATAATTACAAAGAAAGTTAGCAGGATATCCATGTTCAATACAGTGATTAAAAAATTTATTAAGATTTAAAAAAATATTAGCTTTATCGCTAACTAATACATTATTACGATAAATATAGTTAAAAATAATATTTCTATATATAGATATTGATAAATTTGAATTCCAGTAAGGCACTTTGATGATATTAAAATTAAAGGCATCTCTTTTATCATAAATATTACTATGTAATTTCAAATCCTTAATATACAGAGTTACATCCAGGTAATTAGCTTTGATTGGATTATTATTAATTTTAACTAAGTTTAAGTAAGCCGGATAAAAATTAATAATGGGATTTAAATTATCATTTTTACCAAAAATAATTAAATCATCAATGTATCTAAAAATAAAGTAGTCATCATTAATAATATAATTATATTCATAAAAATGTAAATATAGATTAGCCAAACTATTGCTAGCTGGGCACCCTTCTGGGAGTCCTTTCTCTTGTTTATATAAAGAACCATTAAAATTAATGTAATTTTCTTTTGAGACAAAATCCATGAGAGTTTTAAATTTGTTAATATTAATATTAAGATTATACATGCTGTGGTTTTCTAAAATTACTTTAATAATATCATATATACCAATGGAATTGAAAAGATCTTCAAAGTCATGACTATGAACTGAATAAATATTTTTATTATTAAAAAAAATTATAATCTCTTTACTATTTTTAATTATAGCTTTATTACATTGCTGATTAATAAAGTTTTGTATAATATTATGAAGTAATTTGCCTGCAGTAGTAATATATGTTTTAAAACAGTTCTAAATTTAACACACACTTTATTTCACAGTTCTAAATTTAACAGGACTTTTATGGAATTTTGGAGTTAAAAATATATATGGATACTTTTAATTTTAGGAATACAAAAACCTAATTTCTTATAAATAGCAATAATACGATTACTAATTTCATTATGTGACAAATCTAATTTTTTAAAAGATCCATTATTTAGAAAGTGTGTGTGATCATTAAGAATATTATAATATAAATACTTACAAAAATCACAGCATAGTTACCAGGGACTTTATCAATGTAAACTATGATAAAATTCTTTTGTAATTCATAAATTTTCTGTTTAATATCTTTAAAAGTAGTTTCATATTGAGAATGGTAGATAAAATTCATAAGGTCTTTTAAAATATTGTAATTATACTCATCAAATGGATCAATAGGTAGTCCAAATTTAATTGCAGATTTTGTAATAAAATTATCTATATCTTTAATAATTTGTTTTTTAACAGTATTGTTGTTATTAGAAACATTTAATCTAAAACTAGTGCCTTTACTCATTATATCTTTTAAAATATTGTCATTGATTGTGTCTAAGTTGCCAGTAACTACATGTTTATGATGACCATCAATAAAATCATTATAGTTGTTACTTATACAATCTTCTATATTAATAGAGGGCGAACTATTGTAGTAATTAAAGATAAATCTGCCCATCGTTTTGTTATATTTAAATGCTTTCTTTACAACCACCTTTTTAACCGAAAAAAGTGACAAATGTCTATTAAATACACTAGAAAAGTTAATTTTGTCAAAAGTTTTATTCATGAATAATAAAGTGCAGTACTCTGTAATAGGTTCCTTAATTTTGTCAACATTAATATTGAATTTATTAACTAGATAGTTAAGAATGTCTTTAATATTGTGTACTGCATGACATATATACTATATATACCGGGTGGGCAAAAAGTCCGTAAAAATTTTAAAAATTCATAAAATCCGGAGAAATGAACGAAAACAGAAACTGTTTGCAGGATCAGCATTAGTATGTCACGGGATTTTTTTTAAGCTAGAAAAAAAAATAATTCGAAAATCATCCGGTAGGTGGTGCTGATGTACGCAAATCAAAGAAACAATGCATACATAATGAACAGAAAACTTTCACAAATTTATTACACCACATGACCACCACCACAGGGGAGAAGACATTCCAGGCGAGTGACAAATCCAGCAACGGTAGAGTGCAACACGTCCGGATGTATGGAGGATACTTCTCTGCGGATCGCATCTTTCAGTTCCGACAGACTTGATGGACCGGATAGATACACGCGAGATTTCAAATATCCCCACAACCAGAAGTCTGCCGGTGTTAAATCTGGAGACCGAGGAGGCCATGGGTACCTGCAGCGCCTGCTAGATTCTGTCTTCCCCGAACGTCTGTATCAGGAATGCCTTAACCGGGTTAGCAGTGTGACTGGTTGCTCCATCCTGCATGAACGTGACATTCGCAATCTGACCTCGTTGAATTAAACATGGCACGACAGTCTCCCGCCGAAGCGTTAGATAACGCTGAGCATTTACCGTTTCCGTTATCCATCCATTTACTGGGCACTGCGTTTCAAAGAAAAGGGTCCTATGATAAATGAACCCGTGAAACCACACCATGCTGTCCCTTTTGGAGAATGCAATGGCTTCTGTGTGTACTCACGTGGATTAGAGGTCGCCCAAATGGGACAGTTATGGTTGTTAACGTCACCATGAAACGAGAAATGAGCTTCATATGTCCACAAGATGTTAAAACCCAGGTGGGATCCTGTTCCATTTTAGAGAAGGCCCACTTCGCAAATGCTTCCTTCTGTGCGGTATCTGCTGGCAAAAGTTCATGGCACGATTGCAATTTGTATGGGTACAGCTGGAGGATTCGACGAAGAATATTGTGGACAGATGATGGTGGTAAGCCCAATCGTCTGGCAGCTTCACGAGCACTGTTGGTCCCTGAAGCTGCTTCGGACTCAATCGCTTCCATTTCGACAGCAATGCAGGGTGCACGTGCTTCTTTCAAGCATGGTCGTCCGGCTCGTGCTCGATCCTCCAACTTTCCAGTTTCCTCAAAACGTTTAACAAACTTTAAGAGACCTGCAGGTGTTAAAGGGCCTTTTCCACTCTTCACATTTTTCTCAACTCGGAATTTACGCAAGGCAATGGTCGCTGATTCCTCGTTCATGTAAAATAACTTCACCAACAAAGCTTTATCCGGCGCACTGAGCATCCTTGTTCACATTCACTGTATGTAATGGGGGAAATGAATGTGGATTCATTGAGAGCAAAGGTTTTTATAGCCGTCTAATTTGCATATTTACACCACAGACGCTTGTAACAGCGCCACCTACCGGATGATTTTCGAACTATTTTTTCTAGCTTAAAAAAAATCCCGTGACATACTAATGCTGATCCTGCAAACAGTTTTTTTTTTTTTCGTTCATTTCTCCGGATTTTATGAATTTTTAAAGTTTTTACGGACTTTTTGCCCACCCGGTATATATATATATTTATATATATATATATATATATATATATATATATATATATATATATATATATATATATATATATATATATTTATGTATATATATATATATAGTATATATATCATGCAGTATATATGTCATTTTTAACTATATTTATCGTAATAATGTATTAGTTAGCGATAAAGCTAATATTTATTTTAAATCTTAGAAAATTTTTTAATCACTGTATTGAACATGGATATCCTGCTAACTTTCTTTGTAATTATATTTATAATGGTTTTTTATGATACAATTTGTATCACTGTAATTATTTACTGTTATTATGTTTTGTAATGTGTTTTTTTAAATTTAGACAATATCTAATTTATTCTACAATTATTAAATAGATGGCGCCACATGCTTATTAAAATTTTTAATATATATTTTTTGAGTTTCTTTTATATTTTACCCTAATTTTATATGATTATTATTTTTATAATTTTTAAAAGTATATATATATATATATATATATATATATATATATATATATATATATATATATATATATATATATATATTTTCTTATTATCGTATCGCAATTAATTTTATGCCGTTTTGCTCTCACCCCTATTTGTCGGGAACACGTTACTTCACTCTTGGCCATCGTTTTAGACTCCAAATTAGTCGGTTATGTTTTTGTTCCTATGTTATTTAGTTTAAATGATTTCTTAATATTTAAGTTCTACATACACAGGGTGTTTCAGCTAAGATGTTACAAACTTCTAGAAGAGGTAGGGGACAACAAGACGACTCGAAGTATATAGGCAATGCTGGGTCGGAAATGCTTTCCTAAGGCTCCACGCACCGACAAAATTTAGGGTGCAAAACTTCAACTGGTCTTAAAAACGGAAAAATTATCGAAATGCTTTGGGTTTTGGTCAAAATTATTGTTATTATTTATTATTTCATAAAAAAATTCTGAACAATATTGCTGCTAAAGCATCGCTAGAGGGCGCTTTAGACTTTGGAACGCTAGGAAAAAAAAAAATTTTCAATATTTTTTAAGTTTTTTGATGGCTTTCATAAGTTGAAACTTTAACTTGAATTATGATACCAGATTTGGTATCCTCCGGGGAAAATTGTTGTAAAAAATCGAACATTGTTCAGGGCACTTAAAGCACAAACGGTGCTAAAAACGAGCAAAATGTTGGATTTCGGTGCGGTTTGCACGAAAAGCATTCCGTTACTGACTAATTTGTTCAAAATAAATTTTGACTTGTTAGCCATTAATCAAAGCCAGAGGACGCTTTCAGACATTGCAACTTGGAAACTCATTTGGATAATTTTGTGGTTGGTTGTAAGCCGAATAATTACTAGCAATTTTTCCTCCTAAATGAAGTTCGAGTTGGTCTGTGTTGCAAAAAAGTAATTTTATAGCAAAACATTTTAGTAAAAGAGGGTAAAAAACACAAGTACCAAATTACAAGAAGTAAAACATAAGGAAAGATTCAAAATAGGAGGAAAAAAGCTGTTTACTAACTGCTATGCATAATCATAAAAGAAAAAGTAAAGAAAAGAAGGAAAAACTGCTGTCAAAGGAGGTGTTCGAACTGACGCCCGTCGCATGTGATGCAGGCTTCACATCTTCGCTTCATGGAGCGTCGAACATTCGATAACATTTCTGGAGTGTTTCGTATTTCCCCGGCTGCTGCACTGATGCGTGCTACAAGTTCCTCGGCGCTGTTTACGGGTGTTTCGTACACCAACGATTTCATTTGCCCCCAGAAGAAATAATCCAGACAGGAAAGGTCTGGCGATCGGAGAAATCAATGCACTGGACCTCCACGGCCAATCCATCGTTCACCACATACTGCATCCAAGTGATTCCGAACAGAAATATTGAAATGTGCGGGGGCTCCATCTTGCTGGAACCACATGGAAGTACGAGTCGCAGCGGTAACGTGTGCTCTGTCCAATAACTTTGGCAAAACTTGTTCCAAGAATATCAGGTAGCGTGGACCAGTCAGGTGACCAGGCAGAATGTAGGGTCCTATTAGATGATCCCCTAGAATGTCAGCCCATACGTTAACCAGGAAACGATCCTGTGCCGCCCGAGTACGTGTTACATGTGGGTTCGCTGCTGCCCACGAATGGCTGTTATGGGTGTTGAAAATACCCTCTCTCGAAAAAGACGCCTCATCTGTGAACAACACGGATGCTTCAAAAAAGGGATTTGTAATTCGTTGCTGCAAGTACCACTGTGGAAAGGCCTGACGAGGTGCAAAGTCACATTCTTTTAGTGACTGGACGTACTGGTAGTGAAATGGATGCAGGGCACTATCATCGAGAATCCTCCAAACGCTACTGTATGAAATACCGATTTCATTAGCGATACCTCGTGTACTTAAACTGGGAGTGGTCTCTACCATATCTAGTACAATTTCCTCGTTCAATTCGGTACGTGCTGCCTTCTGGAATGAACCGGTCCCACATAATTGCTGGTGTAGGCGAGCAAACATGGTATGAGCAGGAGTCCGCCTGACAGGATGCTTTTCGGCGTACAACCTCTGAGTGGCTCGACCGTTGCAATCTGTGGCCCCGTGCGCCAGAATCATATCTGCTTTTTCTGCGTTCGTGTACTCTGTCATCGAACAGCCAGTCTGTGTGCGATGGAAATAAAGCTTCCTTCCAGGGGACTCCTTCTTATCGTTCTGTCCCTCTGGCGGCTAATTCAACTCGCGAGGGGGAATTTTGCATATTCTGCCTTTAACACTCTCTCGCTAAAATTTTCGCCGAGAACCCTGCTCGCTTTATTCACTGCCACGACACTTGCAATTCCTGGGCTACGTATCAGGCTTTCGATGGTATTACTGCTTCAGGAAGGCATTTCCGGACCACCTTTTTTATGTTATTCCGAGTCGTCTAGGTGTACTCGACCTCGTTGGTGGAAGAGTACACCTAGATGACTCGGAATTACATAGGAAAGGTCGATCGGAAATGCCTTTTTACTTGTCTGAAGCACCTCTGGTTTTAAATTTGGCAACAATGTCAAAATTTGTTTTGAACAAATTAGTCAGCAAGGGAATGCTTTTCGCGCAAACCACACCGAAATCCAACATTTTGCTCGTTTTTAGCACCATTTGTGCTTTAAGTGTCCTGAACAATGTTCGATTTTTTACATCAATTTTTCCCGGAGGATACCAAATCTGGTATCAAAATTCAAGTTAAAGTTTCAACTTATGAAAGCCATCAAAAAACTTACAAAAATATTGAAAAATTTTTTTTCCTAGCGTTCCAAAGTCTAAAGCGCCCTCTAGCGATGTTTTAGCAGCAATATTGCTCAGAATTTTTTTTATGAAATAATAAATAATAACAATAATTTTGACCAAATCCCAAAGCGTTTCGACAATTTTTCCCGTTTTTAAAACCAGTTGAAGTTTTGCACCCTAAATTTTGTCGGCGCGTGGAGCCTTAGGAAAGCATTTCCGACCCAGCATTGCCTATATACTTCGAGTCGTCTTGTTGTCCCCTACCTCTCCTAGAAGTTTGTAACATCTTAGCTGAAACACCCTGTATAATTCTTTCCTTTCCTCTTGGTACATAGTATGACAAATTACAGGTGAAATTGGTGCCACAAAACTTGTTTAAACCTGCAATCCTGGTTCCTAAGGCCAGGAGTTTGTCTTTTATACTATGTGCCTTCTTCTTAATTTTAGTTATCTTAGGTATATAACTATATGTTTATTTTATATTTTTGTTTATATATTTGTGCATATGTATATATATGTATAAATTTAAATATATGTGTATGTATATGTATATAATTATATATTGAAAAAAATTTTTTATATTGGATTATATATGTATATATATATATATATATATATATATATATATATATATCAATTTTTCGATATCTTATGGCGGAAAACAGGTAGAGTTGAGAATTTTCTAATTTATCAATTGTAAAAAAACTCTGTGGCATGCACTTTTGGATTTTCCTTACTTTTCGTTTAATCTATTTCGGCTTTGAGGCGCGGGGCCGTGGGCAATGACCCACGCCTTGCGCCACTTTTGCCCCCAAGCTACTGGGGCCCCAAAATGTGAAAAATTCTGACACTTTCAAATAAGTGTTTTTTATTCCTTTTTCAAAAAAGAGCCCTCCCACCATGAAATTTTGATACAGGGTCCACTCAGAACTGGAAACGCCAGTGATTCTCATGTAACAAAAATCTGACATTTTATACGTATCTAGGTAGTATACATTACCATTTTTTTTTAAAGAAAACCACCTTTTGGAAATTCTTTATTACAAAATACATCGTTATGGATATCTTTTTGAGAAAAAAATATTTAACAATGCTTTTGATATTCTTACTGTTTAGAACAGTAATTGATGGCACACGCACTTATAAGAGGTTCGCGAAACATTTATTGGTTGTAACTAAAGCAAATGATAAATAAAACTATTCTTTATATTTTATTCCATTTAGAAAATATTAGCTTTGAATACATTTTTTTTGCCATTTATAATCGTGTTTTTTCTAAGTTATTTAAGATATTAGGTTGGGGAAAAAGAAATCCATTATTTTTTCGGTAGATAGCTGTTGTGTGGATATCTCGTGAAGTATCGATCACACAATTTCCATTTTATGCTCGCTGTCAAGATGATATTTCACACTAAAAAAATTATTTTGCTTTTTTTTGTTTGGTCCATTCAGTTGTGAGTTACAGGGTGTAAAAATGGAAGTCAACAAAGAGAAAATTTGTTTTTTTTTTTTACAGTTTTTCTTTGTTAAAGGCGAAAATGCAAGCCAGGCGGCTGAAATTGCGAATGCTGTTTAT
Organism: Trichonephila clavipes; assembly: GCA_019973935.1. Classification (NCBI taxonomy): domain Eukaryota; kingdom Metazoa; phylum Arthropoda; class Arachnida; order Araneae; family Nephilidae; genus Trichonephila; species Trichonephila clavipes. The sequence goes on along the minus strand of BMAU01005360.1, from coordinate 10,397 downwards.
GGTGCCAATACTGTAACAGCTAATTACGTTCAATTATGGTTTCGTCGATTCCGTTCAGGTATTTTTTATGTTAAAGATGCAACTCGCACAGGCAGGTCCATCGTCGAAAATGTCAATAAAATCACCGAAATAATTGAAGTTGACCGGCTTGTTAGTAGTCGTAGCATCGCCCAGGGGCTAAAGATCGACCATAAACCAGTTTTAAGCCATTTGCGCAAAATTGAATTCAAAAAGAAGCTCCATGTTTGGGTGACACACCAATTAACACCAAAAAACATGATGGATGGAATTTCCATCTGCGAAGCCTTGGCCAAATGGAATGAAATCAACCCATTTCTTAAACGGATGTTGACTGAGGATGAGAAATGGGTCACATACTACAATATTGAGCGAAAACGATCATGGTTAAAGTGCGGTGAAGCAGCTCAAATGGTGGCCAAACCAGGACTAACGACCAGGAAGGTGCATGTCCAAACAATAAATTCAGATCTCTACTGTCAGCAACTGGACCGTTTGAAGCCAGTGGTTGACCAGAAATGGTCAGAATTGGCCAACAGAAGAGGTGTTGTGTTCCATCAGGACAACGCCAGGCCACACAGGTTGGGAAGTTTTAATGAATCTACCATATAGTCTGGACCTGGCACCAAGCGATTACTACCTTTTCTAACATTGCAAAACCTCCTGAGTGATAAGAAATGGGGATCAAGGGAAAATTGTGAAAATTGATTACTAGATGTTTTTGCCAATAAGGGCCAAGACTTCTATGAGAGAGGCATTACGAAGCTACCTTTAAAAAATGGCAACGAATTATACAACAAAACGGTGCACATTTGACTCAAATCGGACAATTGGGAGCATGTTAAATAAAATCTTGATTTTCATGTAAATATAATGGATTTCTTTTTCCCCAATATAATATAGTATAGATTTTTCACTTTCATCTTTTTTTTTTTTCCTTAGGAAAAAAATTTTAGGAAATGGAAAAACGGGATACAATTTCAAATGCAACTGAAAACCATCTTCTTTTGGATTTTATCAACTTTTCAGTACCTTGTTGATAATTCAAAAACTGATCGAATACATATTTTTTTTTCAAAACTTTTTCTCTGTATTTTCCATATATATTTGCGTTGATTCATCTGTATGAATTAGTTTCATGAACTAACGAATAATTCACTCGATTCTTTATTTTATCTTGTAACAGTTTTTGGTCGACTTTTATCTGTAAAGAGTTTTTTTTTCTTTTTTAATTTTAAATTACTGAATATAATATATATATAATATATATATATATATATATATATATATATATATATTATAATTATTATTATTAAGATACATTTTTTATTCTTCTAAAAATATATATAAATGAGTTAATGGATCTAATTATATGAAATTCATAAGGCATTTTACAATTATGAAATTTAAAAGGGAAATTATAAAGCAATAAAATCTGTTTTACAATGTTCGTGTCAACATTGATTACTTATTAGTGATTATATGAAATACGTTTTTTCATTTACATTTTAATAAAAATGTGTGTTTTTCAAGAAATTGAAAAAAAAATAACGCCTCAGGTCCTGTACGCGCCGGCTTGCGATAAATTTTATGCAACATGTGGCCTGTAGAGCACAAAAGGGGGGTGTCCTAGGGTTTCGTCCCCCCTCCCAAAGCCCTTGATTTTTTCCCGATTGATTACAATTCTAAGTATATAGTACATAAATTTAATTAAGTATTAGTTATTAATGATTAATTTTATTAATTAATACTAATTATTTATCAATAGTTTTTTACTGGTTTTTTGTTCCCGAAAATCCACAAAATCGAAAGGAGCATGATACAAGAATGGTGGACTTTCGACCCTGGCCCTCCCCTCCCTCCCTTGAAAATTCCTGTGTGTGCTACTGCATGTGGCACATTGATACATACATATATAAAAGAATGAGAGAGACGTGAAGGTTGTTCTAAATGGCGAGATTTAAAAAATTGAAATTTCGAGAGGTGTCAACAAATATATTTTATACGCCAGGAGGGCCAACCTGAAGCTCGCGAGCCACGTACGGCTCTTTGAAGGATTATTTGTGACTCTCGATAAATGTACCCGAGTTCCCTTTTAATTTTTGTGTTATATTTTAAAAAATTATTATCGTTCCGTATGTGTTTCAAAATGTCTTTTAAATTACTAACAAAGAGATGCAAGAAGATCAAGCTGTACGATTAAAATATAAGTCAATGGCGTTAACTGAATTTTGAAAATTTGTACCAGAATATCGAAGTATCCTGAATTAAAAAAAAGGCTGCTTGTCGAATTATATCAATATTCGGATCAACGTACTTATATGAATCATTTTATTCCACTTTAAAATTTGTGAAATCAAACACCGATCAGTATTAACTAGCCAGCAGCTCAAAGAATTATCGAGAAGTGCTGTCACCAATTATTCACCAAATTTTAAAGAATTATCGAGAGAAATAAAATAAATGTGCTTAATTTTTAATATTTAAATTCAAAACGCATATTTTGTATTTTTACTTATATGTTTTCAATAAATATAATTTCCGTAAAAAAATTTTAATACCTTTTTTGTATATCTTGTAAATACGTATTTAATTGCGGCTCGCTTCACCGCCCCTGTTATATGCTTTCCGAGATTCAAAGCAAAAAAATCTACCGGACAGAAACTAAAGAAAAACTCCCGACATAAATATAACACACTGAGAGGTGGACAGGACTGGAGTGGGAAAGCAGCTGGAAAAAAAATTGTTTTGTCTTCCTCCAGGGAAGCACTCATGACTGCTTTTCCTCCCTCTTATCGGAAAAGATGCGGTTTTCTCTTTTTATACGCCAAATCTGGCTTCTATGTTTTGGCAGACGCCAAACCAAATATTTAAAAACTTTTTATTAACGAGTTCCTTACTTTTGACAGATTTGCTGTAATAAAAATTTCCCCTTTTATCTTTCGTTTGCTTAAACATGAAACGATTTTTTTAAAACTGTTCCACTTTCCTGTGTGTATAGCAACTACATGAAAATTTTGGTATTCAACTAATTAATAATTTTCAAAAGTCAATTTTGATTGAAAGAGTGACACATACGAACATAGAAGCCCATGTTAAATTACAAGTTTGATGGACCTTTTGATTTGGAGCGCCGGTCAAGTGACGAGGACGGCACTAAACTGTGGTATCCCTTCTCCTGACTTCCACCCTACACCAATGGAGGGTTTCGAGCCCTGATAGAATTAAAGAGTATCAATCCCCTACACAGTGAGTCTTCGGAGGCATCAGGGTTCGAGCTCACGACTCGCTGGCCACGAGATCATGACCATGACCACTGGGCTATAAGTGACACTTTTAATTGTTTCGTTAACGTCTCTTTTGAATAGATTTAATCTTTTGTATCTATGAAAGCTTTTCGGTAGATTTACTAAATTGAATATGAATAAAAGTGACACAATTATTCAAATAAGAATTTTATAATGAGTTTTAGCATACAAGAGCTTGAAATACGCGTAGTATAAGAAAAAAAAATTATTATTTCTTAAAATATATGTACTATGTCACAAAAAGAGAAAAAAACTAAAATATCAAAGTGAAAGTTGACAGTGAATGTATTTAAAAATATTTAGGCACAAAACTTTAAAAAAATAAAGTAATTATTTAACTATATTGTTACGAATTTTGTGCAAATAGTGTAAATAATTTGTATTTGAGTGTTTAATGCATTTATATTACTCTATGTTATATTTATTTCATGTTAAAATTGTTCTATTCACGAGCAATGCCACCTCTTACGTTATAATGGCGATTCAATAAGAACTTGGCAAAATCTTGGCGGTAGAGCCAATTTGGCGACTTTGGCGACCATGCTGGCGAGTTCGGAACATCTGGAAACTTCTAGAAAGTAGTAGATCTCTCCACTAGTGTCACGTTCAATGACACGAGCGGTTATATTTCTGGAAATTCCTGTCGCGCCTATAAAAAGATGCTCGCCGGTACGGTGAGCAGTCTTGATTAAGCCAGCGAGTAGTGAGGATTGTTTTGACTAGTGATTAGCTCGGCTGTGCTTGTGAATAATATTTACTTACGTATATTTTTAAACACTGGTGATTTTGTTTGATTGCTGTTGAGGGTGTGAAGAGCTTCGGATATTTACCCTGTGAATATTGCTGCTGAATCCTGTATTTAAAGGATTGGATTTTCGATAATAAATTCACATCGCTCTTAAAGAACTGTTTATATTCTTTGTGATTGTTTTGCATAAAATCCTCGAATCCGGATCTACGCAGCAGTTTGGTGTCAGAAGTGGGGTTTTATGTCAATAACAAGAGCGATGGATGAAGAACTGAAGGCTCTGTTGGAAGCCATCAATGCTTTGAAAAACAGTCAAGAAGAGGGTAAAAATGAATTGAAGGAGAAAATGGAGAAAGGCCAAGAAGAGACTCAGCAAGAAATGCAAAAAGGTCAGCAAGAAATGCAGAAAGGTCTGGAAGATATGCAGAAAAGCAAAGAAGAGACAAAGAATGAGTTAAATGATAGAATGGAGAAAGGTCTGGAAAAGGTACAGAAATGTCAAGAAGATCTGAGAAATACTTTAGAAAAGAAAATCGATAGCGTGGAAGAGAAAATTGCATTGAAAAATGAAGAAAAGATTGCAGTATTGGAAGAAAAGGTTGCAGGAGTTGAAGAGAAGATAGACAAGAAAGTAGAGCAAGTTGAAGAAAGAATTAGAGAACAAATTGAAGAAAAATATGAAGAAGTGGCTGAAAATTTTAGCCTTATATCACAACGAGTAGAAGATCTCGAAAAGAAGCTTCTAGCTTCTGGAAATAAGAACGAAAGCAAGATTTTGCCTTCCTCTCCAGTACCTGTGTCAACCTCTATGGTGCCTGTGACTGCCTCAACAGTGTCAGTGAAACTGTCGACCTATGACGGAAAAACGAACTGGGAAGCATACAAGACACAATTTTCAATAATTTCGGAAGCCAATGGCTGGACTGAGGGGTCAAAGCTTGTCAGCTAGCAGCATCTCTTAGAGGAGAAGCCGCCGAAATACTGCAGACTCTTCCTGACACAGAGCGACTAAATTTGAACTCCCTATATAATGCTCTGGATTTTCGGTTCGGCCAGAAATACTCCAAGGATTACGCACGTCTGCAGATGAAAAAAAGACTCCAGAAAACCGGAGAAAGCTTGCAGAAGTATACCTCCGAAGTAGAAAGGCTCACCAACATTACGTCCTCCGACCACCCAGCAACTGTGCGAGAAGTAATCTCTTTACAGTATTTAGTGGACGGCCTGAAGGAGGGGGAAATTCAGAAGGCTATAAGAATGGCAGATGTCCAAGATCTTAAGTCTACCCTGTTATATGCCCTGAAAGTGGAGGCCGCAAACGAAGCCAGTTGCAGAGACAGCCATTCCGTCCGAGGAGCTAGAGTGACTACAGATGCGCCATGTGGATCTTCATGGAGGAAGGAGATTGAGAAACTGAGAGAGGAAATTCAAGATTTAATTGATCAACGTCAGAACCTGAGGAGACGTAGAATCACGTGTTGAGGGTGTGGTGGAGCAGGGCATATGAGAAGTAGCTGCCCTCGAATAAATAAAGAAGATCTCAACATCAAGTGCTGGGGGTGCGGTAGAACCGGGCCCTCGAGTAAATCAAGAAGATCCTTGTCGTACAATTGTAACAGAATCAAAAAAGTGTGCACTAACCGAAAAGGATCAGCACATGGAAACGCAGACGCTCTTTCGAGAAGACCCTGTCCTGAGAGTTGCAAATACTGCTCAAGAATTGAAAAGAAATTTGGCGTAATAGATCTAACAGTCCGCCAAGTTACAACGCCATCAACATCAGCATTGGACCCGTGGACTGATGAGAGCGTCCGAAAAGATCAACTGGCTGATCCTGAAATAATACCAATCTTAGAATTCAAAGAGTCGTTTGATGAAAAGCCCAGCTGGCAAGACATCGTCTCTTTCCATCCAACAACAAAGCGTTACTGGGATCTTTGGGACTCTCTCAATCTAAGAAATGGTGTTTTATATAGAAAATGAGAATCTGATGACGGAAAAAACATTCAGGTGGCAATTAATACTCCCAAAGACAAGAGTTTCAACAGGTCTTAAGGAACTCCATAGCAATCCAACTGGAGGTCATTTTGGTTTTATGAAGACCTTACAAAAAGTTCGTGAGCGCTTCTACTGGAACAATGTGCGTAGTGACGTGGAAAAGTGTTGTCGCATATGTGATCCCTGTGCTGCACGCAAAGGTCCCAGAAAACGTACTAGAGAAAGACTGCAGCTGTATAATGTGAGAGCACCTTTCGAACGAATAGCTATTGACAACCTAGGTCCACTTCCGAGATCGTCAGATTGCAACAACAACAACCTGGTTGTCATGGACTACTTCACTAAGTGGCCTGAACCCTATCCTATTCCCGACTGTTGCCTATCCTATTCAACTGTTGCAGAGGTTCTAGTTCAACACTGGATCTCACAATTCGGGGTCTCTCTACAACTGCACTCCGATCAAGGGAGAAACTTCGATTCTGCAGTTTGCAAGAGACTGTGTGAAATTCTCGCCATCGACAAAACCAGGACAATAGCTTCGCATCCTCATTCAGACGGCATGGTAGAGAGGTTCAATCGGACCATTCTGAATAGCGTCTCTCTCCTGGTATCCATTAATCAACATGACTGGGACAAGAAGCTACCCTTTTTCTTGCTTGCCTACAGGAGTGCCGTTCATGAGACCACCGGCTGTTTCCCATCCCAGATGCTCTTTGGACGTGATCATCGTCTGCCTGCAGATCTTCTGTTCAGCCGGCCACCAGATGCACCCTTGGCGCCTGAGGAGTATATCGAGAAACTCCAGGCAAGGATGGAGGAAATGCATCATCTGGCTAGGAAAAGAATCGGCATGGTTTCCGAGAAGATGAAGACAACGCAAGAGAGAGCAACCGGACACGACTTCCATGAAGGCGACAAAGTGTGCTTATGAAATCCGAAACGTCACAAAGGACTCTCTCCGAAGCTGCAGACCAACTGGGAAGGTCCTTACACAGTCCTAAAAAGACTGAATGACGTTGTGGTGCGGAAACAGAAATCACCACACTCAAAACCGAAGGTAATACACTACAATAGGCTAGCCCCATATCTTGGCCAAGATGAACAAGATCCTTAAGTTCAGACCATGGGCATTAATTATTTTGTAAATGATGTAGATTATTTCTCTTTTCTAATTCCTTAGTTTATTTTAATATTGGAATTCATGTTTACATCTCTCCATGTGCTTTGCATTTATTTGTATTGTATATGTTGTGGAATATATTTGTTACTTTATATGGAATTATTATGTGAGTAGTTTGCCTGTAAATAGATGCCTCTTACTCAAGGATTGTACTGCCCGGGACGTGCAGTCTTTGAGGAGGAGGCAGTGTTTATAATTTTGTGTAAATAGTGTAAATAATTTGTATTTGAGTGTTTAATGCATTTATATTACTCTATGTTATATTTGTTTCATGTTAAAATTGTACTATTCACAAGCAATGCCGCCCCTTACGTTACAATGGGAATTCAATGAGAACTTGGCGAAATCTTGGTGGTAGAGCCAAGTTGGCATCATTTTTGGAGACCAATTTGGCGACTTTGGCCACCATGTTGGCGAGTTCGGAACCCTCTGGAATCTTCTAGAAAGTAGTAGATCTCTCCACTAGTGTCACGTTCAATGACACGAGTGGTTATATATCTGGAAGTTCCTGTCGCGCCTATAAAAAGATGCTCGCCGGTACGGCGATCAGTCTTGCCCTTGAAACCGCCGTAAACACAACATAAATACCTAATTGCTACATCTTACAACACTCAAATGCCTTTGCTACTTGTCGAAACTGGGATCAGTGTAAAAGCTGGCTCCTGCTTCTTCCTCCTGCTGTTGCGTTTGCAAATTCTACTTGCAGACTCCATTCTTTTTCATTCTGGCTGCGAAAAAAAATTGCAGCATTCTTTCTCCCTACTGCATTTTGGTGCTTCTCGAACGCGTTTTGGGGCTTTTCGCCCCCTTCCTGCGCTCTTCCACTCTCGCCCTCGTGACGTCACTTCGGTTTCGTTTTCGTTTGGCTTCTTCTTCCACTGGCTTCTCCCCTGCGGGGGGAGTGTTTTCCGATATCGCATTTCTCTTCACCCTTTTTCCTTGATTCTGAGTATAAGCGATTTATTTCGCTGGCACCCAAGGCATCTAATTTTCGTTTTCGTTTCGGCGATCAGTCTTGGTAAAGCCAGCGAGTAGTGAGGATTGTTTTGACTAGCGATTAGCTCGGCTGTGCTTGTGAATAATCTTTACTTTTGTGTATTTTTAAACACTGGTTATTGTGTTTGATTGCTGTTGAAGGTGAGAAGATCTTCGGATATTTACCCTGTGAATATTGCTGCTGAATCCTGTATTTAAAGGATTGGATTTTCGATAATAAATTCACATCGCTCTTAAAGAACTGTTTATTTTCTTTGTGACTGTTTTGCATAAAATCCTCGAATCCGGATCTACGTAATAATATGAAGTATTAAAATCAGGAGTTGAATTAGTTATCTGAAAATTTTATTTATTGATTGATTGAATATTAACGTCGCACTGTTCAGCTGCATGAGGGAGACGGACCACGCAATTTTGAACCATGGTCAAGTGACGTGGACGACACCTGACCTGGCACCCCCCTCTCCTAACTACCTTGGAAATTTTATTAAATATGTTTAAAATTGGTAATTTTCAATGGGAGTTTTTTGCATAAATAATTAAAATGTTCTATTGAATGTGCAAACGAATGAAGACAACATGTAATTCTGGGGATTATTTATAATAAGCTTTTAAAAAAATGGAAATTGAGTTTCTTATCTTAGAGAACAAGTCTTAAAAAAAATTCTTATGATTCTAAAATAATAAAAAAAAAGAAAAGATTCAACAATCCGCGAAAAGGACACACACAAAATAATACTTAAAATCAAACCCCTCTCTTCCTCCTATCTTCTCCAAATTATCAGAAGGCAACTGAATAATGACCTGAGTTCAAGATATGGAGTAATTATAAAAACGCATACGAACAGAAACAATTATGTAGAATGCACACACAATATATATTTTCTAACAAATTTAAAAAAAATCAAAGGTTCGCAAAATCCGAGAACTTGTAATTGCTTATTCTAATTTTTATTTCACTTGTGTCTAGAATTTTCTCACGAAATACCTTTCAGAAAGATGTGGAAACACGGGTTCGACACGTGCCGAGCAGAACATCGATAAACGAATACACATGCGCAGTACTTATTGATCCTTGTTATCTGGGCCTGTATAGTTATGTTTGGCTTTCTGTTTCTGCTCAACGCGTCTGAGCAGAAAGACCCAACAAATGGTAAAAAATGACAAAAGAAAGAGTTGTTAAGAAATAGTGGTTTTCAGATGGAGATCTTTAGTACATTTGGCAAATCTAAACTTCCACATTTATTGCACCCTTAAATCATTCTATAAGTTGAACATTTGAAGAAAAAAATCCAATTTTGAGAATTTTTTTTTTAAAAAAAAGTTTATCCAAAACCATGAAATTGCTTATCAGTAAAATAAAACAGTATCCGCAAAACTGAAATATAAAAAAAAGTGTCTAAAATGTGAAATATAAAAAAAGAACAGAATACATTTACACTAAAAAATGAATATAGAGAGATTTAACATGGAATATAAAATGATTTATATATGGAAAATTACATAAACCGGGCACAAATACACCACAGTAAATAAAATAGAAATAATTTATTACTCCTTGGGTGGCTCGGAGCAATTTGATCCACGGACCGGTACCGGTCGAGGGTTGGTGACCACCCTTCTACCGCATTTATTATTATTATTATTGCCAATCGCTCCTTATTTTGGTTTCATTTTACATTGATTTACTCAAAAAATTACTTGAAAAGTATAAAAACAACTTCTCTGAAAGAGATTTTAAATGCTTTTAACGTTTTACTAAACTTCTTTCTTTTTGGAAAAAAAATATTGAAAATGAAACGCCACATATGTTATATGAATTCTCCCCCCCCTCTTTTTTAGCTGAACTGCTAATTAAACCGAGGATTGGTTGAGCAGGGGTAATTTAAGAGGGTTTTTCTATTCATTATTTTCAAATTGTTATTACATGTGCTTATGTCGCAATAAGGCCCAGTGGTCGAGTAGTACCGTATCGCGCTTCCACACCATAGGTCCAGGTTCTATTCCCAAGCTGGGCAAAGTGGACTCAACCTTTCATCCCTACGGCTGTGAGTCGATAAATGAGTACGAAGCTTACTTGGAGACTTTAACACTGGGGGTCCCACTTCAGACTGACCACCTGATCAGGACATCTGCTTATGCACCTCAA
>BMAU01005358.1:0-12542 GCA_019973935.1 Trichonephila clavipes | reverse complement strand
TCATATTTCAATTTTCTTTATAAACCACGTAAAAACAAATTAAAAAAAAAATTTTTTAAAAATTTTATTAAAAAAGTAATTTTATATATATATATATTATTCGCGCACCTTTTTATAAATTAATAATATTTATCTATATATATAAAGGAGAAAAGCGACTCACTCACTCACTGACTAATCACGATATCTCAGGAACTATTAAACCTACAGACTTGAAATTTGGTATAGGTAGGTTGGTTCCCTTCATGGAGTAGACGTCAGCTAAGAACGGATTTTGGTAAAGTTCGAACCCCAAGGGGCGTTACGGGGGTTTAAGGGGCGTTATAGATAATTATTTCCATTACTAAACAATTAGATGTACAGTCGTGAAAAAAACTTGGTACACAGATTTCTTTCACAAAGTAGAGATTCCCTACATAATGATTTTTACGAAAATCGACCTCCAAGGGGCGTTGAGGGCGCTTAAGGGACGTTATACATAATTATTTCCATTTTTAACCTATTAGATGTACAGTCTTGAAATTTGCAAGCGGATTCCTTTTCTTCATACAGTACAGATCCCCTACAGAATGGGTTTTGTGAAAATCGACTCCCAAGTGGCGTTGTAGAGAATTAAGTGGCGTTATATAGGCAATTAACTTCTTTTTTAAACTATTAGACGTAAAATCTCCAAATTTAGTAAGCTGATTCCATTCATCGAGTAGAGATCCGCTATAAGATGGGTTTTGTGAAAATCGTTTCCTAAGTGGCGTTGCGGGGGCTTAAGGGGCGTTATAGATAATTATTTCCCATTTTTAAACTATTAGACGTACAGTCTTGAAATTTGCAAGCGGATTCCTTTCATAGAGTACAGATCCGCTGCAAAATGGGTTTTTAGAAAATCGACCCCAAGTGGCGTTGTGGAGAATTAAGGGGCGTTATAGGCAATTAACTCCTTTTTTAAACTATTAGACGTAAGATCTTGAAATTGAGTAAGCAGATTCCATTCACTGAGTAGAGATATGCCGTAAGATGGGTTTTGTGAATATCGTTCCCTAAGTGGCTTAAGGGGCGTTATAGATAATTATTTCCATTTTTAAACTATTAGACGTACTGTCTTAAAATTTGGTATAAGTGAATTCCTTTCATGGTGTAGAGATCCGCTACAAAATAGTTTTCGGGAAATTGGATCCCCAAGGGTCACTGAGGGGATTAAGGGGCGTAATAGATAAATATTTCCGCTTTTTAACTAATAGAAACACCTGCTTGAAAATTAGAAGGTATGTTCCGTTCATGGAATAAATTTCCTTTTACAAAGATATTTGCGAAAGCGGACCCCCAAAGGACTGGGGTTGCGAGGGATTAAGGCGTGTTATAGAAAAATTCCTGTTTTTGAATTTAACTCATTTACTTGAAATTTGTTGAGCACTTTTCATTAGTTGAATAGAATTCCACTAAGAATGGATTTTTCGGAAATCAATTCCAGGGGGAAGCGGGAAAGTTATTGGGGCGTATTGATAGACAAAATTCCCGTTTTTGAACTGCTAAGACTACAATAATAAAATTTGGTTTGCATGCTTCTTTGTTGAATTTGAATCCACTAAGAGTGCTCAACGAGGTATTGATGATAAAAATTCCGTTTTTGCTCTGTTAGATTTACACTTGAAATTTAGCACGCATGTTTATTTTATGGAGTAGAGATCCACTGAAAGTTGCTTGGGTGGAACCACCTGATTATTAGGTTGAGTGAGAGAAAAATCTTTCTCCTTCTATTTTAGATATAAATAGAAATCAGATATTATAATTTATGTTCTTTTTATATCAAGGGGCGAGAGTGTAACGGCTATAAATATATTTTTTCAATACAATCGAATTTTAATGCTAGATATCAATAATTAATATATATAAAACAGTATACATATATACAACATCGTGAAATACCCAGTGAAGCGGGTGGGTAACGGCTAGTTTTATATATCTTACATATCAAAAAGAAAGGAAAAATGCTAGGTAAGTTTGATACCTTTATCCACTTCCCGAAGAATTAATGTTTTACTTTGATGCTCAAGCACTTACGTTTTGACATTTTCGAGCTACAAGAAACGAAGTTACCAGTGCAACTGATCAACACTACATATGAACGGAGACTAGTTCAAGGACACGGTTACACGAGACAACTCCATTGAGGGTGATGTTTCCAGTGAATTGACGATAAGGGGTTAAAGGCTTCTTGATGAAACGCTTAGAATTAATTTGGCTATTGCTCTCGGCGAGCCAGGTACCTAATAAAAACCAGTTCAATATTCATGACCACCATTAAATAAGTTAAAAGAAAGAATAACTTGAAATATATATATATATATATATATATATATATATATATATATATATATATGTATATATAAATCCAGAAATAAAGTCGAACGTCCATATTGTGAACCTCTATAATGCGAATTTTTCTCTATAGCGAACTTTTTTCCTTCCCCTGAACCATGAACATTTTCACGATTTGATTTCGTAAAATAGCCTCCACAGCGAAATCTTTTTCTGTAACGACTTTTTCTTTCTAATCGATTTTTTTTTCTCCCTATTTTTAAAGTATTCATAGACGTTTCGAGTAATTTACTTTTAACACAGCTATGGTGGTCAAAATCTTGAACTGGTTTTATTATATACCCACTCTGCCGAAAGCAATAGAATTCTGGGAGAAGTGACCTTTAACCCCATTGTCTTGTTCACTGGAAACATCTTCGATAACCCTCAGCAGAGTTGTCTCGTGTCCCCGTGTCCTTTAATCAGTCTCCTTTCATTTGTTGTGTTAATTCGTTGTACTGGTGACTTCGTTTCTTGTAGCTCGAAAATATCAAAACGAAAGTGCTTGAGCATCAAAGAAAAAAATTTAATTTTTCAGGAAGTGCATAAAGATTTCAAGAAACTTTCCTTGCAGATATTCTTTCTTTACTTTTTTTAATATGTAGTGTTTATGAAATTAAAATTTATTTTATATGGTTTATAAATAAAATTGAAAGATGAACCTCTATATAACGAACTTTTTTCGGGATTTAGCGACTTCGTTACATAGAGGTTCGACTGTACTTTAAAAAACGGGGAGGAAAAAAAATGAATTACAAGAGAAAAAGTTCGTTAGATAGAAAATGCACTTCGCTATTGGGAGATTATTTTACGAAAAAAATCGTGAAATGTTCTTGGTTCCAGCAAAGTTCTCTATTAGAAAAATTCGCAATATAGAGATTCGTTATATGGAAGTTCGATTGTTCCCCATGCGCAGACAAATTTCCTGTAAGCCACGCGATCCCAAATCAACGAGAAAAAAAATCAGGCAAAAGATGAGAACTTTGCTCTTCTTAAAGGAAAGGTATCCTTATGAGGGTCATTGGAAAACGTATGTCCCTCGTGTCGACAAACGACAGTTTGAGACATGTCAAGGTAAAAAGGAATCTTAATGATGTGCTCTCTGACTCGAGGAAATGGTTGTTTCTGAGATATTCTGAAAAATAGCACTTTTTTCTTGCACATCGTTTGTCCAGGGTTAGCTTCAGTGACATTCGTGCTTAGATTTACAAACATGTTTGCGCAGTTGAGGTACATTCTAAGGTTTTCGTCTTAATTCGTTAAAAATGTAAATTACATGGACGATTTGACATAAGGGGGAGGGGAAGAACCTTTAAATGTACGACGAGGAAGAACGTCGAAGAATTTTAATGAATACCCTCGTTCGAGATGTCAGGAGAATTATGGACTTCTCAGAAATATTGATTAAAAAAGTGTTCCTTCTTTCTTTTCTTTCTTTTTTAATTTTTTCTTAATCTTTTGTAGTTTAAAAAAAAATTTTAAAAATATTAACATGCCCATCAGGAATGTTTTTACAAATCTTTCAATATATTTTAAACAACATTAATGGTTTTTCTTGTGCTTACATTGTAACTATGTCTGGGTCAAAACTTTAAAAGCTTTTTTTTCACATTTTAAAGCGCTCAATTGATCTGAAATTTTCCATTCACGTTTGTTTGGGATGTCAGTATGACAATTTAATTATAATCAATAAAATTTCATGGTACTTAAGTATTATCGCAACCTAATGGCGTTATTATACGAAATGAAGCACCCTGATTGCCAATTCAGCGCATACGGCACATACGAAATTGGGGTGCCAACTTGATCAATTATCTTGAACATTGGCGATTGGTGTGATAATAGGTGAACCAAATTGCTGAATGCTAAAATCTTATATATAATATATATATATATATATATCTTATATATATATATATATATATCTCATATATATATATATATATATATATATATATATATATATCTTATATATATATATATATATATCTTATATATATATATATATATATATATATATATATCAGCTATATATCTTATATATATATATATATATATATTCTTATATATATATATATATATATATATATATATCTTATATATATATATATATATATATATATATCTTATATATATATATATATATAAATCTTATATATATATATATATATAAGATTTTAGCATTCCAACTTAATTTGGTACTTACGTATAATAATTTTTTATTACAAAAATCTGCAATTAAATTTGGACTACCTATTGAGGCATTTGAAGAGTATAAGGCAATATATTAAAAGATCTATGAATTTTAGCTACCATTCTCAATATATGAAACTACTTTTAAAGATATAAAAACAGAAAATTTATAATTTACAAAAAAAAATTTTATCATAGTTTTTCATTTGATAAAGTACCTGGTAACTATATGCTGTGATTTGTAAGTATTTTTATTATAATATTCTTTTATGATCACTTTCTTAATAATGGTTCTTTTTTAAAAAATTAGATTTTGTCACATAATGAAATTAGTAACGTATTATTGCTATTTATAAAAAATTACGTTATTATATTCCTAAAAAAAATTGTATCCATATATTTTTTTTAACTCCAAAATTCCATAAAAGTCCGGTTAAATTTAGAACTGTGACAAAATGGTTTTAGAACATATATTACTTCTGCAGGCAAATTACTTCAATATAATACAAAAACTGTTTATTAATCAGCAATGTAATAAAGCTATAATTAAAAATAGTAAAGAGATTATAGATTTTTTAATGATAAAAATATTTATTCAGTTCATAGTTATGACTTTGAAGATCTTTCAATTCCATTGATTTATATGATATTATTAAAGTAATCTTTTGTAGAAACCACAGTATGTATAACTCCAATATTAATTTTAACAAATTTTAAAAACTCTCATAGATTTTGTCTTAAAAGAAAATTATATCAGTTTTAATGGTTCTTTATATAAATAAGAGAAAGGACTCCTACAAAAACCCAGCTTAGTGTTTAGTTTGGCTAATCTTCTATTTACATTTTTATGAATATAGTTATGTTATTATCAATGACTACTACATTTTTAGATATATTGATGATTTAATTATTTTTTGGTAAAAATGATAATTTAAATCCCATTATTAATTTTAATCCGTCCATTAAACTTTAGTAAAAAATTAATAATAATCCAATCAAAAACAAATTACCTAGATATATCTCTGTATATTAAGGATTTGAAACTACATACCAATATTTATGATAAAGAGATGCCTCTTTAATCTTAACATCATCAAAGTGCCTTACTGGAATTTAATTTATCAATATCTATATATAGAAATATTATTTTTAACTTATATTTATCGCAATAGTATTAGTTAGCGATAAAGCTAATATTTTTTTAAATCTAAAATTTTAATCACTGTATTAACATGGATACCCTGCTAATTTTCTTTGTAATTATATTTATAATGGTTTTTATGATACAATTTGTATTAATGTAACTATTTTTTTACTGTTATTATGTTTTGTAATTTTTTTAATTTTAGACAATATCTTAATTTCGATCCTTCTACAATTATTAAATAGATGGCACCACATGCTTTAAATCTTAATATATTTTTCAGAGTTTTTTATAATTTACGCTAATTTTATGATTTTTATTTTTATTTTTATGATTTTTAGAAGTATATATATATATATTTCTTATTATGTATATCGTATCGCATTTAATCGTTTCTTATATCGTATCGCAAGTAACTTTATGCGGCTCTGCTCTCCCTATTTGGCGGGAAACACGTTACTGCACCTGGTCATCGTTATAAACTGTTTCAGGTTATGTTTATGTTCATATGTTCTGTTTCAATGATTTAATATTAATGAAGCATAGAACTCTTTCCTTTCCTCTTGGTACATAGTATGACAAATTACAGGTGAAGGTTGGCGCTGAAAAACTTGTTTAAACCTGCAATCCTGGTTCCTAAGGCCAGGAATTTGTCTTTATACTATGTGCCTACTTCCTACTTTAGTTATCTTAGGCTTATAACTATATGATTATTTTTATATTTTTGTTTATGTATATGTATATGTGTGTATAAATTTATATATATGTGTATGTATATGTATATGATTATATATTAAAAAATTCTTATATTGGGATTATATATATATATATATATATATGTATGTATATATATATATATATATATATATGTATGTATATATATATATATATATATGTATGTATATATATATATATATATGTATGTATATATATATATATATATATATATATATATATATATATACATATATATATATATATATATTATACGCAATTTGAAATTTTTACATTTCTCAACTTGTATAGATTTTAACTATTCTAAAATAATTTACTTCAATCCCTAGGGTAATTAGAAGCCCTTAAAACTATTTTTAAATAATCATTGAATGTGGGCCACGCCCATTTTAATGGTGAAAATGTAAACAAATTACTTGCTTTTGCTTAAAAGTTGAACATCTGATATAAACCAAAACATCTATCTTTATTTTTAAACTGAGCCTTTTATTTTTTTTTATTTTTGCCGATCAGAAGCTCATACTGTATACATTAAAACCAATTTATCACAAAATGTAAATTTCTAATGTACACATGTAAAATTTTGAGAAACTAATGTTCACAGGTATGTAAATTTTTTATAAATATTGTCACGGAGTTCGAAAGAAGTAATACACAGTTCAAAGATTTATTCTAACGCTTGAGCTCGATACAACACTGGACTGAGAACATGCCCAACTGGCGATGAACTCTGCTTTTATACACTTCGAATATTCGAGAAATAAATCCAGTATGCACTCTAAAAAATGATCTGGATTCATCTAGAACCTAGAGAAAACAATACATTAAAAACGGAAACAAAATTCCAGTCTTTGATAAATCTGCCGGGGCCGGGATTCGAACCCGAGACCCGAGGAAGTTCAGTCCAACGCTCTGCCAACTCGGCTATCGGGACTTGTAGCAAATTATGCGTGGCATTGCTCCCCTGAAAAGAAGACAGCGCCCCGCTGTCATTTTGTTCAAGGGTCTTTATTCTGGAACGAGTGATGGGTCCTTTGTATGATTCTTTGGGAGGAATATCCTCGGTTTCGATTTGCTCGGCGGGATCATGGTACGGTTTCATACGCAGTACATGGACAACTTTCAGTTTTTTCGTGAAGCAGGATCAAAATCTTGTACTTCGTAAGTCACGGCTGATAAACGGCGTAGCACCTGATACGGTCCGAAATACCTTCTTAAGAGTTTTTCGGAGAGACCGACTTTTCCTCACTGAGTATAAACCCATACGAGATCTCCGGGAGCGTAGGATACCATTTGGTGTTTGGAATCGTAACGTCGACGATCTTTGTCTTGAGCTTCAGAGTGTGCACCGGGCTAGCTGTCGTGATTCTTCGGCTCTGGCTGCTATCTTGGTGATGTTATTGTCATCAAAATCGTTAGGACAGAATGGTAGCATTGTATCTAGTGTCGTTTCCGCTTCACGACCATGAAGTAAATAGAACGGCGTAAAACCTGTGGTCTCTTGTTTAGCGGTATTATAAGCGAAGGTTACAAATGGTAGAATTTCATCCCAATTTTTCTGCTCTACATCCACATACATTGACAACATGTCGGCCAAGGTCTTATTGAAGCGCCCGTCAGTCCATTTGTTTGGGGATGATACGCCGTTGTGAAACGATGATCAATGTTACACAAAGTCGACGAGAGAGGAAACAAGTCTGATCGAAAGACGGCCCACGATCTGTGATAATTACTGAGGAGCTCCATGCCTGAGGACAATTTCTTCAAGTAAGAACTTCGCTATTTCGTCGACTTCGGCTGTCGGCAAGGCTTTTGTTATTGCATATCGTGTGAGTAATCCGTGCAGACTATTATCCATTTGTTTCATGAGCAGACTTTGGAAATCTCCCAAGGAGATCAATTCCAATGCGATGGAAAGGAGCTATAGCTGGAGGGATGGAAACTAAACGTCCAGGTGGTCGTTGAGGAACGGATTTCTCCCTTTGGCACCCGACAATGCATGACATACCGAACGACATTTCGGTACATTCCCGGCCAGTAAAAATTCTCTTTGCGAATCCTGTCATAAGTTTTCGCGAAACCAAGGTGTCCCGCGGTGGGGGCGTCATGAAAGTGCCTTAGTATGTCTGCTCGTAGATGTTTAGGAATGACTGGCAACCACAACTTTCCATCTGATCAAAATTCTTCCTGCAAAGGATACCGTCGATAAATCTGAATTCTTCGTTTTTGGATGAGTTGCTCAAAAGTTTTAATTTCGTGCAAGGTCTTGATCCTTTTTCTGTTCCATCGCAAGGTTCATACTCGTCGTGACTGCTAAAAATTTGTCTGATGTTTCCGTTTCCTCTTCCACTGGATTTCTCGAAAGAGCGTCGGCGTCACTATGCTTCTTACCGGTTTTATATTTTACGTCAAAATCATGCTCTTGAAGTCGGAGGGCCCATCTGGCAAGCCTTCCTGAAGGATCCTTTAAATTCATGAGCCAGCACAAGGAATGATGGTCAGTTACAACAGTAAAGTGTTTTCCGAATATGTACGGCTGAAATTTGTTGGTAGCCCATACGATGGCAAGACATTCCCTTCTGTGGTGGAATAATTTTTTCGGCTTTTGTCAGAGTTCCCAGAAGCGTATGCTATAACTTTCTCGACATTATTCTGAATTTGTACTAGGACAGCTCCGATACCGTACCCGCTTGCATCAGTATGGATTTCTGTAGAAGCTCTTCGTCGTACATCCCCAATACTGGATCCGAAGTAAGTGCTTTCTTAAGACTTTAAATGCTTCCACCTCTTCAGGGACCCCAATGAAACTCCACGCCACTTTTCAGCAACGACTGCAAAGGTTCGGCGAGATAACAGAAACCTTTAATAAATCTTCTAAAGTATGAACAAAGGCCAAGAAAACTTCGTATGTCATGTATATTCTTGAGTGGGAAAATTTCTTACGGCTTTTATTTTGTCGGGATCGGGACGAACGCCATTACTAGATACAAGATGGCCCAGAATCTTTACTTTTGGGCAGCAAAAAGACACTTCTTTGAATTTAATTTAAGACCAGCTTCCTGAAGACATTTTAGAACAAGTCTAATCGTATAAGATGGTCTTCAAAAGTTTCTGAGAACACTATTATGTCATCTAGGTAACAAAGACACATAGTCCATTTAAAATGGCGTAGCAAATTGTCCATCATTCTCTCGAAGGTCGCAGGTGCATTACAGAGACCAAACGGCATGACTTTTAAACTCGTATAAGCCTTCGGGGGTAATAAATGCCGTCTTTTCACGATCCGCTTCGTCTATTTCTATTTGCCAATAACCAGATCGAGATCCATGGAAGAAAAGAACATGGCACCTTTCAGACAGTCGAGCGTATCGTCAATACGAGGCAGAGGATAAACGTCTTTTTCGTGACGCTATTCAGCTTGCGATAATCGACGCAAAAACGCCAACTACCGTCTTTTTTTTTTACGAGCACAATGGGTGATGACCAAGGACTTTCAGAGGGTTGGACGATACCTTCATCAAGCATTTTCTGAACCTCTTCTTCATGAATGATGCGTCTTTTCAGTCGGCGAGACTCTGTAGGCTCGTTGGTTGATTGGAGCATGATCACCAGTAAAATCCTGTGTTTCACATTCGTCTTCGCGGCTGTCGACTTGTCGGTCTCGTGAAAAGCCCAGAAAAATTTCCGAGTAGTTCGATAGCTTGTTTCTCTGTTCGTCACTTAACTCGGGTGACATCATTAACGAACAATTCATCTGTGACTCTGAAGTTTCTTGCTGGTCATCCAAGCAACCCGATGTGTCGGAAATAACACATAGATGCCCTTCATTTAGTGGTTCAGCTTGGCCTATGCACATTCCTCTAGGGATGATTTGGTTTCGAACTGCAGGTTGGTAACCCAGACATCACTTTTTCCGTTACGATATGTGGATACCATGGACGGTGTAGCAATATTTTCCCCGAAGAGCAAATGTTTGCTGCCGTCTAGAACTACATTTATGTCTCCTCGGGTTTGATATCCTGATACTGTTATTCTAGTTAAAGAATGCGGCTTAAGTGTATAGTCCCTGGTGGCATACAAATTCCAGGCGTCAGGCGCTGTGGAGTCTCGACAGATGTCTTCTAGAACAAGTTCATTTTGTCCACAGTCTATAACGGCTTGAGACGCCTCTAAAAAGTCCCATCCTAGGATGACGTCATGGCTACAATGTGATAAAACAATAAATTCAAAAGGCAGTTCTCGATTGTTTATACGGGACACGTAAAACACATTTCCCTATCGGCCGAACAAAATTTCCATCCGCAACTTTCAGCATAACGCTCTTGGCATCAGCAAACAGAACTTTCTTTAAAAATCGGCGATACTTATCGGATATGACAGAAAACGATGCCCCAGAATCTACTAGAGCACGTATCGGCTTCTTATCTATTATTACGTCTAGTTGGTTACCAGTCATCTTGGCGGTCGACGGAGGGATTTCCAGTACACGCGGCCTCACCTCCCCTTGAAGGTCGCTCTCCTTTAGTTTTCCTCGCTCCTACGGCCTGGCGACTGACTGGATCGGCGATATGGCGACGGGGATCTGTAACGACGTATTGGGGATCGGCCTCGTGGGACTTGGCGTAAAACGGCGAGAAGAGTTTGGTCGGCGTATTTCTTCAGTGCCAACGTCGTCGAAGTTCCGTCGGCGGTTTCGAGAGTTGTCAAAGACAGCCTTTCTCTCGGCAGTAGCGCATTACATGTCCAGACGTCCGCAGTGGAAACAAACAGGTCTGTTGTCAGCCGTTCTCCACACATCTGTTTTTCTGGTTCAGGTGGGAATTTCTGAACAGGAGCTCTGTATTTCCCGGTTACAGCGGCGTATGTTGGTCGTGGTCTAGTTTCTGTAGGTTTTGTTGACACTGGGGCCAAAACCCTTCAACTTCGTCTTGAACGATCTCTTCTAAGGATTGGGATCGGAGTCCAAAGATTCTTGCGTCTGGTTAACTAGTCGATGGACTTTCTCCTCGTACGATTGTGCGAATAAGAGAGACCAAATCAGTCTCATCCGTCAGGGATGCAACCGGTACGACGTTTGGAAGCCTTTCAAATCTCGGTCGACCAACTCTCTTCTGCTTCATATCTTCGATATAGTTGCACCATTTGATAAAACTTGCTGTGTCGTTGATTTCTCTCGTCAACAGGGCCTGATAAATATCCTCAGCAACACCTTCATTAGGTGACACTTTTTCGTCTTCTTTCATCAGAGGATTTACCTTGGCAAAGTCCCAATACACTTTGTATGTAGGACTGTGTACTCCTCGCCTGAACGCTGGGCTGGCATTTTAGTTGTTCTTCTGCCCTTCTGGTATATTTTTTGACGGTCACCGAAAAGTCCACTTAGTCCATTTTTAAACGCTTCCCAGGAATCTAAGGCGTCTTCGTTGTTGACATACCACTGCCTCGCAGTTCCGTCAAGAAAGAAATAAACGTTAGCCAGGCACATCATGTCATCCCACTTGTTAAAGTTGGCTACTCGATCGTACTTTTTTAAGCCATTTGAGAGGGTCTTCCCCAGGCGCTCGGAAGGTCGATGGGCTCTCCGCATTGCTGTAACGAAGGTGTTACTACAGCGGGCTTGGCTTTTGCTCGGTCGGCATTTTTGTCCTCTTCCCCACTATTTTTAACAGTCCGAATTCGGGGGATAATCCTCTTAACCGGAGGCTCCCTGCGAAGGTTGTCACTATTATCCATGTTTGACGTACCTCACCCCGCGCCTCCACCAAACGTCACGGAGTTCGAAAAAGCAGCGGCACACAGGTTCAATTAAACAAACAATTAGATTTATTCTAACGCTTGGAGCTCGATACAACACTGGACTGAGAACATGCCCAACTGGCGATGAACTCTGCTTTTATACACTTCGGAATATTCGAGAAATAACCAGTATGCACTCTAAAGAATGATCTGGATTCATCTAGAACCTAGAGAAACAATACATTAAAAACGGAAACAAAATTCCAGTCTTTGGATAAATCTGCCGGGGCCGGGATTCGAACCCGAGACCTGAGGAAGTTCAGTCCAACGCTCTGCCAACTCGGCTATCGGGACTTGTAGCAAATTATGCGTGTGGCAATAT
>BMAU01005357.1:0-13709 GCA_019973935.1 Trichonephila clavipes | reverse complement strand
ATTACCCACCCGCTTAACTGGGTATTTTACGATGTTGTATATATGTATACTGTTTACATACACTGATGATCAAAAATTAAGGACGAAGTCGAAAAATTAGCATATCAGCTGAACGAAGAGGCAGAGTGGACAGAAAGACCAATCAGGAGATTAAGTAAGGTGATGTACGGTAGCACATGCGCAGATATGCAGGTAGACGTAATGGGGGAAGTGTCTGAGTAGTATAAGGCATGTTGTCGGTGTAAGATCAGTATTTCTGGCAAAGAGATTGCACGCCGTATAGCAGTTCAAATCACACCGAGTTGCTGCCTCAGCGAGAAATGGCGAATAATCAATCTGTTAGACGACATCTGGATGCTTTTACCCGAGGTCGAATCATTGGGAAGTTGGAGGAAGGCCGCAGTGTGACAAGTGTGGCTGCAGAGTTCGGAATTGCTCACAGCATCGTTTCACGACTTTGGAGACAATTGCGAACTACAGGAACAGCTATCCGGGGGTTCAGTAGTGGTCGTCCACGAGGAACCACACCCGCAGATGACCGCGGTACATTGTCTTACAGGCCAGAAGAAACAGGCGGCAGACAGCGGGTGAAATCGCTAGACACACGACACAGGCGACTGGACGACCGATATCACGTTTTACCGTGGCCAGAAGACTGCACGGTGGTGGTCTGTTCGCACGACGCCCTGTACGGTGTGTATCTTTAACGCCTGCCCATCGGAGAAGGCGTTCTCTGTGGTGCCGGGAACACCGGAATTGGAGAGACAAAGAATGGGGACGAGTACCCTTAACAGATGAGAGCAGATTCAGTTTGAGGAGCGGTTCTCATCGCATACTCATTTGGAGAGAGCGGGGAAGCCGCAATCATCCCTCGAACATCGTTGAAAGGGACAGGTATGGAGGTCGCGGTGTTCTCGTTTGGGGAGGCATCATGCTTGGTAGTCGTACAGACCTTCACATCTTCGACGCAGGTTCAGTCTTATTCCGTTATTGTAACGAGATTCTTCTTCCATATGTGCGTCTTTTTAGAGGCGCTATGGGTCTGCAGTTCCTTTTCATGGACGACAATGCACCATGTCATCGCACAGTAGCTGACGAACAGCTCTTAGAGAGTGAGGATATTGAACTATGGATTGGCCGGCACAATGTCTGGATCTCAATCCCATCGAGCATGTATGGTATTTTCTAGGCAGACGCTTGGCAGCTCGTACCTTACTGCCAGTAACGATTCGGGAGCTTCGATTGGCGCTGCAGGACGAATGGGCAGCAATGCCTCAACAACTCATTGACACCCTCATTCTCAGCATGGGTAGACGCTGTGAAACCTGCCTAGAAGTCAGGGAGATCATATCCCCTACTAAAGACCGGATGTTTCTTGCTGGACACCCATCACAGGGATGTTTCCGCCTTCAGTCGCATTTGCGCTCCATGCTACTTTTCAATCAAGCTTCTTTTTATCCCTCTGATTTCTCTTTTAGTAAGTGTTGCTTACATTACACATGTCCTTACGTATTGGGGATCTTACGGTATTAAATGTGTTGATTTGGAAAGCTCTTTGTACAAAATTATATTGAAAAAACCGTCTCGTCCTTAATTTTTGCTCACCAGTGTAGAACTATAAGTGTTGCGGTTTACTGTGTCCAAACGCCTTCCCTAAGGTGGTCTAATTGCCCTCCGTCCTGAATGCTAAAAGTTGCCCACTGGCGGAACCGTTTAGAATGGTGTAAGGAGCACAAAAACTGTACATCTCATTATTCTCGTTTCCTCCTCATGGATTAAGAGAGTCGTTTCAGTGCCACAAGCGATTCTCAACGCCAATTGCTTTAGAGGGATCGGGACTTTGTTTTATTCCACTAATATCACAAAAAGAGACCGATAAATGGCCCTGGAATTGTCGTTTTAGAAGGCAATATGCTGAACAATAGTATTGAGAACCACTTTTTCGACAGAGGTCTGTAACTGGGGAAGGAGTTGATCCTACCCCATTTTCGTCTTTTCCGAGGTGCTATTGGACCACACTCCGTTTTAATGCATGGCAATGCCTGGCCACATTGGAATGCTGATTTCAGTAGCTACTGGAAAGAGAAAATATCATTCGAATATATTGCCCCAGCGTTCTTCCCTGATTTAAATCCCATCAAAAACGTGTAGAATGATTTGGCAAGATGCCTTATGACCCAATTACATCCTCCGCAGAACACCAAACAACTAAAATAAACGCTGATTGAGCAATGGGCACTCTTACCTTAAAGAATGTTCAACTGTCTGGTGCTGAGTAATGAAAGACGGTAAGAAACAACCACTAGAGTAAGGGGAGGGCATTTTCTACACTAAACACATCTGCTTGTTGTTCCTCCTCTTAGACAGACAATCATTTGTGACGATACTATTCGTTGAATAAAGCCTTTTTTATGTGATTCCATACTGCATACATCGTATCCATTTTACTATATGCATTATATTCATTTTGCTCAACTGCATCATCGTTTAAGTACAATAATTCTGTCTCTCATTTCTAAATTTCCTGCCTCTCACAAAGTTTCGGGTGAAGTTATGGCAAAAAAAAATTTGTTTAAGTTTTGTACTCCAGTGTATAGTGAAAAGATTTTATGTTATACGTAGAAGCATCCTCTGATACGTAAAATACCAGATGATGTATTTGCTTCAATAATTACACATTAAATGGATCTCCTCCTCGTATGTATTTCTTACAAAACACTTTTTTATCTAAATAAGATACGTATTACCATGTAAACGAACAACCAAACCTCTTAAAATATAAAAATTATATTTATTGCATACATGAACTTTGACTGCCGATATAAACTGATAAATAAACTTTATTATGTATACAAAATTTCTAAAAAAATATTATACTTTTTTAACTTTCTTTTTACTTATTTCAATCTATTGTTGTTTTGCTTAATGGGATTAATAGCACTTCATATTAATTTAAGTAAAACAGACGTTAGTGTTGTGCGATTACTATTCTCAAAATATTATAATGCTAATTGCTTATATGCATTACTTTTACCCACAGATTTGTTAACCTTTTAATTAATATTCTACTGTAAGGGCACAATCACTTTCAGGAATTAATGTTTTAATGTTTGAAAATAAGTTCTAAAATTTTCATTTTGAAAAACTGCTGTCTTTTATCTACTTGAATAAGGAGTTTTATTTTTAAGTACACTTATAAATTTATCTTATTTAATTGATATTTTTCTTAAAAAAATTAATAATAGATCGAATTTTCTTATGTTTCTTAAGAATAGAAATTTTCATTGTATATATATATATACAAGCCAGCTCTCTCATCTGAAAATCACGATTTTATGAGTTCTATAACCCACACGATGGCTTCGTTATCTTGGTACCTTTTCTCATTTCTGCTATTTAATCGTAAATGAAACTATTTTAAATGTGTTAAATGTAAATATTTTATCTCTGTTTCAGTATTTGGTTATTCATTGATTATTTATCCCATTTTGAAACTTAAACTGGAATGTTTGTGATTGTTTCTTTTTTCATTTATTTTCCACCATTAATTCTTAAATAAAAAGGAATTTTAATTGTTAAGATTACTTAATTATAACTACAACTTAATCAATAATTTTAACAAAATACGTTCTGATTTTAACTACTCTGTAATTGTTTTTATAATGTTGTTGTTATTTTTATTACATGTAATTAACCAGCTTTAATGGAGAAATAAATTGCTGAATATTCAAAAGTAATTACAAAGTACTTAAATTAAATAAAAAGAAAACACCCCATTAAATGAAATACATATAATTTCAAAGAATGTTCCAATTTACTAAAAAAATTTATCTAATCTAAGTGACACTAAATATCATAAATATTATCCATTTATACGCTTTTGGAAAATCACGGTTCCGAACTAAGTCGGATACCTTAATCTGTAAGATGAAAATATAGATCATTTTCTCAATTGTCATCTGAGGCTGAAAAAACTAATTGTTTACATTTTTTCCAATCAAGACAAAACAATCAGTCATTTATTTATTTTATTTTCAGAACGGTTTTCTATTCAGCTTTAGTTATGCATTAAAATTTGCATTTATTTTGCATTTTGCTTCGATATTATCACAACAGTCACTGTAATTGAGGTAATAAGCGGATTAGATATCTTCGCTACTTAGGCTCTTGTGTGTGCTCATCGAAAAATTATTATAAAAAAACTCTTTAAAAAAATTACAATATACAAATTCGGAGGTACACAACTGATGTGTTAAAGCATTTTCAACTCCTTAAACGTTTTTCGAATACTAATTTCTTCAACGCAAAACCAATTAAGAGCTACATAGATAATTTTTATTTTTAAATACAGTCGAATCTCCATATTACGAACTTCTATATTGCGAATTTTTCTATGTAGCAAACTTTTTCCTGGAACCAAGAACACATTCACGATTTTCCTTGTAAAATAACCTTCCAATAGCGAAGTGCATTTTCTATTTAGCGAACTATTTCTCTTGTGACTCATCCCCCCCTATTTTATAGTATTTATGAACATTTAAAATTATACTCTCTTTTGACACATTTTATGGTAGTCATAAATCTTGAACTTGTTTTTTTAGGCGCCAAACTCGCCAAGAGCAATAAAATTCAGGGCATTTCATCCAAGAACTGCAACCTTTAACCTCCATTGTCCAGTTCACTGAAAACATCTTTGTTCTCTTACTAACCTTAGTTGAGTCTGGTATCCTTGAACTAGTCTTTGTTCATTTGGAATGTTGATTGTACCGGGGTAACTTCGTTTCTTGTAGATCAAAAATGTTAAAATGTAAGCGTTTGAGCACCAAAGAAAAAATTTAATTCTACAGGAAGTGGATAATGGCGTCAAGAAACTTTCCTTGCAGTTTTCTTTCTTTCTTTCTTTTTGATACATAGGTTAGATATATAAAAAAAATATATATTAATTTACAAAAAGATGTGAATAATTACTTTTTTAAAAAAATATATAGTGTTCATGAATTTAAAATATTTGTTTCATGTGATTTATCAAGAAAATCGAAAGATGAATCTCTATGTAACGAATTTTCCAAATAATGAACTTTTTCTGGATTTAGCGACATCGTTAAATAGAGGCTCGACTGTATATTATTCTTTACATTTAGTAAAAAATGTAAATGAAGTGAAAATGAAACAAGTGATATTGTAACCGCCCTTGTGTTTTTTTAATAACTCTAGACCAGAGATAAAAATGACCCATCAGGCCTTTTTAAGCCCGGCCAATTGTTCTTGGAAATATTTATGAAAAATTGTTTCTTTTTAATATCAATTTTCTTTTTTGCTGTCGGTGTCGTGTGGTTGCGAATTCATATTTTTTTTTTTTATGATTAGCAATAATAGACAACAGTGGAGTAGCGACCATTTTATGAGTGGAACTAATTTTTAACTATTTTTCATATCTTACAAATGATAAGTATTCGAATAAAATACGTTGTTTCAAAACGATTGGCAAGTTGTCTATTTTGAAGTGAAAAGCAGAGCATGTGTGGATCAGTACTTGTTTGATTTGTCGTGAAAGTGTTGTATTTAAAAAATACCAATAAACAGGAATCGTACAATAGCACTTTTCCTCGATGATCTCTTTCAAAAGGTGACAAATAGGCTTTCTTAAATAATCTTTACAACAGCAAAAAAAGTGTTTTGTCGGTGGTAATGTCACAGCCGTAACAACAGTTCTATTAAATTTGTTATATTATTGGTAATCATATGAAACCGTTTGCTGATGCAGATATTGTGAAGGAGTGGTTCTTAAATGCTTCCAATTTGGAAAAAATTCAGTTACAAAAATAAATTAATAATAATAATTAAAAAAGCAAAATAGGAGTTTTAATATTTTGATCAGCTTTCCACATTTTAAATTTTCTATGTCATCTTGATCCCCCCCCATATGTTAGCTATTTCAGCGACCCGCGTGAAATAGCTAACATATGTATGCGGCCCGTCAGAAAAAAGGTTGAGTACCTCTGATCTAGACCGTAAGCTCCGAAAAGAGTTCCTTCAAACCCTTGGGTGTCCTCGTGAATGTTGATGGAGTTCCTAGAAAATTACATTAATTACGGGCAACGTTATATAGTGTACAAAAATTGTATTATTTTGAAAGTTAATATAAATTAGCAATATTGTGTGATTATTGATTTTATTTGTGTTAAAAGTTTTTTGATAAATATATTATATATATCTCATCAGACTGACCATATGATCGGGACATCTGTTTATGCATCTCAGCGTCTAAGGTCACGTATACTGATATAGGCACAGTAGGCCTTGGCCCTCATGGGCTGTTGCGCCACTGAGTGTAGTAAATTATAGATCAGGACTGTCCAACCCACAGCCAGGGGGACGCATGTGGCCCGTCTTGAAAAATTTTGCTGCCCGCGAGATTCTTTACAACTTTGCAAAATTCGACTATTTTGAACAATATTTTTTGTGAAAAGAGTTTTTATTTTTTGTAAAAAATAAATCCCGTAACTGTTATTATTTTATCACGTCGCTTCTGTTACTGCGAATCTCTTTTTTTTTTCTAAATTGAAATTTATCAAACATAAATCGTGCTCAAATTTTACGCACGAAAATCTGCATCATCAATTACGATACGCAAATACACATGCATTGAGATCGACTTCCAAAAACTAAATGAAAGAGTTGTGAGAAACAGATATCTCACTAATTAAATAAATTAAACATTATTTAAACATTGTACTATTATTATTATACTATATATGTTTGTATACATGAAAAACAATGAAAACAATAATTATATATCAGTCTATTTTAAATTTCCACTTCAACAAATGTTTGTAATGGATCCAAGTCTAAATAAAGATATTTATTTTTATATGCGGCCTGCGGGATTGTAAAATTTTCCGAAGTGGCCCATCATTGGGTTTGCTACCCTGTTATAGAAGAATACATAAAATACAATTAATGACAAGCATCGCACAGCGGAAGTTAGACTGATAGTTGTTGCTGCCGTCTGTGCAAATTGAAATGGAGACGGAATCTCGTCTCTTAAAGTAATAAATTGTAAAAACATATGACTACATTAAAGAGTCGTGCTTCTAGTCCACAATTTAGTTTTGTGAATATCCCCAGATGAGAAATAAATGCAAAATATTTTCCCTGTTATTCGTTGTATGTTACATTTGTTAAAGTAATTGACATCTTTTTTGTGCATAATTTACTAACCATTGCTATAATTTTTAAAGTTAATTTATAATATATCTAAAACACTGAACTCTTTTTTACACAGTCATCTTTTATACGAGTACATATCTTTTATACGATCTGTACATTCGGAAACGTCTGCTCTAGACTGATTGTCTAAAGCAGCAGAAGCGCCCACTTTTTCAATACGAACTAAGTGAAGGTTGAAAGGGCTTGCTATGAAATATCGTCCAAGTTCTTTGTCTTTAATAATTTCATAATAATAACTGCTCGTATGTAACTTAACGCGAAATAGACTATGATTGTTATACTAAATAATAATTTCAGTGATCCCAAACACCGAATCTACCAAATCCAGTGTAACTTTTCAAATCCAATTCTCCATATTTTCACTTTTCCGCTGCATACATAAATTACGAATAATGTATTATACTTAATACTTGGTACCATCAGAGTTTTTCTTAAGTGCTTGCAATATATACACAGAAAAATAAAACGAATGAAAGGAAACTCTACAATGTCAACAAGCCCGATATATCTTAAATTATATAAAACCTTAATGCAAGTACTTATCAGATTTTTTGAGGAAAAATGGCTCATATTATACAAAGTGTGATGCATATATTAAAATTTAACACGAAATGATAAGTCCTAAAAAGCAGCGGATCCAAACCGTGTTGTAAAAATCAAACCATTTTATGCTGATCAAAACTCAAATTAAATTTCATTCTAAATTAATTAAATGTTTATGAATTGCTTTGTTTGATAATGGAGTTAAATTTGTTGCATTTCAAATTCATATATTTGCATAAATACATGAAATCTGTAATACGTGGAATATTATTCAAACAACGCAATCTCATATATTTATTTTAGAATCCGTGCATATGTATACATTAGGGAATGGACATTTTTTGATTCCATGAATATTGTTTGTCCGCAACAGATGCATTGAGAGTAATGCGTATTGCAAAATGCAGATCAGTATAAAAAATACCAATAAAAACATGATTTACTAGAAATTACTTTGATTTTGTCACGAAAATTTATCGTCATGACCTTATTGAATAAAACAAAACACGACTAAACATTCCAATCAAGCGAACGAGCGCCTCCGATTGATTATTTCAGCTGTTCAAAACGCCTATTTCCAGTAATAAGTAGGCTTCAGGCAATCTTTCACAAAAAAATATTTAAGAAGGTGTTTATACTAAAAGGGCGGTGTTTCTCGAAGAAAATATGTTCCTGCATAAGATATACATCATTTTCTGAATACTATTAGTTTATCTTATGTACACAGGTTTAATGATTCGAGGAATTACCATTTGAAGTGTCCTTAGATTCAGAAATCGTGTGAATTATATGTTTAACAAAAACAAATAGTTTTGTGATGATTCGAATGGAATTTTTCCAGTCCTCTTTCTTAATTATTTCTTTCTGAATTTGAGAAATCATGAGGCATGAATCTTCCGTAAGGTAGTGTTCAAGTTTTTTGGCATTCTTTTTATTCACTGAGCACAGTACAGAAATTTCTATCTGGCAGCCTGAGGTAAGATTTTCTGATCCAAAAATGAAAACTTTGTTATGTGAATAATTTCATCTTAATCACACATAAGTTTTTGACTCTTATAAATTTGTAGACAAAAATCGTGCCACAGATGCACAGTTTACAATTTCAAGCAAAAAGTATTTTTAAAAAGTTAGAAAAATGAATGATATTAAATGAAAAACATTAAAACAATTGTACTGAAATTTTCTTTCAATTACGCTGATAATTCTTTTCAGTAATTTTAAAACCATCGGGGGAATCTTTTGTATAATTTGGCTATAAAATAATATAATTGTTTATCTTCGTCTTTTAAAAGTTTTTCCAGCTCAATTGCTCCGTACAGACCTATTTTTTTTTTTTCGGGGACTCTAAAATCACCACATTTGACATAATTTTTCATCAAGAGTTTTGTGATAATCCTTTTTAATATGGAACTCTAAGCATCCGTTTTGAATTCAGAAATGAGTTCTTTCTTCCAGGCTTCGAATCGGAACTGAACCGAAAACCGAAAAAGAAACATTATTTTGATCGGAACGGCAACGAAAAAATAGTATCTACTGATTTCGTTACGAGATATCTTCACTCATTTTGTTACTGTAAACAAGTTGTCAGTTTTTTTCTAATTTAACGTCAACCTTATAATTGTCATCATTGCAATTGCATGTATATTGTTTCTTTTCTGTTTTGATGTCCACTAGTACTTTTCTGTTTCAGTTTCGCATGAGACCACTTGTAGAAGACAAATTTAATTCAGTTGAATGAACTAAAATCGTAGATAGTATTTTAAGCTGTGAAGTCTATAACCTTTTCTTTATCATTAATTGCTTCTTTTTATATACTTTTTAGATGTTTCATTTCGTTTTGAAAAAATTGGAAATATTTAGCTTTTCTCTCACATGTACGTGAAATTAAATAATTTTCTTCTTCGTTTTGAAACGACGAAGGAAATTATTGTGATTGATAGGAAAATTAGGAATAGTTTCAAAAAGTGTCACTGATAAGTCTCTCAAATATACTCACAGATGCTTCTATACTTTTGGAACTTGGAATAGTATATCTATACTTTTCTATCTATACTATATCTATACTTTTCTATCTATACTATATCTATACTTTTCTATCTATACTATATCTATACTTTTCTATCTATACTATATCTATACTTTTCTATCTATACTTTTCTATCTATACTATATCTATACTTTTCTATCTATACTATATCTATACTTTTCTATCTATACTATATCTATACTTTTCTATCTATACTATATCTATACTTTTCTATCTATACTATATCTATACTTTTCTATCTATACTTGGATATCTATACTTTTGGAAGTTGTATAAATTCTACCGAAGAAATCGTACAACGCTCATAGTATAATCTAGTACTCATTTTAGTTTATTAATTTTTTGTTTGTCTTCCGATGAGAAGCAGCTGTTTTTTCCTATCTTTTTTTCAAAAATCGAGAGAAACATTCAGATTAAGTAAAAGAAAGAAATTGTAGAATTCACTACTGAACTTTCGTTTCATAAGAGTTTAAAAGTAGTTTTTTAAAAGTAATGAATATATATATAGCTGGATTAATTTCAATACTTGAGCATTGCTAAATTTTACATCTTTTTATAGACTGCACTGTTTTTTTGAGCTAGTAAAGATATGTGAAGAAGGAAAATAAGCAAAGTCGCGAAATTTAATGCACATATTTTTTTTTTCCCCACATATCATTAATAACGTTCTGTACTATATGTCTATTAAAATTAGTTGCTCATTAAGTTTAGTTTTGAAAAGTTTCTTTGTTTGTTATATCTACCATTTCTATGTCATACTATCGTTTTATCATTTCATCTTACGTAAATACGAAAACTGTTGAAATTCTGAATCAATTCAGTATTCATATAACTGTGTTTTTATTTTATAAGTAAATATTCCCCTTCAAAGAGGTATTTTTCAAAATTTTATTGTTTTACGACTTCAAATAGGTAATAGTTCATTTGGATACTTTAGTATGACTTTCTACAAAACTTAAGAAAAAAACTTTTTCTCTTTTTTGAATGAAAATCTCACATTAAATTAAAAGCCTAAACGAAAATTTATTTTAGAATTTTTGGGGTTTTTTTTTTGTTTTCAATTGAACCTGAAAATGCCAATCCATATAAAATAGTTGACAACATTGGAATTTCTTTCCTTCTTTCACATGTTCATTTCAGAAATTTTCTTTATGATTAGTCCTCGTCAATTTGCTTCCAATTTTAAGTCCCTTAAAATCCGAGAGAAGAACTAGAGATTCTTATTTAGAAAAAATCAAAATTTTTACTGAGTTAGCGTAATGAATGTAAAAATGAATCAAAAGAATTCAACGCATTAAATTTCTTCAAAATTTTTCGAGCTGAATTAAAGGTACATGGTGAATAGCTCCTACATTATTGCTTAGAATTCTGCTTAGCTAATTCAATAATTAAATGCTTAAAAATTATGTTCACAGAATTCTATTTCAAACAAATTAAATTTCTAATCGTGTGTTAAACACAAAATTCGTACTTTAAAAGAAAAAAACAGTATTATTATTTTATGAAAAAAATATATAATTTTAAACTGTGCCTTTTAGCTAGAAGGATAATCATTTGAGGAAGAGAAGATCACTCATTAGATTGTTAACACTTTCGTAATACGAAACATTTTGGAAAAAAAAGTAACATAAAAATGATTCGCAGGATTTTAAAGAAAAAAATATATAATTAATCTGGCAAAAGGAATCAGTAATGTTCATTCAGAAATGATAATTACAATTTGGATTGATCTGAATTATATACACACTAGCCGTTACCCACCCGCTTCACTGGGTATTTCACGATGTTGTATGTATGTATACTGTTTACATATATATTAATTATTGATATCTAGCATTAAGAATTCGATTGTATTGAAAAATATATTTATAGCTGTTACACTCTCACCCCCTGATATAAAAAGAACATAAATTATAATATCTAATATTTCTATTTATATCTAAAATAGAAGGAGAAAGATTTTTTCGCTCACTTAACCTAATAATCAAGTGGATTTCCACCAAAGCAACTTTCAGTGGATCTCTACTCCATAAAATAAACATGCGTGCTGAATTTCAAGTCTAAATCTAACAGAGCAAAAACGAAATTTTTATCATCAATACCTCGTTGACAGCATTCTTAGCGGATTCCAATTCAACAAAAGAGACATGCAAACCAAATTTTATTATTATAGTCTTAACAGTTCAAAAACGGGAATTTTGTCTATCAATACGCCCCAATAACTCTCCCCGCTTCCCCCTGGAGTTGATTTCCGTAAAATCCATTCTTAG
Source organism: Trichonephila clavipes (assembly GCA_019973935.1). Taxonomy (NCBI): domain Eukaryota; kingdom Metazoa; phylum Arthropoda; class Arachnida; order Araneae; family Nephilidae; genus Trichonephila; species Trichonephila clavipes. The sequence goes on along the minus strand of BMAU01005357.1, from coordinate 1,619 downwards.
TGGAACTCTATTCAACTAAAGAAAAGTTCTCAACAAATTTCAAGTAAATGAGTTAAATTCAAAAACTGGAATTTTTCTATAACACGCCTTAATCCTTCGCAAACCCACTCCTTTGGGGGTCCGTTTCCGCAAAAATGTTTCTAAAAGGAACTTTAGTCCAAGAACGGAACATACTTTCTTATTTTCAAGCAGGTGTTTCTATTAGTTGAAAAGCGGAAATATTTATCAATTACGCCCCTTAATCCCCCTCAGTGACCCTTGGGAATCAATTTTCCCCAAAACTATTTTGTAGCGGATCTCTACACCATGAAAGGAATTCGCTTACCAAATTTTAAGACTGTGCGTTGCAATCAGCTTACTAAATTTCGAGATTTTACGTCTAATAATTTAAAAGAGGAGTTAATTGCCTATAAAGCCACTTAATACTTTGCAACGCCACTTGGGAGTTGATTTTGACAAAACACATTTTGCAGCGGATCTGTAATCTATTATATGAATCCGCTTACAAATTTCAAGACTGTACGTCTAATAGTTTAAAAATGGAAATAATTATCTATAACGCCCCTTAAGCCCCGCAACGCCACTTAGAAAACGATTTTCACAAAATCCATCTTATAGCGGGTCTCTACTTAATGAATGGAATCTGCTTACTCAATTTCAATATTTTACGTCTAATAGTTTAAAAAAGGAGTTAATTGCCTATAACGCCCCTTAATTCCCCACAACGCCACTTCGGGTTGATTTTCACAAAACCCATTTTGCAGCGGATCGGTACTTTATGAAAGGAATCCGCTTACCAAATTTCAAGACTGTACGTCTAATAGGTTAAAAATGGAAATAATTATGTGTAACGCCCCTTAAGCGCCCTAAACGCCCCTTTTAGGTCAATTTCCGTAAAAATCATTATATAGAAATTCTCTACCTTATGAAAGAAATCTGTGTACCAAGTTTCACGACTGTACATCTAATAGTTTAGTAATGAAAATAATCATCTATAACGCCCCTTGAGTTTCGAACTTTGTAAAATTCGTTCTTAGCTGACGTCTACTCTATGAAGGGAAACTACCTACCAAATTTCAAGTCTGTAAGTTTAATAGTTCCGGAGATATCGTGATTAGTCAGTCCGAGAGTGAGTGAGTCGCTTTTCTCCTTTATATATATATAGATTTTTGTGTTATTCCAATAATCTTTTACACATTTTCATTTATTTCCTTAGACGACACAGAAGACACGTATACAGCACAAAGAACATTACATAACTGAGTCTATAAGGTAAAATGTACATCTCTCAAATGAGACTTGCAGCGCCATCTATTCATTTTACATTTAATTTGCAACAAGGACAATATTCTATGAAAAAGGACGTAACCGGATTCATCATCATATCCTTCAATTAATAAAACTGTACGCAGAATGATTTGAGGTGATCTATCGTAGGATATAGCACTCCACACCTCCATCAGGTAATCACGGTAGGTTTTTGTAAAATAAAATATTCTTTGAATAATTCTTACCGCTCCTCTCTCTCTCTCTCAACAGATGGACCCCATAGCCATCTACTTCAAGACTGAAGTGAAAATCATTGCTTAACACTAGGGATGCCACTCTGCTGGTAACTA
>BMAU01005356.1:0-10590 GCA_019973935.1 Trichonephila clavipes | reverse complement strand
GCCCATTCATTTTTCTTTGTCGTCTTTAAGGTATCCGTACACCTTCGAAGAAAATTTTTTTAAAAACTGTAAATATTTGCTATTAAAATATTTTTTACTGATGAAATATAACTTAAAACTATAGAAAAAATACATTTAATATGTTACTTGTAGTACATAAAAATTTTAGGGACTAAAAAGCATAGTGTAAATAGTAATTAAATTGATTATTAGAATAGCACATAACTCAAATGTAAACAAAAATATCCCTTTTCTGTAAATTTGATGATGATCATTATAACATTTTTTGGGCTGGTACTATTTTCCTGATGATAATCAATTTATTACAATTTTTATCAAGTTTCGAGTAAAGAACATTGAAAAATCCTTAAAAATTATTACGAGCATGATATATACCTTAGTTACTAAAAACATATCAACTATATAATTATGAAAGTAGTAGGGGTTCTTTAAATCTATAAAACAAATATATTTATAAAATTTCAACTAATTTGGTTCACAACTTTTTTCTGATATTTACGTTGTCAGATGTCAATACGTTAAACAAATTCATTTTTGAGATAAATCAGAAATAAACTTTGAACTGCAAATTTTAATATTAAACACAATTTGATATACTTAAAATGCTCCTGATTTATAAATAACACCTTCTTTACTCTCTAAAACATTGATTTTTTTTTTCCTTGTAGCTCTTAAAATTTTTCTACGCTGCTTTACATTTGGTGAATGTCGTTCTGCGTCGTTAATTCTATTGATGTCAAGATGTTTGTATGCTTTTTAAAGTAAAATTAACCAGGAGTTATATTAAGTTTTTAAAAATTTCAACACAACCCTTGTATCCATCATTAAATTGGATCACAGCATCAATGCACTAGATTTTAAAGTTTTGAGGCACACGAAAACTTCCTCGGGTACTCTCTGCCATATAACGCCATTTAAACACTGGTTTGAATTTTGTGTTTTTGCCATGCAGGCATTTAGTAAGCAGTTCTTTGGTACACAACTCTAAATATGTAGGCTTAATCGTGTTTAGTACTTCATTTGATAAGCCTTTATATTTTTCGTTTGGCTTTTGCCACAAGACAGTGCTCGCTGGTAGTAGCACCAACAATCTTTTCCGATGACACTGCCCATGCATCAGTTTCTCGACACTTGATGAGCAATGAAACAAAGCCGCAATAACATTTTGCTGAAGACCGGATAGGTTTCCAACATTGCTACGAACGAACAGCAATCCTATAATAGTTTTTGCAATCGGTCAATAAAAGAGTCGGTGAGTTTGCCTTTACCAGACAGATTTTATTTTTAGACTTAAGTTTGCGCAATCTCACCTACTCTCTTTTGAACATGACCAATGCATTCATATTTTTGTGACGCTATCCTTCCCATAAGTATCTTTGACACTGATAAAGCCCTTAGAGTCCCCGTCACCATAATAATGTGCATATTTGAGGCCTCGTTTGACAATAGAACATTGGAAGATTCTCGTAGAACCAACAGCTTCCATTTTTAACGCAGAACCTTGAAAATTGCTATGGCACACGTGATCTTCTGCAAAGTTTCCGACTCAATGCTTCTAGGCATTTTAGAAATCTTTCTGCAGGTGGGACAATATGACGACATTATTTCAATGTCTACTACTTTACCAGTGTCAACTGACAAAGCTGCGACACACCCATTCATGGAAGAGTAACCTCTACGCTGCCACGTTCCATCAACTGAAATGCCACATTCAACAATTTTATTTTTAGTAGGATGTGCACTAACAGTTCAGAAGCTGCTTTTGCATTGATAGTTCACTAACATGAGTTTATTCTCATGATTAGTGTACGCAGTTTTACTGAGCCTGGGTAAATTTAACGTACCACATAATTTAAACCCAGCAGAAAAAACATTCCCAATTTGTCTCATACCATACACAAATCTTGTATTTACTTCAGGACAGTTTAAAGTTTTCTTTGAACTAGAAAACCCTGAGTAAAAGTCACAATGTTTTCCTGATAACAAAATTTGAACATAAACCATATGTGGAATCCTCAGAAAGCAGGATACCTTCTTCGAAACATCTTGGGCAGCAAAGTTGTAAAAACTAATTTAAAAGGACTTCCATATCAATTATTCTGTTACCAGTAAGTGGTTTACGTTGATATTCTGCTATTTCTTCATCAAAGGCAAAGGCAGGTATTTAATTTTGAAGAACTGGCGTTGGTAGATGTTGCGCTGCTATTTTTTGAATGTTTAATGGTAGATCCATTTACTAGAAATTGGCGTTTTCTCTTTGCACTAACTCTACGTTTAGCATTACCCATTTTAAATGACAAAAATTAAAATTTTCTGCTATAAAAGGATTAAACAAAAAAGCTTATAAGAGCTACGCAATCATAAGCAAATGTAAACAAACAGTAAACACTCTATTTTCTTGCCAGATTCTAGATAAAAATATAAATAAAAACCTGTTGCCAATTATATTCTTGATAATTCTGAAAACTCAAATTCATATTTTTAAAGTTTAAATTTCTTACTACCGCATATTTAAACGATACTTTGAAAAATAAAAATGTCAACAAACGTTTTTTTTCTACTTCGCAATGCAGACTTGTACTTCCGGGTTCAAAAAGGTGCTATCGAATGAAACTCAAATCCCCATAACTTAAGTTCTAAATAAGATAGAAACAAAATTTAAAACACCATTTTAAAGAAAAAAGTTCATATTTTCAAATAACATTTAAATTAAAATCGAAAAAATTTGACGAAAATGACGTTTTGAAGGTGTACGGATACCTTATTTTCTTTGTTCTTTCTAATAACATTGGTAGACCATTCATTTCTTTGTGTTTAACTACCGTATACTAAAAATTGGTTCTTTGTTCGTTCTAACGTTGGTAGAACGTTGGTTCTTTTGTTCCAACGTTGGTAAACCATTCATTTCTTTGTGTTTAACACATTATTTGTTCATTGTAATAACGTTGCCAGCCCATTCATTTCTTTTTGTGTTTAAGGTTTTGTTCATTCTAACAACGTTGGTAAACCATTAATTTCTTTGTGTTTAAAAAATTCTTTGTTCATTCTAATAACGTTCATTTATTTGTAACGCTCACTTAATAATCGTATTATTTAAAAATACAATGACTCCACATGGTCAGGATCCCTTAATTCACTGTAAATTTCTAAATTTCAGCGTTTGTGCCAAATGCATTCAACTTGGGTTCCTCAAAAAATTAGGATCTTAAATGTCCTCTATAATCCGACGCTCAAAAACACCAATAGTATTTTCATCCTTTAGTTTATACACAAAGTTCTTTAAAAATTGTTTTTGAAGTGATAACTTCTAATGGCGCGATTTGCCGGAGAGTGAACTTGAATGATCGTCACACTCTGGAATGTAACGCTCATTCGGCTTTTTTCGTCTTCATTCGGACATAGATACCGCTAAAAAGGAAAGGAGGAACGTTTCCCCTCCACCACTCTGAAACCGGTAGTTTGTCTCCCAACCAATAAAAGTAAAGTTCTTAGCTTCGATATAAGTGCCCCCTCCGTCACCACTTTCTAGGGCAGGGTGTGACAAATCTATATGGAACTTTATCACTAACCTTCTGAGTCGTCTTTTTTAGGGAAATTTAATTCCCTGCCTATTTCCAATCAGCTCCAAAGAGAGGACTGGATTCCTTGTTATGCAGATTAGATAAAGTATTTAAGTCAAACGGAATAGTAAAGTTATAGCAGTAGGAGAGAGATTGAAAAAAAGTTATAATAGTGAAGTTAGATTTATAATTGAAGATTTCTTGATGGATAATTTAATCTCAGGAAGAGTTGAGATTCAGTGTGGTAAATATTGATTTATAAATTAAAGTCTCATTAAAGCTTTATATTAGAATTGAGATTAAAGTTAAATGTTCAATAGGAACATTATAGAATATAATTCTGGGATCTCTTATCGCGGTAATCTCTGCGTGATCGATATTCTAATTGTTAAATAATTGGATCATTAAATATTTAAGTTAGTTTAAAGGAAAACCCTTTTTATACCTCATATAACTATTTCTTGATTTATTTGTTATTAAAAGTCTTTGATTCTATTTGGGAAAGATTACCAAATAAAATAAAAGTTATTTATAAAAATGGCTACTGGTTCTTATATGACTCAACTTATTCTCGTTCTCAAAGTGAGGTCCAAGGGGACCTTCACAAGGGGTGGCAAACACAAATGACCTCGTGGGCCACTTCGGAAGAACTTTACAATCCCGTGGGCCGCATATAAATATATATATATATATATATATATATATATATATATATATATATCTTTATATTAGATTTGGATCCATTACAAACATTTGTTGGAATGAAAAAATTTAAAACAAACTCATATATTATTATTGTTTTTCATTGTTTTCATGTATACAAACATAGTACAATAATAATAATGCAATGGTCAATTAATATTTAATTTATTTAATTAGTTAGATATCTGTTTCTCAACTCTTTCCACTTAGTTTGTGCAAGTCATCTCAATGCATTTTGTATTTGCTTATCGTAATTGATGTTGCAGATTTTCGTGCGTTAAGTTTGAGCACGATTATGTTTTATAAATTTCAATTTAAAAAAGAGCTTCGCAGTAACAGAGCAGCGTGAGATAAAATAATAACAGTAATAAGATTTTTTTTTTTTGTAAAAAAAAATAATAAAACTTTTTTAGACAAAAATATTGTACAAAATAGTCGAATTTTGTAAAAAGTTGTAAAATATCTCTCGGGAGCCGCAAAATTATTCAAGGTGGGCCACATGCGGTCCCCGGACCGTGGATTGGACGCCCTGTTCTAAGGAATGAATGTTATTCTTTCTAATCCTAGTTGAAGCATGAAAATGAAATGTAGTATTTTTAAAAAGTAGGTTCAGAGAGAAAAAGAAATCCTACACTAAAATTAAACAAAAAATGTAGAAAAAGGACAAAGTTTTATAGAACTAAGTAAATAGTATTATTATCATTAGGAATATTGCAGTGATCTTAAGAAAAAAATCTATTTTTTGTAAGCAAAAACAATGTGAGCAAATAGTTCTATTAATCACATTACTTAAATATACTCTTTTGAGTCTAAAAAAGGAAAATTAAAACAATTACAAATTTAAAATAACAAAATTAAGTATAAAGCTATTAAGAAAATTTACATTAAATAATTTAAATACAAAAACAAAAAATAATTAAGAAGACTCCTTGCAGTAGCACCGGATATATTTGTACAAAACTCCCACACAATGACAAACGAGGTAGTATAAGGCAGATATTATGTGATATTGTCACGGAGTTCGAAAGAAGTACACAGTTCAATTAAACAAACAATTAGATTTATTCTAACGCTGGGAGCTCGATACAACACTGGACTGAGAACATCCCCAACTGGCGATGAACTCTGCTTTTTATACACTTCGGAATATTCGAGAAATACCCAGTATGCACTCTAAAGAATTATCTGGATTCATCTAGAACCTAGAGAAACAATACATTAAAAACGAGAACAAAATTCCAGTCTTTGGATAAATCTGCCGGGGCCGGGATTCGAACCCGAGACCTGAGGAAGTTCAGTGCATCGCTCTGCCAACTCGGCTATCGGGACTTGTAGCAAATTATGCGTGCGGCATTGCTCCCTCGAAAAAAGAAGACAGCGCCCCGCTGTCATTTTGTTCAAGGGTCTTTATTCTGAACGAGTAATGGGTCCTTTGTATGATTCTTTGGGAGGAATATCCTCGGTTTCGATTTGCTCGGCGGGATCATGGTATGGTTTCATACGCAGTACATGGACAACTTCTCTTAGTTTTCTTTTTCGTGAAGCAGGATCAAAATCTTGTACTGCGTAAGTCACGGCTGATAAACGGCGTAGCACCTGATACGGTCCGAAATACCTTCTTAAGAGTTTTTCGGAGAGACCGACTTTTTCTCACTGAGTATAAACCCATACGAGATCTCCGGGAGCGTAGGGATACCATTTGGTGTTTGGAATCGTAACGTCGACGATCTTTGTCTTGAGCTCTCAGAGTGTGCACTCGGGCTAGCTGTCGTGATTCTTCGGCTCTGGCTGCTATCTTGGTGATGTTATTGTCATCAAAATCGTTAGGACAGAATGGTAGCATTGTATCTAGTGTCGTTTCCGCTTCACGACCATGAAGTAAATAGAACGGCGTAAAACCTGTGGTCTCTTGTTTAGCGGTATTATAAGCGAAGGTTACAAATGGTAGAATTTCATCCCAATTTTTTTCTGCTCTACATCCACATACATTGACAACATGTCGGCCAAGGTCTTATTGAAGCGCTCCGTCAGTCCATTTGTTTGGGGATGATACGCCGTTGTGAAACGATGATCAATGTTACACAAGTCGACGAGAGAGGAAACAAGTCTGGATCGAAAGACGGCTCCACGATCTGTGATAATTACTCGAGGAGCTCCATGCCTGAGGACAATTTCTTCAAGTAAGAACTTCGCTATTTCGGCGACTTCGGCTGTCGGCAAGGCTTTTGTTATTGCATATCGCGTTGAGTAATCCGTGCAGACTATTATCCATTTGTTTCCATGAGCAGACTTTGGAAATCTCCCAAGGAGATCAATTCCAATGCGATGGAAAGGAGCTATAGCTGGAGGGATGGGAACTAAACGTCCAGGTGGTCGTTGAGGAACGGATTTTCTCCTTTGGCACTCCCGACAATGCATGACATACCGAACGACATTTCGGTACATTCCCGGCCAGTAAAAATCTCTTGCGAATCCTGTCATAAGTTTTCGCGAAACCAAGGTGTCCTGCGGTGGGGGGCGTCATGAAAGTGCCTTAGTATGTCTGCTCGTAGATGTTTAGGAATGACTGGTAACCACAACTTTCCATCTGGATCAAAATTCTTCCTGCAAAGGATACCGACGATGAATCTGAATTCTTCGTTTTTGGATGAGTTGCTCAAAAGTTTTAATTTCGCAAGGTCTTGATCTTTTTCGTTCCATCGCAAGGTTCATACTGTCGTGACTGCTAAAAATTCGTCTAATGTTTCCGTTTCCTCTTCCACTGGATTTCTCGAAAGAGCGTCGGCGTCACTATGCTTCTTACCGGTTTTATATTTTACGTCAAAATCATGCTCTTGAAGTCGGAGGGCCCATCTGGCAAGCCTTCCTGAAGGATCCTTTAAATTCATGAGCCAGCACAAGGAATGATGGTCAGTTACAACAGTAAAGTGTTTTCCGAATATGTACGGCCGGAATTTGCTGGTAGCCCATACGATGGCAAGACATTCCCTTTCTGTGGTGGAATAATTCTTTCGGCTTTTGTCAGAGTTCTAGAAGCGTATGCTATAACTTTCTCGACATTATTCTGAATTTGTACTAGACAGCTCCGATACCGTACCGCTTGCATCAGTATGGATTTCTGTAAAAGCTCTTTCGTCGTACATCCCCAATACTGGATCCGAAGTAAGTGCTTTCTTAAGACTGTGAAATGCTTCCACCTCTTCAGGACCCCAATGAAACTCCACGCCACTTTTCAGCAACGACTGCAAAGGTTCGGCGAGATAACAGAAACCTTTAATAAATCTTCTAAAGTATGAACAAAGGCCAAGAAAACTTCGTATGTCATGTATATTCTTTGGAGTGGGAAAATTTCTTACGGCTTTTTATTTTGTCGGGATCGACGAACGCCATTACTAGATACAAGATGGCCTAGAATCTTTACTTCTTGGGCAGCAAAAAGACACTTCTTTGAATTTAATTTAAGACCAGCTTCCTGAAGACATTTTAGAACAAGTCTTAATCGTATAAGATGGTCTTCAAAAGTTTCTGAGAACACTATTATGTCATCTAGGTAACAAAGACACATAGTCCATTTAAAATGGCGTAGCAAATTGTCCATCATTCTCTCGAAGGTCGCAGGTGCATTACAGAGACCAAACGGCATGACTTTAAACTCGTATAAGCCTTCGGGGGTAATAAATGCCGTCTTTTCACGATCCGCTTCGTCTATTTCTATTTGCCAATAACCAGATCGGAGATCCATGGAAGAAAAGAACTTGGCACCTTTCAGACAGTCGAGCGTATCGTCAATACGAGGCAGAGGATAAACGTCTTTTTTCGTGACGCTATTCAGCTTGCGATAATCGACGCAAAAAACGCCAACTACCGTCTTTTTTTCTTACGAGCACAACGGGTGATGACCAAGGACTTTCAGAGGGTTGGACGATACCTTCATCAAGCATTTTCTGAACCTCTTCATGAATGATGCGTCTTTCAGTCGGCGAGACTCTGTAGGTTCGTTGGTTGATTGGAGCATGATCACCAGTAAAAATCCTGTGTTTCACATTCGTCTTCGCGGCTGTCGACTTGTCGGTCTTCGTGAAAAGCCCAGAAAATTTCCGGAGTAGTTCGGATAGCTTGTTTCTCTGTTCGTCACTTAACTCGGGTGACATCATTAACGAACAATTCATCTGTGACTCCGAAGTTTCTTGCTGGTCATCCAAGCAACCCGATGTGTCGGAAATAACACATAGATGCCCTTCATTTAGTGGTTCAGCTTGGCCTATGCACATTTCTCTAGGGATGATTTGGTTTCGAACTGCAGGTTGGTAACCCATACATCTCTTTTTCCGTTACGATATGTGGATACCATGGACGGTGTAGCAATATTTTTCTCGAAGAGCAAATGTTTGCTGCCGTCTAGAACTACATTTATGTCTCCTCGGGTTTGATATCCTGATACTGTTATTCTAGTTAAAGAATGCGGCTTAAGTGTATAGTCTCTGGTGGCATACAAATTCCAGGCGTCAGGCGCTGTGGAGTCTCGACATATGTCTTCTAGAACAAGTTCATTTTGTCCACAGTCTATAACGGCTTGAGACGCCTCTAAAAAGTCCCATCCTAGGATGACGTCATGGCTACAATGTGATAAAACAATAAATTCAAAAGGCAGTTCTCGATTGTTTATACGGACACGTAAAACACATTTCCCTATCGGCCGAACAAAATTTCCATCTGCAACTTTCAGCATAACGCTCTTGGCATCAGCAAACAGAACTTTCTTTAAAAATCGGCGATACTTATCGGATATGACAGAAAACGATGCCCCAGAATCTACTAGAGCACGTATCGGCTTTTATTATCTATTATTACGTCTAGTTGGTTACCAGTCATCTTGGCGGTCGACGGAGGATTTCCAGTACACGCGGCCTCACCCCTTGGAAGGTCGCTCTCTTTAGTTTTCCTCGCTCCTACGGCCTGGCGACTGACTGGATCGGCGATATGGTGACGGGGATCTGTAACGACGTATTGGGGATCGGCCTCGTGGGACTTGGCGTAAAACGGCGAGAAGAGTTTGGTCGGCGTATTTCTTCTTCAGTGCCAACGTCGTCGAAGTTCCGTCGGCGGTTACGAGAGTTGTCAAAGACAGCCTTTCTCTCGGCAGTAGCGCATTACATGTCCAGGACGTCCGCAGTGGAAACAAACAGGTCTGTTGTCAGCCGTTCTCCACACATCTGTTTTTCTTGGTTCAGGTGGGAATTTCTGAACAGGAGCTCTGTATTTCCTGGTTACAGTGGCGTATGTTGGTCGTGGTCTAGTTTCTGTAGGTTTTGTTGACACTGGGGCCAAAACCCCTTTCAACTTCGTCTTGAACGATCTCTTCTAACGATTGGGGATCGGAGTCCAAAGATTCTTGCGTCTGGTTAACTAGTCCTTTGACTTCTTCTAGTACGATTGTGCGAATAAGGGAGACCAAATCAGTCTCATCCGTCAGGGATGCAACCGGTACGACGTTTGGAAGCCTTTCAAATTTCGGTCGACCAACTCTCTTCTGCTTCATATCTTCGATATTGTTGCACCATTTGATAAAACTTGCTGTGTCGTTGATTTCTCTCGTCAACAGGGCCTGATAAATATCCTCAGCAACACCTTTCATTAGGTGTGACACTTTTTCGTCTTCTTTCATCAGAGGATTTACCTCTTGGCAAAGTCCTAATACACCTTGTATGTAGGACTGTGTACTCTCGCCTGAACGCTGGGCTCGGCATTTTAGTTGTTCTTCTGCCCTTCTCTGGTATATTTTTGACGGTCACCGAAAAGTCCACTTAGTCCATTTTTAAACGCTTCCCAGGAATCTAAGGCGTCTTCGTTGTTGACATACCACTGTCTCGCAGTACCGTCAAGAAAGAAATAAACGTTAGCCAGGCACATCATGTCATCCCACTTGTTAAAGTTGGCTACTCGATCGTACTCTTTAAGCCATTTGAGAGGGTCTTCCCCAGGCGCTCCTCGGAAGGTCGATGGGCTCCTCCATTGCTGTAACGAAGGTGTTACTACAGCGGGCTTGGCTTCTTGCTCGGTCGGCATTTTTGTCCTCTTCCTACTATTTTCTTTAACAGTCCGAATTCGGGGGATAATCCTCTTAACCGGAGGCTCCTGCGAAGGTTGTCGCTATTATCCACGTTTGACGTAATTGTACCCCGCGCCTCCACCAAACTTGTCACGGAGTTCGAAAGAAGTACACAGTTCAATTAAACAAACAATTAGATTTATTCTAACGCTGGGAGCTCGATACAACACTGGACTGAGAACATCCCCAACTGGCGAT